>CM076578.1:426620003-426947934 GCA_034641835.2 Pinus albicaulis
ACCCGCTGGAGAACTACTGTTACAGTTGTACCGCTGACTGGATCTCGTAAACTCCTATTTCTGACTTGTCCTCTAGTTGTTACCCAATTACTTTAGCTCTGTAATTTTGCTCATATTAATACAGATTATCATGTTATGTTTGTTACATGCGTTATTTGATTTAGTTTCTGTTAAGTTCTTTCTCTACCTGCGCCCTGCTAGGGAGGAAGGGCCCTCCTCTTTAGCAGGCATTGTAGTGATTAAGGTAGTTGTGTATATATGTTTGTATTTTGTTTATGTATTAGTGGAAGTTCTGTTGCTGTTGTTTCAGCTGTGAATATATCTGCTTCTGTATGTTGTTACACATATGAGAACAGAGATACCAGTTGGATAATTGTTGTGTGGCATGCTATAACAGATTAATTGAGGTGTGATTACATTCTTGTAGATCATTTTATTTCTGCATGAGTGATTTACTTCCAACATTTACTTCAGCAACGATTTCCTTTATTTGGGTTTGCTTTTGGTTGGGTGTATCGGCACAGACAGTGCGGTTTTCATTGAAATAAAAGACGTCCTTGGATTGATAATTTATGTGTATTGTTTTAGTCATTTAATAGTGATTAATACAGCCCAATAGTAGCCATGAGTGCTCATGAATCACGAAATTGGGGCAATCTTGATCTATAGAGCAGCTACAGAGTCGAGGAAAGATCCTTGAGTAGCCCAACTCTTGGATTACATACGAGCTACAGTAGCCTTAAGATGGTAGCGGGACGAGTAGAGCAGTGGGTGTAGAGAATCACAAGGAGTAGAGGCAGAGTTGGATGCTGAGAGGGAGCAGCGTAGTGAAAATGCAGTAGCAGTGTAGAGGGACTAATGTGACTTCAACAGTGCAGAGCAGGCTTGCTCACGCAGTGGAGAGCTACAGCAGCGCAGAGGCTTCAGGAGGACAGCGCAACGCAACAGAATTGTAGGGGACTTTAGCGCAGAGGTCTGCTTATACAATGCAGATTTGCAGCAGCGCAACACCCTCTAGATGATAGCACGGAGCAGCAGTTTATGGAGCTTTTGTGATGAGATGCAACCCAACTGACCTATCTTTCAAATATTGGGTAGGAGTACTTCAGTTACTTACTCTCAACAATTGAGTTGCAGTGCAGCAGTTGGCAGCACGATGCAACGAATTGAGAGGGAGTTGTACTACAAATGTAGCAATGGAAGTGGTAGCGTCATGGGCAGCAGTACGGGAGAGTAGCAGTAGCGCAGTGATGAAGGGAAATAGGCCAAGCATCTGCGCAGAGACCCACACCAGAGATCAATGCTAAACTTCGAGGTGAAGTATTGTTGCTAGAGCACATTCCTCGCTAAGAGAGAGTGTTGAGATTTTGGGGTTTTGGGGTAGCATTGGATGCGCTCTAGGTCATAAACTTTGTGGAGGGACTAGAGTACATGAGATATCTAAGACCCAGAAAGCGATTTAAGAAATTCCATCATGTTTAAGAGATATTTAATTAATTAATCTTTTTAATTAAGGACCCTAAGTATAACTTAGGAATCCCGGATGCGGGTGCGGCTGATTGTGTTTAATGTGATGGGATGGGAGTGTGGCATAAGGGGAAGCCACTTGCCCACCCGCAAGAATGTTGTCACTCAGCTCTTACACTCGACTGCTCAACGTTTAATGCCATTAACTCCAGGCGCTTGTTACAACCATAATTCTGCTCCTCGATACAACTTCGCGTGCAGCGATATGGCTCGGCCTTCTGTTCATACTTATGGTGGTTTATTGCAGAGGATTCACCGTTGCACGGTCGATTGGGTTGATATTATGGAGCGCCCCTCTGGTCTGAATAGAATTCCCCCGCCGGTGAATCTGTGGTGCGCTCCAGGGGCTGGGCTTTCTAATGTATGCACTGTTACTGGTAAGAGGAGCTGTCTCAATTTTTGTTTGGATTTTGGAGAAAATCTCCACTTCTCCCACGCTGGTTCTTGCAAGCTTGCTTCTTTCGCTCTGTTTCCCCTCACGCCTCCGTCCTCTGGCCATATTTCGCCTCCCTGTCCTGCTGACTCGATTGAGAATATGTCGCGCCTTAGGCAGAGAATGCGCTGCAGAAGAGGCTCCACGAGGTGCCAGATTAGGTGTTCTCCCTCCACCTTCGACACCTCCTCTGTGTCTCCCTCCCATTCGGACAGCCTTCATAGAGGGCGCCTTCTCCGCTCAGGTCGTCGACTAGATTCCCCCAATCCTTCAGCTCTTCCTGCTCAAACCCACACCGTGCATTTTTCTTTTAACAGTTCTCTCAATCGACCCCGGGTGACTGCCTCAATCACGGTCGTCTTTCATGAAGAGCCTCAGGCAATTGCTCCCAGTTCCTGCCCAGCGGAACGCAGCTTCTCGGCGGCTCAGGATTCAGAGCAGAATGTTGGGTCGAAGCATCCTGATAGTGTGGACTTGCAGGGTCTGGTGAGCCAGGCCACGCAGGACCAGGCGAGCAAGGAAGTGGTGGGTCAGCCTAGTGTGAAGCAGGACACGGTGCAAGCGAGCGAGGCGCAGGTTACTCCTCCACCTCCCGGGAAGGTGATCCATTCTACTGCTGACCTGTACAATGATGATGGGGAACCAGATGAACTCTGGTGCAGAGTCGTCTACGAACCTCCTGATGAGTAGCTCCTCCTCTTCATTCTGGTTTTTTTGCTCTGTTTCTGCCCATTCTCACGGGCCTGTTTATGTGTTTCCTGTTGTCACCGATCATGCATCTATTTTTTTGCTATGATATGGTCTCTAGTACTCCAAATCTCTAGCTCCCCTGCGAGGGATTTTTCTTATGAACTGTTACAGACTGGTTTCCCTCCTGAAGGGCAATCTTCAATTCTGGTTTTTTTTTTTAAATGCCATAATACTAGGCAATGATCCAGCCTCGGCCCGCTGTACTTTACTCCTTTTGTTAATAGATTACTTTTACTTAGAAAAAAAAAAAAAAAGTATAACTTAGGAAAATTAACAGATTAAAGTTAATTAAATTAAACATGTGATGAAAATGACTTAAGTCACATAGATCAAACATCTTCTAATCTCAGCCATCAATTCAAGATTAGATCACAGTCGTTGATGTTTCAACAAGAAAAGTTTAAGAAGAGGGCTTGGGGTGGGTTGGAGAACACACACAGTAGCAGAGTAGTGAAACTAAGCTAGATTCTAGGGCATGGTTTGCTAATAATTTCAGAAGTGTTTCAACTGCAACGAGGGGCATTATTGGCAAGAGGGATGGTTTGATCCCAGGTCAAGAGTGAAATGAGGGCAGAGAAGCAGCAAACCGAGGCAGCAGCTACGCAACTCAGCTAAGAGCCCAGTAGGGGCAATGCAAAGGCTTCAGGAGCTACGCAGGCTTGACGCAAGCCTAGAAAGGGCAGCGCAGGGGCAGTAGCAGGACAGCAAGGTTGATGTAGGCCCATCCAGGGTAGCGCAACCCAGTCCGGGGTGATGCGGGCCCTTCCTGAGCAGCGCAGCAGCAGAAGGAAGCAGATCCAAGCAGAGGCAAGGGTGACACAGTCTCCATGCAGACTCACGCAGGCCCACACACTTACTGCACAGAGGTAGTGCAGAAGTTGCGTTGAGACTGTGTGATCATGTAGAGGCCAGCCAGGGTGACGCAGTCCAGAAGTTCATTGTTGTTCAGAGTGCCGGAAGTTGAGTTGCATACTTTCAGTAGTTGTTGGTGGGGTGAAAAATTTTTCGGTGCAGAATTTAGCATAAGCTAAGTGGACGAGAGCAGGAGGAGAATAACTTCTCAGAATATTTTTTTCCAATGAAGTTTGTAGATCGATCAGACGATCGAAGAGAGCTGATTTGTTTTTTTTGGCAAACTTCCAAGAGAGGGAGTTAGTTGTCAGAGGGAGCAGAGGGTTCCTGTCTCGCCAAGGACCCTAGATCCGAGTCTCTAGCATAGAGAGGAGGATTCGTTCCGACAAACTTCTAAGCAGATGGCACCCCATGGACTACGTGATCAGGATAGGTTGGATGACTTGTCCAACTTTGCAATCTGGAAGGCTAGAATCCTAGTAGTCATGGAGGCATACGGCTTGAGAGAGCATGCATAGAAAGTCCTGGCTACACCAACCAATGTGAAACTCCTCGAGAAGCACGAAGAAGTAGCGGCACATACCAAGCATTTCATTATGGACAAAGTCAAAGATCATGTGGTTCCACACATAGCCGAGAATGCAACAGCTCATGAGATGTGGGTAGCTCTAACCACATTATATGAAGGAAGATTCGTCCAGAGGAAGATGCTTCTAGAGAACCAGCTAGGTTATTCATGATGACCAAGGGAGAGGAGATCAATCCTTTTCTATCCAGACTACAATCGATCCGGGATCAGCTGTCTGGCATGGGCGTCAAGGTAGATGACGATGTCATGGTGAGGACTACTCTCAATGCAGTCACAGAGGACTAGGAAACCTTTGTCCGAAGTATCTTGGGCAGAGCGGACCTTCCCAACTAGGACAACATGTGGGCTATCCTCCGACAAGAGGAAAATCTGCAGGATGACCAAACGACAGTACAACACTAGTTCAAGCAAAGTGAAGAAGGAAGAAGAGGAAGATGTAGCCTTGGCATCAAAGAGGCAACAAGGGAGAAAGAAGCGTGATTTGTCGAAGATCAAGTGTTTCCAGTGCGGAAAACTAGGACATTTCGCCAGCAATTGTCTTCAAAAGAAAAAGGACAAGGAAGCTTCTAGCTCCAAAGTCATAGAAACGATGGTTCCTATGATGAAAAAGAGCGCTTATGAAGCACGGAAGGGAGCGTTCTGATCTCGTAGCAAGCCGCAGATCTCAAGGCAATCCTTTAGTAGCCCAACTCTTGGATCACATACGAGCTACGGGAACCTTAAGACGGTAGCGGGACAAGTGGAGCAGTGAGTGCAAAGAATCACAGATGGAGCATAGGCAGAGCTGGATGCTAGAAGGGAGCAGCGTAGTGCAGATGCAGCAGCGCGCGTAGCTATTGTAGCGCAGTAGGATTTAATGTGACTGTGCGCATAGATCGTGCTTTGCTAACGTAGTGTAGCCCAAAGATACAGAGGCTTTTAGAGGACAACAGTAGGCCAAACAGCATGGTAGGGGACTTCAAAGCAAAGTGAAGTGAAAAAAATTCCTTCTCAAGTTAAAATAATCCAGAACACTTGGAATACAAATATATCCATGAGGATACAAATATTGTATTATAAAATATATCAGATAGATAGATAGATAAAATGTTACAATGAGGCCCTGCTTATATACCTACGCAGGTGACCTTTCATGACTGGGCATGTCTCTTAGACATGCCCTTTCACTAACTTAATGACTACCTACATAATCCTTAATTGACTATTTAATAATTATATTTGTTATATTCGTTATGAATTATATTCATAATATTGCCCCTTCCTTCAAAAGCTTTGTCCTCAAAGCTTATAGTTGACACTTTTCTTCAGTTCAATCACGCACCGTTTTCTTCATTTGCTTTCGTCACAATTTAATATATCAACTTTTATTTATTTATTTGTTATGAATTGGCCCTTCCTTCAGAACTTTGTCCTCAAAGTTTTATGGATAATAATTTCTTCATCTTGTATTTGTTAAAATACTATAATTTTTAGGAAATCTTCCTTCTTTCCTTTCCGAATTGGATTTAATTTCCTTTTCATCAATGATTGATTTCATTTTGTCTATTGAATTGAGTTTTTAGGGTTTTTAAGGTAACCCTTCCTAAATTTCTCTTCTTCTTTTTAATGAGGTTATTATTCCTTCAATTTTTTTTTTTTTTTTTTTTTAAATAATTTAATTAATTAAATAATTTTAATAAATTAAATCAATATATATATATATTCTTTTAACAATTGATTTTTTTTTAACTCTTTTTTTGTTGAAAGGTTATAACCCTAGTGAAACGTGGCTATTCACATATATTCACCTATAAAATATATGTCCACTTATGTGTATTTCTCCACGTAAAAGTAAACTTACCATTCACAAGAGATTTTTTATTCCTTTACTTCTTATTTTACCTTGCAAATACCATGGGCAATTACCATGGGCTTCCAAAACCACGAGCTTGTAAACCACTGAAAGAATAATCAAAATAACCTTACCTACTCTTCCTTATTTATTTTTCCTTTTTAATTTTAATTTGTCTTGGTATGTACGTATATGTACTTCTTTATATATATCTCTTTTTTTCTTTTCTTATTTTTTCTTTTGGAACTATTTTCTTTTAAATCTTTTTTTTTCCCCTTTATGTTAACTTTCCTTCTCTCTTTTATTATATATATATATATATATATATATATATATATATATATATATCTTCTTCTTCTTTTTTCAATTTTTTATTATGGCCAAAGGCCTTTGACAAACTCAACAATGGAAAAACTCCAAAATTTGTAGCAAATGCTTCAGCCACAACAGCAACAAGGTTGATGATTTTTATGGTCAAAGACCTGGATCGAAGAGCATGGCTCTGTGCAGTGCTTAAGCGGCCGAAGGCTCGAACTACTCTGATACCAAATGAAGCGAACAAAGTTCCTTCTCAGGTTAAAATACTCCAGAACACTTGGAATACAAATATATCCATGAGGATACAAATATTATATTATAAAAGATATGAGATGTATAAATAGATGATAAAATGTTACAATGAGGTCGTGCATATATACCTACACAGGTGACCTTTCATGACTGGGCATGTCTCTTAGACATGCCCTTTCACTAACTTAATGACTACTTACATAATCCTTAATTGACTATTTAATAATTATATTTGTTATATTCGTTATGAATTATATTCATAACACAGAGGAGGTCTGCTTACGCAGTTGTTGACAGGAAGAAATCCCCGACCAATTTTAAGGGATCTCCCTAGTAAAAATTCCCAACTAAACTCTAAACCGTTTGTGATAGGTATTATGTCCGAGGTGTGGGTCCGACTACCACTGAATATGCCTTTTCTCGGACGGAAGATGCGCCCTACAGACTTGAGGATACACGGTTACTCGAATGATACAAAAAAAATGGTTGATGAGTTCTCCTGTAAATGAAACATTATAAATAGCAAAGCGAGTTTCAAAGCATGTAGCGAAAGGAAATGTTGTTAGCAACACATCATTAGGGTCATGCTCATAAAATTTGCTTGATCACAAAAGAAAAGGTTCTCTATGGTCGAAACACCCTTCAATTCCTTGATCGTTTTCCGAAAGATGGAGCGACATTAATAACGAAGTCATTAAACATCTCTTAATGAAATATTCACATACCAGTAACACATCTAGTAAGCATAAATGTACAAATGACAAATGAACAGAAAATGCAAACTAGTTAGTTATAAAAGATATAAAATACATGAGACATAATATTCATAATGGTAGCACACAAGTCCTCATCCGATCTAATGGTAGAATCAAAACATTCATTTGTATTCATTCTCGGAAATATGCATTCAATGTGATACAATTATCTCTTCTCTTTTTGGAGTCCCGAAAAAAGGTCCTTTACAATAGCTCCGGAGGGAGTACTTATAGAACAAAATTGACCCTTAGGTGGCTCTGACCTTTCAGCTTCCTGATTGTTGGCATGGTCTGCGACCTAGGTGGCATTTGCGACTTGCGACTTGGCCCTGACTGCGACTTGCAACCTATTTTCTGCTGTGACCTGCGACCTAATACCTGTTGCAACCTACGACCTATACCATTTCCTTTCTCAAGGGAGAAGTTGTGTGATGGAGAGGCCCGGTATGTCTATCTGTTGTTGTTCCTTGAGGTACTTGTGCCAAGCCTGATATTCTGCAGCTACTGGAGTGCCTTGGGGGTATCTTCTCCTAACTTGTGAAAACATTCAAGAGCATCTGGTACCAAAGTGCACCTCTTTACTGAGATTTGATTGGATAGGGAGGCCAGTTTGGTGTAGATCCGAACTAGTGTGATGATGAACTGAAAAACGTTTTCCTGTGAGGCCGGGAGGTCCTGAGAAGCAAATGCTTGCCTAATGGGTTGCAGGAATGCTTGGATGTCTTGGGTCGCCTCTTCCCTTGCTTTCTAGATATCCAATGCTCCCAAGGAATGGATATGATGTATTTCAGCCATCGAATCAATGCCATTGATTAGGTGTTCATAAGTGGACATCACCTTTTCCACATCCTTTACCAGCTTATCCTTGGATTGTATCTTCATTCGTATCTATACTTTACATTCTAAGTACAGATCCAATCCTTCCTCGGTAGGTTGTCAGGAGCCTGTGGATATTTGTCCGAACATTTCAGCATGATGTCCAAGGCGGTGGAGGCCTCCTTTGATTGTGTAGTTTTTCTTTTAGTCTATGCTTGTGCTCTTAGCAATGGTGCAACTGTCTGCTTTATCATGAACATTTCTTCATATACTTGCTTCATGGTAGCCTCCAAAGTAACCAATTCCCTTTAAATAGTGATTGGTAATTAGTTGCCCTGGGTAGTTAAGAAATGAAGCCTTTAGATTTCTGCTTCCAGCACCTTCTTTTATTGTTCAGACTGAGCTGCCTTCTGCTCAGAAGCCTGGAGCCTGTTTTGTAGAGACAGAATCTCTCTGCTCATTCTACTGACATTTTCCTCTGTGGCTGCTATGAAGGCAATCCCTACTGATGCGATCCTAATTGGATTAGTCCTAGTATCTAGGACTATATCCTTTTCCGTGGTAACTGCGAGGGGCTCGGCCAGATTCCGTGCAAGCATTTCCTTTTCTCTTGTCTGATCTTGTGCGTGAACTGGTTGTATGTCAGCCTCGTCAGGTGTAAAATCTTATCTTCCTGTTCCTCTGAGGTGCCAAGGTCTGAGAGAGGGAAGTGCACACTCTTCATGGGGGTTGTTTGAGGTACCTCAAAGTGAGACAGCTCTGTTTGCTCCCCAGTCTTTGGGGGCGGTGTCTTGCTTCCCTCTGCTTCCTTGGAAGAGTCTTCCTGTGATTTCTGGTTTTCTTCCTCCTTTATTCTCTTCTCTGCCTCTTCTTTATTTTGTTCTTCCTTTAGCCTGCACTCAGCCTCTTTCTTTTGTTCTTCATCTTCATTCTTCTTATGTTCCTCTTCCTCTGCTTTCCTGCGGGCTTCTTCTGCCTGCTTTCTCTTCCGTTCCTCCTTTTGTTGTTTTTTCTGTTGCTTCTTTTGCTTTTCTTCTTCTCGATGTCGTGCCAGGGCATCCTGGGTTCTTTTGAGTTCCTCTTCCTTTGCCTTCTTCTCAGCTTCTTGTTGTGCCTTAGCCTCTTTGTCTCTCTTTTCCTGTTTCTCTTTAGAAAGACTACTGCTTGTATCAATCCTTGGCTTCTTGGCTTTGGAAGATGAGGCTCCTCCTATCAGGTCACTTCGTTTTAGCACATCGACCCTTTCTTCCGTAGTTTGATCATCTTGCCCCCCTTGATCAGTTGATTCTTCTGGCAAGGTTTCCCTGTCTTTGTTGTACCAGTTCCTAACTTGCTCTTCAACAGTGCATTCTGTTTGTTGGTATTTCAATTGAATTTGGCCCCTTTTCAATGCGCAAGAACGATCCTTTCAGGATCATATGATCTCTAGGCGAAGGTCACGAAATGAAAACCTTTGGTTTCCTCCACCTCTGCTTCTACTTCTTTGAAATCTTTAACCATGTAGGCACCGTTAGTGAGCGGGAGAGTAGGCCATGGTTTCTTCTTACCCTTGCTGAGGACCTTGGAAAACCCGCTCATCATTTGGTAGCACACTTCTTGTAAGAGTAGTTTATCAGTGACAAACTGGGGCAGTGTGTAAGGTGCCTTGAACGACCTGAAGACCATGATAAAAGTACTTTCTGCAATGGGAAACCAGTTGGCCCCTTGGGTTATTGTTTCCATGGCTTGCCTCGACATGCATGGAGTGTCTTTGCCAAACAGCTTTCTGTAGAGCACGAGAATGAAATTCTACAAGATCGATTCTATATCTTGTTTGTATTTGGAAGCCCAAAACACACTTAAGTATTTGTGAATTGGTCTGCCATGCTTCACATCCCAGTTATGCAGCCATCCTTCAAACTGACATCTTGCACATACTGCGTCCAAAAGGTTGGAAGCCATGTAAAATTCAGATGCGCACCCTTCTTCGGGCGCCTGTGCTGCTGATATGTTTGACTTGAGGGCTGCTACTATTAGGTTGGCCCAGTTGAACCAGGTGCGATATGTAGTGATAGCATACATGAGGGGGACCCAAGTCCCGTTGAAAGTAGTGGCATCTGGTCGGTCGTACATCCTACACATTATTGCTGCCACAAGCTTGTAGACTTTCCAGAGACCTTCTGTTTTATATTCTTGATCCTTTTTAACCTTAAAATTCTCGGGGTCCTCCCACCATCCCTTTAGGTCTCTGGTATCGGTACTTCATGAGTGGCTACCCAATTGGCATTGAAATATTGTTCTCTGGTGGGGACCACATAGTAGACCTCTACATCTTTCCCCATCAGGTTAGCAAACGTCTTCCACGAGTGATCTCGAATGACCCAAATCCTAGAGTCAACCTTCTGGAGGATCCATTCAATAACCTCTGCACATGGAAATATGGGTGGATGAGTGCCTGCATAGTGAAGTTTGAACCTCTTGACCTGAATGTACACTTGTCAGTCTACGAGGTCTTCTGGGAACTCAGGCTTTGTGAACTCATCTTGTCTCCTTTCCCGAACACACAAGCGGTGTCCCCATAGATAGGGGGTGGGGAAGGAGGCGTGCCTTCTTCTGAGATCTCTAGCTCTGGACTCTTGTTTCTTTTCCAAACTGCTGGAGGCCCCATATCGCTTGAGGCTGAAGAGATGGAGACACACTCGAGCTCGGCTTCAATATTCCCTGGCATGTCCATAAAACAATCCCACGATAAGATGGACGGCATAATCACAAATATGTTAAGACCGATGAAACTTCCAAATGAACTGACTACTCAGGTTAGGTCGCTACGACCCTTGCCAACTATTATCTGAAGAAATGGTGAGGCTTGCAACTAGGTCGAAAGGTCGCTAGGTCGCACTGGTGTGAACTCTCAAGAAACTGCGACTTTGTGACTTGGCGACCTGCGACTAGGTCGCATTGGCGTAAACTCTCAAGGAACTGTGACTTTGAGACTTGGCAACTTGCGACTAGGTCACAAGGTTGCAAGGTCACAAATTAGGCGGTTAATTGGTGATTACCAACCTGGCGACTTTGCGACTCAAAGACCAAGTCGCGAGGTCGTAGGGTCGCTTAGTCGCTAAGTCGCGGAGTTGCGCTAGGGCTTTTTGAAAGGATTTGCGGCGATTACGACCCGCGATGAATGAATGGAAAAGAGGGGAAAAACTCCAAGGGTGATGAAAAAATATGAGCTTCAAGGCCTCCCCCAGCAGCCAAGAAGCGTGCTTGAAGCAAACTGAGGCAGGGTAAGGTTCAGAGGGGGATGCAGAGAGAGGTGAGCCTGAGGGGAGGTGAAAACTTTAACCAGAGGGTTGGTGAGGAGCATGAATGAAACCAAAAGGGGGATTAATAGGCAAGGGCAGGGGCAGGTGAGGCAACAATTAATCAAAAAGGAAATAGCAGGAGGATTAGGCAACTTACCAAGAAAAAACACGATCCAGCTGGCTTTAGCTAGCTTTTCAGAGGCGTTATTTGCTCCGTCACGCAGGTCGAATGCACCCTATGCGAACCTTTTATTTATGAAGGGGTTGCACGTGCGATCATTTAATGCAAGTTGCTAGCTCGCATAGTCGCAAATGTGAAGCTTTGGGCCAGGATGTGACCTTGCAACCCTACGACCCCGCGACGTGGAGGTCGCACAGTCGCAAATGTGAAGCTTTAGACCAGGATGCGACCTTACGACCCTACGACCCCGCGACCTGGAGGTCTCTAGGTCGCTAGATCGCACAGTCACACAGTCACAAATGTGAAGCTTTAGACCAACATGCGACCTTCCAACCTTGCGACCTAGGGGTCGCAAGGTCGCTAGGTCACATGGTCGCAAAATGTTTGATTTTATGAGTTTTGCGACTTTGTGACTATGCGACTAGTTTTTAGAGAACAAGTCATGGACCAAACATTGTAGGGATAATGCATGAAAAGGGACTTTCTCAAGGCTCAAGGTTGAGGGCGCATCAAGCTTACCTTTACCAAAGAGATCAGGGGCTCTGAAATTTTAAGATGGGACTAAATTTTGGAGGGTGTTGTAGCGGCTACAACAAATGGCGATTCACTGGTAGAACCCAAGATTTTTGTCGGCACTTCATCTTGAGGGGGGTGGCTCAGCAGTCTGTTCCTTTCACCCCCGTGTGTCCCACTACTTTCATCTTTGGCCCTTGCGCATTTTCTCCACATTTTTTCATTGCTCGGGGTGCTAATTCACTGTGTTTTGATTTCCAAGGCCGGACAGAAAGGGTCAGAATAACCTCAAGGGTTTCGAGGATTTGGTATAGTTATTTGGTCCCCTTGTGTTGCTCCGCTGCCAGCGAACCTGGTGGTCCCGGCGAAGTCACTGCCTAGGAGTCACAGATGTTGCTCCACTGCCAGGGATCCTAGTCAGTACCCCGATGGAGTCGTCGCATCGCCTCTCTGCGGTGGAATCCTTTCTCAATCCTTTACCCTTTATTTCATGTGCTAATAACACTTATTTAAATGTGCTTGAGGAACTTATTTTGAATGTGCTCAAGGCACTTGTTTGAATATGGCAAGTATTGCCTGGGCGGATGAGCGATCCCAACTTATGTTACTTGCAAGAGAGGTTGCTCATGGTCTGCATACAAGGACCTTTGATTTTTCTCAAATATCCTTTTGTCGCATGAGGTTGGCCCTGTTCCCTTTCCGTCTAGTGACCTATCTCACTAAAATATCTTCTCCATCGGTAGTCCCTCGAGTTAGCGTATTGGGTGAGTTACTTGCATTTGGGTTTTGGGACTCGGATGCGTTTTCCCCACAGGGGGCCTATCACAGGCAAGCTTAGGCCATCTTGTGTTTCAAGCTCGATTCTTCACTAGCAGAGATTCCAATACAGTCTATCAATTGAGTAACTACTATGACTATCCCTCAACCTGAGGTGTTAGGGGAGCGGATTCCCGAGAGCTTGCTCGAAGCAAGCTACTTATTGAGACACACAAAAAAAAACAACAAGAGCATCTAAGCGAAAGAAAGACACTATGGTACAGAGCATGGTGACGGCCACTAGGGTTGTTAGGTGAAATAGTGCTTGAGGTCGTGCCCATTTACCGAGAGGACCTCGACTCTCCCTTCTAAGGTCTGGAGTCTATATATGTGGGAACCAAACTTTTCTTTGATCTGGAAGGGGCATGTCCACAGGGCTTGGAATTTGGTGTGTTTTCCCTTATCTTCGTGAGCTTTGTCCCATTTGAGGACGATGTCGCCCATTTCGAAAACCTTGTTTCCGGCGGACTTCTTGTCGAACCATCGTTTTATTCGGCTCTGGTGGATGGCAAATTTTTCCCGGGCCTTTAGCCTTTCCTCCTCCAGTTTCAACAACGTGTCTATACGGGCTTGTAAGGAAGGGCATGGGGTACCATGTGTTTCTTGTGACAACTGAAAGGCCGGGAGAGACAGGTTGGGAGGAAGGATTTCTTCTTTGCCATAAACTAGAAAATGGGGAGGTGCCCAAGGATGGTTTGGGTGTGACCAGATCAGTTCATAGGGCATTGTGGAGGGCGTTGTGCCAGTTTCGTTGTTGGGACAGCAAAGTATTTTTTATGATGCAGATGAAGTTTTTATTGGTTGACTCGGCTAACCCATTTCCTTGGGGATAATATTTGGCGGAGTGTTTGAGCACTATACCATTTTCTAGAGAAAATTCATATCGCTGGAATGACAAAAAATAAGTTGTGTTATCAAAAACAAGGGAGGTTGAAATGCCAAACCTGGTCATGATGTGCAGAGTGATGAAGGCTATTACTTCTTGATCATTGATTTGATGCAACGGTATCGCTTCAAACCACCTTGTGAAGTAGTCTGTAGCCGTAAGGATATATCGATGCTGCTAAGAGGAATGTGGAAAAATCTCCCCGATCACATCGAGTCCCCACTGTTGAAATGGCTCTTCCACCGTGATGGACTGCAACGGGGCAAATGATCATGTCTCCCTATTGGCAAACGTTTGACACAGAAGGCATCTTCGAACATAGGTGTGTGCATCTTTGAACAGAGTGGGCCAATAAAAATCGGCACACATAATTTTGTGAGCTGTGGCATCCCCTGCGTAGTGCCCACCAGCTGGACCATCATGTAGTTCCTTCAGGACCTCCTTAGCCTCATTATGTTCCAAGCAGTGTAGCAAGACTCTGCTATGGTGCTTGCAGAACAGCTTACCTTGCACTAGCTGGTAGGATGCAGCCTTCAGTCTTATTGCACGTTTCTGTTGGGCAGTTAAAGTGGGGTCCATGATACCGCGACCAAGATATTGTTGACGATCAACGTACCATGAAGGGGTGCTTTGCTGAGGTGTATTTTCGGCCTGGTACATGTCGATTTCGTGATCCCAACATTCCTCTTCACTGCCCCGCAAGTCTGCGGCTTTAGCAGCCATCCGGCATAGCCCTTGGCCCTTGACAGTATGTGCAAGTTTGAATTCCAGGTCATACTCTTGAAGGTATGTCATCTAGTTTCCTCGTCTCTCACCCAGCTTCTGTTGCACGAACAGTGAGCGAACCATTGGGTGAGGTACAAACACTGTGATGTGATATTCAATTATATGGCCTGAAATGTTTGACTGCCTTATGTACTATGTAAACCTGCTTGTCAATATCCGGATAATTCAGCTTGGCACCTTGCAACCCTGCGCTCATGAACGATATGGGCCGCTCGTCACTACTGCCATCTTTCTGAGTGAGGACAGCTGCGAGAGATGAGTTTCAGGCGAAGGTATACAAAATAAAGCCTTTGCTAAAATCCAGGCTATGAAGGGTTGGTGCTTCTACGATGGCCTGTTTGATATTATCGAACGCTTCTTTCTCGGGGGAATTCCATTTAAAATTTGCGTTCTTCTTGATCATGCCTTGCAGAGGTTTCACAATTTGGGCGAAGTTTGATATGAATTTTTGCAGGAAGTTGATTTTTCCGAGAAACGACTGCATGGCCTTTTTGCTACTCGGGGGAGGAATCTACGTGATGGCTTTTGCACGTTCCGGGTCCACCACTATGCCATCTTGGATTATGATGTGCCCCAATAGATTTCCTTCGGAGACTGCGAAGATACTCTTTTTGGGGTTAAGTGAGATCCCGTATTTTCGACACCTTTTGAAAATCTGTCTGAGGTGGTGTAAATGGTCACACCTACATTTGGAAAATACGGTGATGTCGTCAAGGTATACCACCACGCTTTGCCCCATTAGACACCGAAAGGCGATGTCCATGGCCCTCTGGAAGGTTGCCCCAGCATTGATCAGGCCAAATGGCATGCGTCTGAATGCGAACATTCCCCATTTAGTCCTGAATGTGGTTTTCAGACGATCAGGTTCAACCACTAGTACTTGGTTGTAACCTGAGAAACCATCCAGTAATGAGAACATTTCCGACCCAAATACTGCTTGAAGGATCTGCTTCGTGGGGGGCGGGGGGTAGTTTCTTTGTCCGAAGAATGGTTCAAATTTCAGAAGTCCATGCATAAATGAATTTCGCCAGACTTTTTACAAACTAGGACCAAGTTTGACACCGTGGTTAAATGTCAGACTTTGAAGATGATGCGTGCGTCCAAGAGTTTCTTTAGTTCTTTTTGGATCATTGGCTCCAAAGTAGGATGTACCTTCCTCAGCTTCTTCTGGAACGGTTTAACCACCCCTTCATGGGTATTACGTGCTGGATGATTTGTGTGTCATAGGTTTGCAGCTCATCATACGTCCATGCGAAAAAATCTCGGTATTTCTTGAATAATTCAGTGAAGGATTTCCTCTCCTGAAGGGTGCATTTTGTACCGAGGTTGACGAATTTGGGTTCCTTTTCCATCTCGATATTTATTTGCTGGTGCAGTAAAGTGGAACTTTGCACCTTTTTGTTGGGGGGTCCTCGAAAACGGTTCAATAGGTCAAATAACTTTTCAAGCGACACGACCCCTTTGAGTATGGGATTCCCCTTATGCTCCTCTCGTTCCTTTTGCAAGACCAGGTCATGATCCTCTTCTTTGATAACGGCGTCCTTGAACACATCCGCATTAAGCATGAAATCTAGTACCTGCTGATCATCATTAAAAGCGCACAGATTAGTTACATTGTCCGGTACGGTAGGCTTATAAACAATTTCAATAGAGAACCCATCTCTTAGTGGGGTAAATATAGCGACAGCATTGGCGAGTGTATCGACCGCTGCATTATGCATTCTAAGTACAGACTTAATACCAAAAGCATCAAAGGCAGAAATCAAACACCATACCTCTTGTTGGTAACCTTTCAAATGCGGAGATAGGCAGTGAATGGTATTACGTACCTGCTGGGTGATGATCTCGGAGTCTCCAATTACCTTCAAACAGCTGAATTTGAGATCGATTGCTTTCTTGAGCCCGAGGATCAATGCTTCATATTATTGGTACACTGGAACTCTAGTCGGCAAGAAATTAGAAACTTATTCTTCTGGGGGTCTAACAAAATACAGCCCGTGCCGACCCCATCATGGGTCTTGGAACTGTCATAGTACAGGGTCCAAACCTCATCTTTTGATTTTGTAAGATCGCATGAGTGCATAGGAGGTTTACTCGAGGCGGCAGCATCTGGAAGCCCTACTGGTGCGACATGGTGGACAACAGTAGCCAGTAGTAGCTCTGATCGAACGTCTTGGGCGACCGGAGATTGAGGGGTTTTATAGCAACCGAACACGGCCTCTAGGAAGCACATGCCCAGCTCTTCTTGTGCGAATCTGGCAAGTTCATTGGTTGCCTCCAAGTCAATCACTGTGTGTTTCATGTAATGTTCGCTTTCAACCCGGATTTGATTGTTCCTACCCTTGTATGGGAGCCACAGGTGGGACCAGTCGGTGGCAAAGTATCTATGCAGCTTTCTTGAACAAACTCGGCTCAAGAGAAAACCGTAGGCTTCAGGGATATCCACGACCACTATATCAATGCACTGATGCACCCTGGAGACTTCTGAAGAGAGGCGGATGAGGACGTTATTCAATTCACCCACGGCAGGGACTTGGGATCTATCAAGCTGAATGATCTTGGTGTCGGTTTTTTCAGGACGGATGTTTAATTTCTTGCATATGGACAGGGGCATAACATTTGTGGATGCAGCGAAATCGATGAGGCAGTTATGAACATTGATGTTGAAGATCTCAAAAGACTGGAGGAAAGGGGATGTGGATCCTCGGGAGTTTGCATTGATGGCATTCACGATGGATTGGGGACTTGCAGTAGCTTGGGAGGATGTGGAGCTCGTGGGTTTGGATGCTGGCGAGTTGGCAAAAGCTTTGAGAATAAGATCTCGCTAGTTAGCGATCCGGGTGAGCTCGTAGAGGGAAATGTTGGCTCGTGTTTTCTTCATATCTTCGCTGATGTTATATCCAGATTCTAGGTGTGGGAGAGGTTCAGCAGAGGTACTTGGTGAACCTGATGATAATCTAGCCTTTGGGTTGACTCGGGCAGAGGTGGGGCTAGATTTTTCAGGAGTTGTGGTTTGGTTTTCCTTGTTTGGTGCCAGAATATTTCTTAGGAAAGCTTTTCTCTTTTCTTCGAAGGAGTGGTCGGGGACTGGGCCTTTGCTCCTTAGACCATAACTCCGAGGGGGTTTGGATTGAGGATCGTCAGCCACATTTATTTCTATCGTAGGAGAGGGTCCTTCTCCGTGGACCACCTCGAAGGCGAGGACAGTGGATCCCGTATCCTCATCCGAGGGAGAGGCTCCTTCGCTATCTGAACTAGCCTCCTCTTCTAAATCTCCCGTGGTTTGATCTTCTAGGAGTTGATTTACCATGGCAATCATGTTGTTGATCCACTAAGGGCAGGTTTTCTCCGAGTGGGAGGCTTGATGGAAAGAGTAGAAACTATCCTTGATGATTTCTTCTACGTTGTGGCTAGTATTTATGTTCGGCGGAGGACGATTGGTCGTGAGGTTTTTCTTCCTAAAGAAAGGTTTCTGTGTTTTGGTGCCTGAGGTGGAGTCATTGTTTTTCCTCTTCAGATCAGAGACTTCGTTTACTAACAGCTTGAGAGATTTCATGATGCTCTCGAAGTCAAAGGGGTCTTTATCCTTGTCTCTGGACTTATGAGTTGAGGGTTACGCTCTTTTTGCAGCTAGTTTTGGGTCATCTCGGCCATCATGATCAATGGCTCCTATGGACAGCATGTCCTTTTCGACAGCAAGGGCGGTGGTGTAATTTGCTGCCAGGGTAGCTCTAGCTTCGCATTTCACGAACACTGCGATATCCCGAGGGAGAGCCCTTGTGTAATAATCAATGGTGATGGAATCATCCAGGGCCATGTTCGAAGGGAATTTGTTCAATATGGTGGCGAAGCGTTGGTTGAAGTCTTTGACTTTCTCCTTCTTCTGGCATTTCAAAGTACTCAGCTCTATAAGGAGCATAGAAGGAGTCTTGTCTTTCAAAAACTTTTGGAGGAAGGTACGGCGAAATTGCTCCCAGGAGGAAATGAAAGCGACAGGTAGGGAACGGTACCATGTAGCAGCGTTATTTTCTAAGGTGTGGGGAAAGAGTCGGCATGCTACATTGTCGAACTGCACTCTCATCATTTGTAAGGCCAAGTAGAAATTACTGATGTGATCTTCGACCAATGTACCCTTTCCGGGGTCGAACTTAGGGAGGTGCTTCTCTGGGTTTCGGGGCATGTCGTGAAGGGGACCGTGGAAGCCCAGAGGAGATTGTGCCATCCAAGCCAAGGGTTGCACCCGTCTGGCCCGATGGTGGGGCGGGATGTAGATATACCCCATTTCATTCTCCAATTCGTTGTCAATGCCAGATCTGGAGGCTTCACCCTCATGTTGGGAGTGCATGTCTTGATTTCCTCTGAAGTTTCCCATATTCCTAAGATTTCTCCATTTATAAAGGAAGGAAAATTTGTTTGGTTTCGGTTGTGGTGGTGGTGAGTGTGGCCCGTATTTCGACCTTGTCCACAACCCCTATCCCCCCGGCCTCTATTTCTTCGGCCCCTTCCAGTTCCTCCACCAAGCAGGTTGTTTGCTTGAGTGTTATCACCCAAAGGCTGGTCGGGTTGTGGGTCAGCGTCAGGTTGGGGTTCGGTGATTTCAGGGCCATCCCCTTCAATGTCTCGGGGGTTGTCCGAGGGTTCGGCTGAATTCCGCCCAACTGCATCTGCATAATCTTGGAGCATAAGACCTATCATCTGAGGCATAGAATTGACTAGGACACCCTGGCGAGTTTGATTCGTTCCAGGAGTCCGCGGATTGGCCAGGGAACCTGTGGTTGGGAGGTTTTGCAGACCTCTAATGAGATCACGGCCGAGCGGACGCAAGGCCCTCAGCTGGTTTGAGGTGATCTCATAATAGGGCGAGTCCTCCTCTGGGGAATTTTCAAGGGGCGGAGGACCAGTATTTTCATACATGATCTCCCCCTGCGGGGTTTATAACGGGATATTACTTGCGTGGTGGGAGTCTGCCATTCAGGCCCTCCTTCTAGCGCCAAATCTGTTGACGGGAAGAAATGCCCGGCCAACGGTAGGGGATCTCCCCAGTAAAAAGCCCCAACTAGACTCTAAACCGTTTGTGATAGGGATCTCGTCTGGGGTGTGGGTCTCGCCACCACTGAATATGCCTTTTCTCGGATGGAATATGCGCCCTGCAGACTTGAGGATACACGATTACTCGAATGATACGAAACAAATGGTTGATGATTTCTCCTGTAAATGAAACATTATAAATAACAAAGCAAGTTTCGAATCATGCAGCCAAAGGAAATGTTGTTAGCAACACATCATTAGGGTCATGCTCATAAAAGCTTCTTGACCATAAAAGAAACAGTTCTCTATGGTCGAAACACCCTTCAATTCCTTAAGCGTTTTCCGAAATATGGAGCAACATTAATAATGAAGTCATTAAACATCCCTTAATGAAATATTCACATACCATTAACACATCTAGTAAGCTTAAACGTACAAATGACATATGAACAAAAAACATAGACTAGTCAGTTATAAAAGATAGCAAATACATGAGACATAATATTCATAATGCTAGCACACATAAGTCCTCATCCGATCCAATAGTGGAATCAAAACATTCATTTGTATTCATTCTCAGAAATATGCATTCAATGTGATACAATTATCTCTTCACCTTTTGGAGTTCGAAAAAAAATATCCTTTACAATGTCCCCGCAGGGAGTACTTATAGAACAAAATTGACCCTTGCGTGGCCCTAACCTTTCAGCTTCCCAAATGTTGGCATGGTTTGTGACCTAGCTGGCATTTGGGAATTGCGACTTGGCCCTAACTGCGACCTGCAACCTATTCCCTGTTGCGACCTGCGACCTGTACCATTTCCTTTGTCAAGGGAGTAGTTGTGTGATGGAGAGGCCCGGTATGTCTATTTTTGTTGTTCCTTGAGGTACTTCTGCCTAGCCTGATAATCTGCATCTACTGGAGTGACCTGGGGGTATCTTCTCCTAACCTGTGAAAACATTCAAGAGCGTCTGGGACCAAAGTGCGCCTCTTTACTGAGATTTGATTGGATAGGGAGGCTAGTTTGGTGTAGATCCAGACTGGTGTGATGATGAAATGAACAATGTTTTCCTGTGAGGCCGGGAGTTCCTGGGAAGCATATGCTTGCCTAATGGGTTTCAGGAATGCTTGAATGTCTTGGGTCACTTCTTCCCTTGTTTTCTAGATATCCAATGCTCCCAAGGAAGGGATATGATGTACTTCAGCCATCGAATCGATGCCACTAATTAGGTGTTCATAAGTGGACATCACATTTTCCACATCCTTTACTAGCTTATCCTTGGATTTTATCTTCATTCGTATCTGGACTTGTCATTCTGAGTACAGATCCAATCCTTCCTCGGCAAGGTGTCAGGAGCCTGCGGATATCTATCCGACCATCCCAACATGTTGTCCAGGGCGGCGAAGGCCTCCTTCTGTTGTGCAATTTTCCTTTTAGTCTCTGATTTTGCTCTTAGCAGTGGTGTGATTGTCCATTAGGGGAATTTTGAGGTCTAAAATGGGCCTCCTAAGGAAATAATAAAATAATATCTAAACCAATAAAATAATATTTATGAATTTTCAATTCACTTTTTGCATCACAATCCATGTAAACCTAGTTAAATTCAATTCAAAAGTTGTACCAAAATAAAATTAATAAAAAAATTGTATTGATATGACTATAAATAAGAATGAGTTTTTCAAGAAAAAATCATTATCATTGAACAACTAATGCATTTGTCCTTTGTACTTAAATAACTTAAAATAAAATATAAATATAAATTTATAAATTCTTAATTATATTATATGTTATTAATTAAAATTTATATTATTTAAATTGTATAATAACATGTAATTAATATACTATATAACAATAATATAATATAATATAATAAATGTATAGAGATATGCATTTTTTCTTTCAAGAAATATGAAATGACAATAATATATTTTATTCATAAAGTGTGAAATGAAATTTATTATAAGTACTTTACTTTGACTTTAAAAGTACTTAGAGCACTACCATGATTAACCATGAGTTTTTATCCACCATTGAGAATGTGACAAGTAAGTACCTTTAACTCAAGCAATGCCACCTCAACCATTAGGGATGATGCCATCCCTTAAAATGTGATTGGTTCTCATAAAGTGAATTTTGATTGTACATTTTCCTTAGGAGGCCCATTTTAGACCTCAAAATTCCCCTAATGTTGCTTTATCATGAACATTTCTTCATATACTTGCTTCATGGTAACCTCCAAAGTGACCAATTCCCTTTGAATAGTGATTGGTAATTTGTTGGCCTGGGCGGTTGTGAAATGAAGCCTTTGGATTTCTGCTTCCAACTCCTTCTTTTCTTGTTCAGACTGAGCTGCCTTCTGCTCAGAAGCCTGGAGCCTGTTTTGTAGAGACAGAATCTCTCTGCTCATTCTGCTGACATTTTCCCCTGTGGCTACTGTGAAGGTGGTCCCTGATCAGATTAGTCTAGGTACCTAGGACTATATCCTTCTCTGTGGTAACTACGAGGGGCTCGGTCGTATTCCGTGCAAGGCATTTTCTTTTCTCTTATATGATCTTATGTGTGAATTGGTCGTATGTCAGCCTCGCCAAGTCTAAAATCTCATCTTCCTATTCCTCCAAGGTGCCAAGGTCTGAGAGAGGGAAGTACATACTCGTCATGGTGGTTGTTTGAGGTACCTCAATGTGAGGTAGCTCTGTTTGCTCCCCAGTATTTGGGGGTGGTGTCTTGCTTCCCTCTACTTCCTTGGAAGAGTCTTCCTGTGATTTCTGGTTTTCTTCCTCCTTTCTTCTCTTCTCGTCCTCTTCTTTATCCTGTTCTTCCTTTAACCTACACTCAACCTCTTTCTTATATTATTCTTCTTCCTTCTTCTTACGTTCCTCTTCCTCTCCTTTCCTGCGGCCTTCTTCTACCTGATTTCTCTTCCGTTCCTCCTTTTGTTGTTTTTTTGTTGCTCCTCAGCTTAATTCTTTTTCTTGTCTTCTTCTTGCTGTCGTGCCAGGGCATCCTAGGATCTTTTGAGTTCCTCTTCCTTTGCCTTCTTCTCAGCTTATTGTTGTGCCTTAGCCTCTTTGTCTCTCTTTTCCTATTGCTCTTTATAAATACTACTGCCCGTATCAGTCCTTGGCTTCTTGGCTTTGGAAGATGAGGCTCCTCCTATTGGGTCACTTCGTATTAGCACGTTGGCCCTTTCTTCCGTAGTTTGATCATCTTTCCCCCCTTGATCAGTTGATTCTTCTGGCAAGGCTTCCCTGTCTTTGTTGTACCAGTTCCTAAATTTCTCTTCGACAGGGTATTCTGTATGTTGGTATTTCCAATTTAATTTGGCCCATTTACAATGCGCAAGGACAATCCTTTTGTTGGGAATCACGATTGTCGTTAGACCAAAACCCACAGGTGTTAGTCAACGATCGCATCGCCAGAGATAAGGATCCATGAGAGGCGGTTATTCCATGTCACGAAACACACGGGGAGTGTTGGTTTATCCAATTTCCAACAATCTGCCCCCCAACGCGAGCCGGATGTGTATCGAACTCGTGACCTACGCTCTGATACCACTTGTTGGGAATCACGATTGTCGTTAGACCAAAACCCACAGGTGTTAGTCAACGATCGCATCGCCAGAGATAAGGATCCATGAGAGGCGGTTAGTCCATGTCACGAAACACACGGGGAGTGTTGGTTTATCCAATTTCCAACACCTTTCAGGATCGTATGATCTATGGGTGAATGTCATGAGAAAACCTTTGGTTTCCTCTGCCTCTGCTTCTACTTCTTTGAAATATTTAACTGTGTAGGCACTGATAGTGAGTGGGAGAGTAGGCTATGGTTTCTTCTTGCCCTTGCTGAGGACCTTGGAAAACCCGCTCGTCATCTGGTAGCACACTTCTTGTAAGAGGAGTTTATCAGTGACAATCTAAGGCAGTGCGTGAGGTGCCTTGAACGACCCGAAGACCCTGATAAAAGTACTTTCTGCAATGGGAAACTAGTTGGCCACTTGGGTTATTTTTTCCATGGCTCGCATGGACATGCACGAGGCGTCTTTGCCAAACAACTTTCTGTAGAGGGCAGGAAAGAAATTCTGTGAGATCGATTCTATATCTTGATTATATTTGGAAGCCCATAACACACTTAAGTCTTTGTGAATTGGTCCGCCATGCTTCACATCCCAGTTATGCGACCATCCTTCAAACTAACATCTTGCGCATAATGCATCCAAAAGGTAGGAAGCCATGTAAAATTCAGATGCACACCCTTCTTCAGGCACCTGTGCTGCTGATATGTTTGACCTGAGGTCTGCTACTATTAGGATGGCCCAGTTGAAATAGGTGCCATATGTAGTGATAACGTACACGAGGGGGGACCCAAGTCCTATTGAAAGTAGTGGCATCTGGTTGGCCGTACATCCTACAACATTGCTACCACAAGCTTGTAGAATTTCTTGAGGCCCTCTCTTTTATATTACTAATCCTTTTTAACCTTAAACTTCTTAGGGTCCTCCCACCATCCCTTCAAGGTCTCTGGTATCGGTACTTCATGAGTGGCTACCCAATCAGTGTTGAAAGATTGTTCTCTGGTGGGGAGTAAATAGTATACTTCTGCATATTTCCCCATCATGTTAGCAAACTTCTTCCCTGAGTGATCGCGAATGACCCAAATCCTGGAGTCAACCTTCTGGAAGATCCATTCAATAACCTTTGCACATGGAAATATGGGTGGATGAGTGCCTACATAGTGAAGTTTGGACCTCTTGAACTGTATGTGCACTTGCTGGTCTACGAGGTCTTCTGGGAACTCGGGCTTTGTGAACTCTTGATATACCTGGTACCAAGTCATCTTGTCTCCTTTCCCGAACACACAGGCGGTGTCCCCATAGATAGGTGGTGAGGAAGGAGGTGTGCCTTATTCTAAGATCTCTACCTTTGGACTCTTGTTTCTTTTCTGAACTACTGGAGGCCCCATATCTCTTGAGCCCAAAGATATGGAGACACACTTGAGCTCGGCTTCAATATTCCCTGGCATGTACATAAAACAATCCCACGATAAGATAGACGGCATAATCACAAATATGTTAAGACCGACGAAGCTTACAAATGAATTGACTGCTCAGGTTAGGTCGTTGCGACCCCTACCAACTATTATCTGAAGAAATGGCAAGGCTTTCGACTTAGCGACCTTTCAACTAGGGCACAAGGTCGCTAGGTCGCACTAGCATGAACTCTCGGGAAACTGCGACTTTGCAACTTGGCGACTTGCAACTAGGTCGCAAGGTCGCTAGATTGCACTAGCGTAAACTCTCAAGGAACTATGAATTTGTGACTTGGAAACTAGGTCGCAAATTAGAAGGTTAATTGGTGATTATCGACCTCGCAACTCAGCGTCCAAGTCGCAAGGTAGCAGGGTCTCTTAGTCGCGAAGTCACACTAGGGCTTTTTGAGAGTATTTGTGGTGATTGCGACCCGCAAGGAATGAATGGAAAAGAGGGAAAAAACTCCAAGGGTGATGGAAAAATCTGAGCTTCAAGGCCTCCCCAGCCATCTAAGAAGGGTGCTTGAGGAAAACTGAGGCAGGGTAAGGTTTAGAGGGGGAGGCAGAGAGATGTGAGCCTGAGGGGAGGTGAAAACCTTAACCAGAGGGCTAGTGAGGAGCTATAATGAAACTAGGGGCAAGTGAGGAAAAAATTAATAAAAAAGGAAACAACAGGAGGATTAGGCAACTTACCTGGAAAAAAAGTGATCCAGCTGGCTTGTCAGAGGCATTATTTGCTTCATCGCGCAGGTCGAATGTGACCTACACAACCCTTTTATTTATAAAGGGGTCGCGCATGTGATCATTTAATGTAGGTCGCTAGGTCGCAAATCAGGGCTATTTGAGGGGAGATGCGACCTTGCGACACTACGACCCCGTGACCTGGAGGTTGCTAGGTCACTAGGTCGCACAGTCACAAATGTGAAGCTTTAGGCAAGGATGCGACCTTGCGACCTAGGGGTCACAAGGTTGCTAGGTCGCATGGTCACAAAATGTTTGATATTATGAGTTTTGTGACTTTGTGACTATGCGACTAGTTTTTAGAAAACAAGTCATGGACCAAACTTTGTAGGGATAATGCATGAAAAGGGACTTTCTCAAGGCTCAAGGCTAAGGGCGCATCAGAATTACCTTTACCAAAGAGATCAGGGGCTTTGAAATTTTAAGATGGGACTAAATTCTGGAGGATGTTGTAGCAGCTACAAAAGGTTCATATCTAACACAAGAGCGTCCTTTGTTTGTTTTCTTCTTCCTGGCCCTCTTCCTTTATACCACGTTGCCTTCTTGAAACAATGACACTTGCAAGGAAACAAATGAACAACAAGCTGCCTGCGGTGGAGCTGGACTCTTCAAGGATGCTAATCAACTACTGCATGCAAAGATCGAATTGAAGATGACAAAGAGGAGCTTTGGAGATGAGTTTAAAAAATGAAATTTGAATGTGGAAAGATTAATGAAAAATGGGAGGAGTGAAAGGTAGTGATGAATGGTAATTACGATTTTTCATGCTTGGATGACTGTAATAACCGATCATATGTCCTTACCTTCACCATAAAATACTAGAAACTTGAAAGCTCATCATCCCCCTTATTGGTGTAGAAAAACATGATTCCACAACATTTTCAGTTATAAATCTAGTAGATTCGCTACGGATTGGTCAGGTGATTCAGTAGCGAAATCTGCCTGTTTGCAGTTATATTCGTTGCAGAATCGTGAAAAAGTAGACAGGTGGCCACTACCTAAATTTTAAAAAAAAAAGCATGTGAGAAGAAGGTGGATTTTGATAGATTTAACTGAGATGACATGACCAATTGAGTATTATAGACTTAGGATAGCAACCATTTCATGAGTTTCTCATCAATTTCATGAACCAAATTTATGAGACAAAATGAAACCTAGGTTAATGGCCCTATCAATCAACAATTGAAAATTCATGTGTGATAACAGTGGCTCTGATAAGGATGGTGTGCCCCTGTGGTACAACAAATAACTTGTAATTTTCTATCCATCTCCTGAAGCATAAAATTGTTGTTTCCATGATATGCAGCTATCACAAATGGCCCCTTCCATATGTTCTCAAACTTTCCATGCTTCCCCTTTTCCTCTTCTGGTTTCCCCTTTCAGAACTATATCCTGGATTTGGAAATTTTCTTTTTTAGTTTTTCTGTCAAAAGTTTTCTTCACTCTGTTTTGTGATTATTGATGACTATCATACACCTCTTTCCTTTTCTCCTGTAAATCTATGAGCTGGTTTATCCTCCTTTGGATAGCATTAGGTTCTTCTTCAAGTCCTTGCAGCAATTCCATTACCATAACCCCCAAAGAAGTGGGAAAAATAGCTTCAGCTCCATCTACCAATTCATAGGCAGATGTACCAATGGATCGCTTTGTGCAAACTCTATCAGCCCACATATAAAACTTTAGCTTTAGATTCCATGATATTTTATTTTCTTGCAATACCTTTTTGATGATCCTCACTATGCTTTTATTGGATGATTCTGCCAGGCCATTACCTTGAGGGTAATAGGATGTGGAATGACCAAGAGTGATATGATATTGATGACAAAAGCTAATTAATATTTTGGATTTAAAATATTGTGCATTATCAGTAATAATATTCATAGGACAGCCAAACCTGGACAAAATATTGTTCTCCAAAAATTGAATGATGACTGAGTCAGTAGCCTGCCTAGTTGGGACTACTTCGGTCCACTTAGTGAAATAATCAGTAGCTGTCAAAATCCAATGATGATGCCCTAAATATGTTGAGTGTATTTATCCAATGAAGTCAAAACCCCATTGCTGGAAAGGAGCTTCAGCATATATTGGTTTCAAAGGTAAAGGAATCAACTTCTTCTTACCATAAAAAACTTGGCATTCATGGCATGCATCAATATTCTTGTAGATGTCTTTAAACATGGTAGGCCAATAATACCCTGCTTTGATTATCTTGTTGGTTGTGGCCTTCCAGTAATGGTGTCCTCCACAATATCCCTTATGGAACTCTTCAATGACTTTTTCAACCTCTTCTTCTAGTAAGCAATTCAAAAGAATTCCACCGATATCCTTCCAATACAAGTTTTTAATCAAAATGAAGTATCTCAATGATTTCAGCTTCAGAAACCTTGACTTGGACTTATTCAATTGAGGAGGGGATTTATGACGATGTAGAACAAATATCACATCTATTTACCATTCAAACAAGATGTTTTTTTCTTCAATAGGGACCAATTCTTCTTCTTCTATCAACTCTGAAATTTCTGCAGTTAAATTCATATCTAGACATTCAAAATTTGACTATTCCATCAGTTTTTCTAACCTGTAACCCTTCACCAACTTGGTAGGATTAATTTCTATGTCATATTCCAACAAAGTGGCAATCCATTTCCCTTTTTTTCCATCACAATCAACTTTGGTCAAAATATCTTTCACCACAGTGTTAGGCACAAATGCAATGATGTGAGAATGTAGAATGTAAATTATGAAATCTTTAAGAGATTTGACTAAAGAAAATGCCTATTTTTCCAAGATATTATACTTCAATTCAGAGTTGGAAAGGGTCCTGCTAAAAAAGGAAATAGGTTGCTCACCACCTTGCTGCCTTTTTTGCAATAAAACTCCAACAATTGTATGTTCAGAGGCAAATGTAAAAACCATAAATTCACTTGAAAATTCAGGACTTATGAGCACTAGGGCTTGAGTGAGGGATTTATTTATTTCTTCAAATGATTTCTTAGCTTCTACTATCCACTTAAAATCAAATTCCTTCTTTAACATCTTGGTAATGTGCTTGGCAATCTCAGCAAATTTTGGGATAAACCTTCTAACAAAATTCACTTTTCCAAGAAAAGATTGAATCTCTTTCCTATTCCTTGGCAGGTCTATTTTCTGAATGTCACTGACTCTATTAGGAAAAATATTTATTCCATCCTTAGATATGATGTGTCCTAACAATTTTCTAGAAGTTAGAGCAAAGACAATATTAGTAGGATTAAGAGAGATACTGAATTTTCTGCAATTCTGCAGAATTTTCTCCAAATGTTTCAAGTGTTCTTCCTTCTTTATTGAAAACACAATTATGTCATCTAATTAGACCACTATTGATTTGTCTTTCTCCTCAGCAAAATAATTATCTATCGCCCTTTGGAAGGTTTCCCCTTCATTCATTAAACCAAAAGGCATCTTGGCATACATGAATGTTCCCCATGGCGTGGTAAAAGAATTTTTTTCTTGATCCTCCGGATGTACCAATATTTGGTTGTAACCTGAAAAGCCATCAAGCATGGACATTATTTGAGAGCCAATAATATTTTGCATAATCTAATCCATCTTGGGAAGAGGGTAGTTGTCTTTCAGAGATTCCTTGTTCAGATTTCTAAAGTCAATACAAATTCTAATCTCGCCACTCTTCTTTCTGACAGGTACTAGATTAGCAAGCCATTTTGAAATCCTTATAGGAACAATGATCTTTGCATCAAAAAGTTTTTTAATCTCTTTTTCAATCAAAGGAATGAGCAAAGGATTAATTATTCTCAACTTCTGCTTGAAAGGTTTTTCATTCTCTTTGATGGGAATAATATGTTGGATAATACTAGGGTCATACCTTTTCATATCAGCATCCATGAAAAAACATCGATATAATTCTTAGTCATATCCACATACCTCTGTCTCATCTCCATAGAAAGAAACTTAGATATTTTACCATTTTAGGCACCTCTGTTGTACCAATATTGCAAGTCTCCACCTCCTCCTCATCAGCCTGCATTCTTGCAGATTTTAAAACATCATTTTAATCAAATAATTTCTCAAGGGGAATAAGGCCTTTGTAAATAGAATTGTTTTTCAGCTGCAAGACTTCAGGATTGACCTTAGTTTCAACAAACATATTTTGTTGATCTACTTAGATATTCTCAAACTCCTCCTTCAATTCAACGAAATTTTAGACTTCTTGGTAATTATCAAACACTTTCCAATGAATGATGTTATCAGGGATTTCTAGCCTATGTCTGACCTCAACCTCATATTTCTCACTAGAATGAGTAGGGATGACAAATAAAATTGCAGAGACAGCTAGAGAATCAGCTATTGAATTGTGGTCTCTAGTTTTGACAATGAAAGCATATTCTTGCGCAACCAGGGAAAGGCCTCTACTTTTGCTTGGATTGCCTGGGACCACATAAACATTCCTAAACAATGGGGTGGCTGGGGGATCAAAGATCTCCATCTTTTTTCGAGGGCTCTCGCTGCCAAAATGTGCTGGCACTTAATCACTAGACAGAGCCTCTAGAAAGAGGTAATTGTTGCAAAATATATCGCGCCACAGAACCCTCTCAATTGGATCAGAGACAGAATCGGACAGTCGTCTGGTGCTTCAATAATCTGGAAGGCAATCACAAAAGCGGCTCACATAATACAGAAAGGTTTATCTTGGCAAATTGGAACTGGTGCATATGTCCGCATTGGCACAGATTCTTGGTCAGGGAGCGGTGAATTTTACAAATTACCCAATTTCATTCTTGAGCACCTGGCCCACAGAGACATTTACTACCTCGCTCAGATTGCGGATATGGATCATACCACTTGGCGGGGTCAAGCCTGGTTACAGGAAAAATACCTCGAGATCCCAGAGGTAGGCACACAAGTTTGGCAATCTTACATCTGGGCACTAAAAGCATCAAACATCCGCATCACTGAACAGGAGGACAAATTGATATGGGCTTGCTCACTTGATGGGAAATATGCTCCCAAACTTGGATACCTTGCCCTTATCCAGACTAAGGAAACCCCACTAAAAGCATGGTGGTGGCACAATATTTGGAAGTTGAAGGCCCCGCACAAGCACAGAACCTTATTCTGGTGCATCCTAAACCAATGCATTCCTACCATGGACTTCCTCCATAGACGAGCTTTTCATGGACCATCACAATGTTTCTATTGTCTCACAGATTGCGAGGATACTACCCACTTATTTCTACAGTGCTACATCATTAGAGGTATCTGGGCTCGGGTCATCACTGATTTGGGCTGTCGACATCTCTGGCAGGGTGACACACTAATAGACTCATGGACTAATTGGTGGCAGCTATATGCATACTGCCAGAGGATGCGCAATCTCCCCCTGATTATGGCATTGGAGATCTGGATCGGCCGCAACAAGCCGATCTTCAATGGTATACCTATTGATTGTGACAAAATATGCGCTGCTTATATTGCTACATACCAACTCCTTCCAGTGGATCAAATACACATTCCCCCCACACTTGAGACACCTGAAATCATTGATCATAGTCGTGCTTGGGCCTATTTCTATGGTGCGTCCAACGCACATGGTTGTGGTGGGGGTGCCACGCTATATTTAAATGTACACCACCACTACAAAATTAGAATGGGACTGGGACCTGGCACAAACAACTATGCTGAATTACAATGCCTTAGACTCCTTCTGATATTTGCTCGGGATATTCACTACACCACTATTCAGATCTTTGGTGACTCTCAACTTGTGATCAATTGGTTCAATAATATTGCTCACTGTCACTCGCACACACTGTCTACACTACTGCGAGAGGTTCATCAACTCAGAACACTTTTTGACTCCATCTCTGTGGCACACATTTACAGGTCTCGGAACAAAGTGGCTGACCAATTGTCCAAAGAAGCTTCGGAGCTGACTTGGGGCACCTGGCATATTACAGAACACTCTGGTGAACAGGTTTATAGATTTTTTCGTCGGCCTTTTATGGATGAGGCACCTGATTTTTGGGCTGTCTAGATGCATAGTTGTTTTGGGAGGATTTTTTTACTATCTCCCATGATCACCTATTTCGGCATGTATATTTACTTTATATGTTTTTGTCTCTATTTTCTAGTAAGTTATGCACCGAACTTACTTTGTGAATATTGGCTACATACTGATCTGATATTTATATTTTGGGACTGTTTATTGCTTTCATGAAGGAAAATGTGGTAGGTTAAATGTAAAATTCATGGACTAAATAGTAGTATATACTACCAGCATATGTAACATGTAACCTATCTTTAATGAAAAGTTACGAATTTTTTCTTTGTGAAAAAAATTGAAAGCATATTCCTGAAAATTTTCAAGAATTTCAATGATTAAGTTTTTGCAGACCTTCATTCTTACATCCTTGGTTTGGTAAGACCCTTCTACTTGTTTAACTGCTAACTCTGAATCACCACACACTAATATCTTTTTTGCGCCTAAGTTATTCAAAGTTTCTAGACCCAAAAAAATGACTCATACTCTTCCATATTGTTTGTACAATCAAAGTTAAGTTTGAAAGAGAAAAACTTACTTTCATCATTAGGAGTGGTAATCCATATCCCTGCTCTGACCCACTCTCTTCCTGCAGAGCCATCAAAGTGTAAAAGCCACTAGCCCTCTTCATTTTCCTCAACACATCTCTGATTTTCTGCTTGCTAATTTTATGTATTTTTATCAATTTCTGCTTCATCAATAAGCTCATTAAACAAAACTGGAATGGTGGCATATGTCATATCCATCTGCATAATCCCTTTAATTTTGGTTGCCCAAGATATGAATAAAATCATGCCAAACTTCGGAGGAATATCAACTACCACTATGTCTATCACCATTTTCTTAGCATGTACTTGTGTTAGGCTAACAACAACATATTTAAGGAGACCTATGCACTGGACTCTCTTGGAGACAAAAGAAAACAGATCTTTATAAGGTCTAGTGTTCTCTAAACCCATCCTTTCCATAATCACCTTAGGCATAAGGTTGTGATAAGCTCCTGAGTCTAACATGGAATTGTGCAAATTCATCTCATGAATATTCAAAATTACATGTAAAAAGACCACTACAAGGAAAAGACCCTCTAGCGGAGGTTATAAAGGAGGTTTTTAGTGTTAAAAAAATCGCCAAAATTTTCAAAAAAACATATTCTACCACATTCGTTTTTGGATACGGAGGTTTTGGCGTAGCTTTTAACGGAAATTCAACAAACTAAAAAAATGGGTGGTCGGAGATTATTACGGATAGTTTTTCATTGGTGCGCTACTCTGGCTTTAACGCACCGGTGTGTACATTCAAAAGGCGCCCCCTGGGCGGTCTAGGGAGAATGCACCGGGCTGTTAATGTATAAAACAACACCTGGCGTAGTGTTGGTGATACAATGCACGGGGTCGTTCTAATTGGTCTTGGTATTTGAGCGGTGCCCATAGGTCGTATCAAAGCACCGGTGCGTATACCATTATGATGCACTGGTATGCCATATCATAGAAAGGCACCGAGATTTATAATTGGTATCAGTATTCGTGCAGTGCATATGGATCAAATAAATGCACCAGTGCTTATATATACATAAACACCTCGGTACACAGTATCACACAAACACACCGATATTTATAACTGGTATCAGTATTTGTGTGGTGCCCATAGATCATAAACGCACCAGTTGACAGTTACTGACACACACTGATTTTCATTTTGTTTTTTTTAGAAACATCGACCAGTGACAGTCCAATTATTGTGATTGTTTTAAATTCATTATTCATCAAAATTCGACACATCTTATAACAATATTCATATTAATTACATTTTTATTAATTCATTTGAATGTGATGTTTGGATTAATTTGTTATATCATATTAGAATTATTGTGGTTTTTAAAATTCATTATTCATCAAAAGTCGACACATATATATCTTATAACAATATTAATATGAATTAAATTTTTATTAGTGCATTTGAGAACGATAATGGAGAACGCAATAGCGACAATGGAGAATGCAATAGAATAAATTAAAACATATTTTATGATTATATATATATAATATATATATGAATAAGATAGTCTTTATCATACAAAATGGGACAGTTAATATTCGTATCCATTTGTCTTTCAATTGGGACACTATGTCCATTACATTAAACAAAATGTCTGATTTCACAGACATATTTCGAAAAATAAAATGCCTCGCTTTGATATCCAAACATAGTGATCATCATTCTTCGCTTGAATTGTTGTCACTGCTAGAGCTACTTCCATGACTTGGGTTATTTTCTGGAATGTTGTGCTCATGACATTGATTGTTTTCTTCTTCTTCACCTTCCATCTACAAACATAAAAATAAACAGAAATGAATGTATATACATTGGTGAGAATAATGAAAATTTCAATATTAAATAATATACATCAATGTAAATCGAAAATAAAAATGACATACCATAGCAACAATTGACTTATAAACTATACACATTCTTTCAAAACCATGTACCATGCCATCTTTCAAAATTTCATTTGTTGGCGCAGTTCCATACTTTGTTTCTTGCAAGTTTTATACCCCATAACAAATCATATATTTAATATAAAAGATGTTTTTTGTTCTATTAATTATAGACAGAGCTAAGTAAAACAAGATCGATAGATGCTTACAAATTCCACAATTAAATTCTGATATGCCAACATTATACTCACAACCCATATTTAACCCAATTTCAATCAATTTGTCTGATGGTTCTTCTTTGTATGTTAGCACCTGTTTCAAGACATTCAATGATGATTTTTGTAAAACAAATTAAAAAGGACAAAAATTAAATCTAGTTAAGTTGTTATAAGTAACAATTACTCACAAACTTAGAGATCAACCATTTTCTTCCTTGTCGTCCTGTTTTATGTGCTGAATTGGTTCCATTTTCTTTTCTTTTTTGCAAGAAAATTCTTGAAAATTAATATTTAATGCTAAATTGTTTATTTATTGTACCTAATGATCGAAAAATTCAATGATTACATATTACATTTGAAGCACGTTGTTGTTGTTGGAAAGAACGTCTATACATTCGTTCCATTAGATCCCTCAAACCTTTGTAAAAGTTTTTCCCCCTTTTGTTAACTTCTAGCACCACTCCAGATGAGCTAAGGAGCAACTGATTTTCATTTGCATGTTCTATTTTTTTTCTTTTCTTAGAACAACATTCATTTTCTGAGTTGTTGGTCCCTGTAGAACATTAAACAAATGTGAATTAGTAGACTGTTTGACACATGTTATCTAATAATTTTAAGTATATTATTAATGATAATTAAAAAAAGAAACTCATATTGGATTGATAGTATTTTTTCATTCACCTGATTCATCCTTTTGCAATTTTTCCATTAAACTTTTATGCTCTTCTGGTCCTAGATCAGAAATAATTATATCAAGCTTCATCATTTTGTGGCTCTGCATGATACACAGTAAACAATACATATTAGTTAAACTTACATGTAGTTCAAAAATAATATTTTTTATAAAGAATTTACAAAGAACTTGTCTTTTTTGCTTTTCTTGATGTGTTAATAGTATTTTTGTTACTTGATCTCTTGTCAGACATTTATTTATCAATTTGAAACCTATACCATATCATTCATTAATATATTTATAAATAAATTCTCAACTTTTCAGGTAGAAAATAAATCTCAAGACACTGGTGCGCCTTTAATGAGGTCCGCACAGCAGTCAGTGTGTGGGGATATTAACAACGCACCGTAAAACAGTATAATACACGTACAGTGCATTTGGTATTATAAACACACCGCCAAAAATAGTGTAATAGACCTAATGGTGTGGGGGGTATTATAAACACACCGGAAAAACGGTGTAATACACCATACGGTGCTTGCCTAGTTAAATGGAGCACCGGTGCCCTATTTCAGATTTGGTGCATGGATTTAGAAAAAAATGTTTTCATTTTTTTACTACAGTACTTACGCGGTGCTGTAACATATGCAGGGTGCATCGATAAAGAAAAATCTATTTTTTCAAATATTCACGCAATGGTCGAATGGATTGGGATCCGACTATGTAAGTCGTCCCGTGGGTTGGACGTCAATCTAAAATGAAAAACCCTAATTCTGAAATCACAGAAACAAAGAGAAGAAAGGGAAAAAACAAAAAATAAAGGGTTTAGGGTAAAAATGGATAAAATTGCAGAAAAAAAGTAAAAAATTGCAGAAAAAAGTAAAAAAAATAATCAAATTTAATCACGAGATGGTTTCAAATTCTATGATATAGGGTTTGAATCAACAGATTTTTGGTTTCTGATTGTCTGAATACTTCTGTTCGAACGTATTTCGCTGCTCCACAATGCCCTCCTGCTCTCTTGCTCCAGGTCTCTCTTCTGCAAATATCTAGTTGAAAAAATTAGCAAAAATAGTGAAATAATGAAAAGTGTTTAGTATTTAAAGAATTATTTTATGAAATTAGATTTTCGAAAATATTTTTCCGCCCATTTTACAAATTGCCATTTTTTTTCACTTAAAGAAAATATAATTGCATTTTTTTTATTTGCGTTTATTCGTTACCGGTGCAGTAGAGTTTTGATGCACCGGTGCGTCGTATTAATACGACACACCGAGGCGTGTTAGGAAGATAAACACACCAGATTGTATAAATTTCTTTTTTTATATATGTAAGATCATAATAAAATAATGATAATTATGAAGTACATGAATTTATTTTCATTATTTTCTAAACTTTATTATGTTTCAAAAATTCGTATTATTCTAAATTTGATATTTTACAATTATTTGCAAATTTACAAATTTAAATATTTTAATAAAATCATTTCACATTAATACAATTAAAATTTTCACATTAATAGAATTAAAATTTTACAAATATTTTACATACAATTACAATTAGAATTACAATTTTACATTAATTTCACATACATGAATTACGATTAGAATTACAATTACAATTTCAATTTTACATACAATTACATTTACAATTTTACATATAATTACATTTACAATTACAATTACAATTACAATTTTACAAATATTTTACATACAATTCAATTAAAATTACAATTACAAATACAATTTATACAATTTTAGAATTTTACATATAATTACATTTACAATTTTACATAGAATTACATTTACAATTACAATTACAATTTTACAAATATTTTACATACAATTCAATTAAAATTACAATTACAAATACAATTATAATTTTAGAATTTTACATACAATTACATTTACAATTTTACATAGAATTACATTTACAATTACAATTACAATTTTATAAATATTTTACATACAATTCAATTAAAATTACAATTACAATTTTAGAATTTTACATACAATTACAATTTTACAATTTTTCATATATACAATTACAATCATTTCAGAATAAATTAAATATTACAATTACAATTAAAATTTTACATTAATAAATATTTTACATACAATTACAGTTTAAATTACAATAAGTACAAATAAAAATACAATTTTACAATTTTACATACAATTAAAATTTAAATTACAATTACAATCCCAACATAATATTTAATAAGTATCATGGTCATTTAATATTAAATTGACTAATAAACATCATCACGATCATGATAACCATCGTACAAACATCATATTCGACTAATAAACACATTCAAGCATCAAATTAACATTATATATTAAGATCATCACAACACAAACATCAGCTATACATCTCAATATGTCAAATAACTCATGTTATCACATATACACATCTATCTGCAAGCTAAACATTAAATGAACATATCTAACATGACCTTACATTATGTGCCACATCATGATGATCACCAACATGAAAATTAAGTACAAATGCAACATGAACATAAAATACATGGACCATATATATATATATATATATATATATATATATATAATTGAATAATGTTAATAATATACCACTGTAATATAAATGTCATGGATCAGGCGCTGGTGGTAGTATAACAACATCAATAGCAGTACTACAAGTGGATCCCTGCTCAGTAAAGCTAGGTGCAGCCTTGACAATCGATGGTCGAGCCTGCTCATGATCATGATCACTAGTACTGATGGATGCATCCGTTGGTGGTAGTACAACATCAATATGAGCAGTAGTAGTGGAGGCCTACTCAGTGAATAGTGCAGCCTCAGCGGTCGATGGTCCAGCGTGCTCATGATCATCATGACTAGTACTGATGGATGTAGCTGTAGGCTGCTAACTGGACGTGGTCGATGGTCCAACCTCATCTCCATGATGATTGTTAGATGCTGCCAGTAGAGCGTCATGCTCATCAGGCACGCCAAGAGGTGAACGATCACGAGATGCATGTGAGTCACTGCTCGCGGACTCATGTCCATCACGTGTCGCGGCTCGACTACACCTATGGCTACGGACAGTCCTCCTGAGACGCGTAACTGTTGTCGTAGCTCCTACGACATGCTGCATCAGGCCGTACATGTCACGCGACATGCCTCTCCGCATCCGTAACAGCCTATCATCAGCCTGTATGTCTCTGTAATGAGCAGGCATGATACCTGCATCAACAATCAATGCACAGAGTTTCTAGAAAACTGATTTCCCTATGTCAATATGTCATCCAGAAAACCCTCCCAAAACTTTTTTCACCTTTCTACCTATTCAGTCCACCCCTGGAAAAACCACAACCTCCTCGTCAAAAATCCTATCTAACCTCAGCCTTATTGGTCTGCCCATCAGCTTTAAAAGGCAAATCCACATCTGTTTCAAAGGTCTCCCCTATGTTAGGAAGTGGCGTTTAGGACATTTCACCTTTGGCAATCATCAAAAGCTGGGCAATCCTCCATCTCAGCATCTACCATGACCGATCCTTGATTTTGCAAATGAAATTGACAAATGAAATTTCAAGTCGCGCGACCACACCCCTAGATCTCGGCGCACTATAAACCAATCCCAAGCCCACTATTAGGTTTTTCTGCGTGTTCTATGGTTCTACAAAGACAGGAACATATTTCATCTCGCGGAGTAAATGTTTGAGTTTACGCTAGAGGAACAAATGCTTCTAAATGTATTGTGAGCCTCGATGAACCCGCAAAACAAAGTCACTCATCGCACCTTGCGCCCTTCTTCAAACATGAAAAATCACAAGAAGAAAGGGTCGCCACCGTTCAAAGAAACGGTAAATTGTCAAGGCCTTAACCTCTTCATTGCTGCCAGAGGTTAGGGCGCTCCTTTCATCCGCGCGCAGGGTTGGTGCCGTGTTGGACTCAGAAGGTGGCAAAGATCCAGGTTTGTCTTGAGCTAAAACAAATGAAACAAGGACTCCAGGTTTTATGAAAATGGCTAATGATCATAACAGGAATATAGTGGAAATATGATAAGCTCAAAGGAAAGGGGAGTTTGGCCTGATAAAAGAGCTCATTTCAAACTTGCAAACCATATGGATTGTTGAACTCTAGAAGGACCTGTCATCAGTAAACATCCAAATCATAAGAGGCCTGTTTTGTTCAAAATCAAATAGAACAGAAGGTAACCAATGCCATTACACAAGCAGGAGAAAGGTCTTGGTTTTTTCAGGAAAGCACTGACCTTCATAGTCACAAAGGCTATTTTTCAAAATAATCAATCATAAGATGCAACAAGCCAAATGTTTAATTCACCCTTAGGACAATGCAGGGAGACAATATTACTCTGGCTAAGGTTTCTGCTGACACACAATGATACTTGCAAGTGAACATGCTTAGACTGATGTTTTCCAAGTGGTCTACTTAACATCACCTTCAGAGAAAGGTTGTCTCGAAAAGGAATTGTTAAAAAACCTTCAAACACCTTATCTAATGGAGAGCCTCCTCCATGCATGAGTAGAGGGCCAAAGCTACTACAGGTGCTGAAACTAATTGATACAAGAAAGAGCAGTGGAAGGATATCAAAGACTGAAACAAGGTCACTACACAGATGAATGACAGCTCTGATAATGTAAAGATACTGATACTCCTGTTTCAAGGAACTCTCTGTCTGACTATACCTACAGTAGGAAAGGGGCAAATATTGAACATATTGTGTGCTATTAATGCCTAAGGAGCAGTTGACTTAAAAAGGGGTTAAAGACCTTTCATGATCACCTATACAGAAATCAAAGGAAATCCTTCTGAGCAAACAAAGAAGTCTAGGGTGAAAGGATGCAACCTAAAAAGTGTATTTACAGTCCAGAGAAAAACTTGTGAAACACTCAGAAGTAGAAATTTATCACTGGGAAAGTAAAACAGTGACCAAGGTTGAGTCATAAAATTCATGATGACAGGTATGCAATGCTATGAATAGACAAAGAGACAATTTTGAGCATATGTGTGCCACTGATATCAAAAAGAATTTTTTCTCCTTGAGGAAAGGGTCAAGCAGCAGAACAATATCATATATCAAAAGTCCAAAGAGGCGCCTTTCAAGAAGGGGTGTCTACAGTTTTTCAAATATTTTTGGTGCATGATGAAATAGCCCTTCCTTCCTAACAATCACCAAGAGGGGAAGCAGTCAACATATTTCAGTTATGAAATTGTTCTATGGGCAAAAAGAGGTAACACAATGATCAGAGCAAAATAATGACTATGTATCAAAAGAATCCTGTTTTCATATTGCCCAAGCTTGTCTTTCTGATGGAGAAGGCGAGTGGTATTTAATATAATAAACAGGCAGAGGAAGTCAGTTGTGATAAATTATCATTGTTTATATGTCTTATGACAAACCACTTGTTACCATTCCAGAGAGCAGATGTAGCACAGGACTATGTGGAAAAGGGACCTGCAGACAAGACCTTCTAAAAACTTTGCCCCCAAGAAGATTTATCATTTAAGGTTATTATTCACTGTGTTCCAAAGTTTTTTCAGCCTGTGATCATTATTGATATAGTTTAAAAAGAAGAAGCCCACTTTTATTTTGAGGGAAAAAGAGCACTGTATACTACTCCTGCAAACAGAAATTTGAAAATCCACTATAGTCAAAAGATGAAGGAATTGTCAAAGTAAAGCGACAAATCACCTTTGGCATTGAAACACCGTAACAGAAGGGTGGTGTTGGTTGACTTAAATCAATCAAAGTTCAGAGCTCGGGGTTAAAGGACGATATATGTATATGCAAATCACAAACCCACTATTTGAAAAAAACAAACAGAGTTAAAAATTAATGTTAATTCCGAAAGGGTGAGTGACCGTTGGAAAATTGGGTGATATAGTGGCAAGAGGTAATTGTGATGTAACTTTTCATTTTCAAAAATATGAAGAAGAGTCCATCTGCATCCAGCATCAAACAAGCAAGAAAGTTGGGCGAAAATTCAGAAATTGGCATTCAACAGTGGCGCGACGTGCCTGGAACTTGGCGCGACGTGCCTGGGCATCGTTTTACAAAGGCCTTCAACGTCGGCGCGACGTGCCTGTAGGCGGGCGCGACGTGCCTGTAGGTGCCCGCCCGACCGCACGACAAGTCCACCCGACGGATTTTTCTCCTGTGCGACGGGTTTGCTCCAAAGGTTGCTGCGCCATTGTTGGAGCGTTCCGGTGCTTTTCAAGCTCCTTCCAAGGGATTCCCTCTCAAGAACTCACAAGGTACTTCATCTCCTAACTGGAAAAACTCAGAAAATCAAGTTTAAAAACATGTGTGCCTTGGTTTGAAACTGTGCATGGTTAAAGGGGTTTTGACCATTTTTGAAAAGGAGAAACTGTCCTCACAGTCCCCCACAGCAGCACACTACCTGAGCAGATTGCCTTTTATTCACCATTTTCTCCCACTGTGAATTTATTACCAAAAATTTTTCAAGGATGACAACACATTGAAAAGACACAGTTTGTTGATAAGAAGTTGAAACCTTGGAGGCAGGGGTATAAAGTGTAGTGGTGTATATCTCAAAACTCACAAACAAAAAAATGTATTGCCTAGACTACTGTGTGCAATGATTTTTTCGCCCAAGCTAGGTCTGTTTTCCCTTGCACTGTATTACATATTAAAAGGCAGAGTTATTAGTGTGTAAAGTTAAGATTAAGACAGAGGTACAGGTTGAAGACTGATTGACAGAGAGCTTCCAAAGATGACAGCATAGTAAAGGATGTGTAGGTCTGATAAAAAATCTAGACTTTGCCTTAACACAACTACCAGCCAAAAACTTAGTCATGGATGTGGTAGTGGCTGACATCACACCCAAGTATGGAATGCTACTATCAAGAGCCTGGTCTGCCAAAATACAAGGTAGCCTTCAAATGGATATGTCATTCGCTACTATTCCGGTTTTCAACCAAACTAGGAGACTATACCGAGAGGCTCGTATGAAATACATGGTTAGCAACAGAGATAAGCCAAACAATACCCCCATCTATTCCATTCATTCCAATTTAGATTCTTTTATCTTATACAATGAAGGTGATATACACAAGCAGATAAAAGAAAATGAAGACATGTCCAAACCATTACTGAGTGAAGAAATTGATGACCAAAGTCCCAAGGAACCTGAGAAACAGCTTAGTATCATGTATGAAAAGGAAACTCTTTGGAGTATAAGCTTTGATGGTTCTTGTGGCAAGACAGGTTCAGGGGCAGGCATCTGGATACACAACATTAAGGAAGGTCATTCTTTCAGATTAGAATTCCAATGTACAAATAACATTGCGGAATATGAAGCCCTTCTCATTGGTCTACACATGCTTAGGGACTTAGGTGCTAATAGAATAACAGCTCAAGGGGACTCAGAGCTTGTAATTAAGCAAATCAAAGGTGAATATTCAGCCAAGAACCCAAGACTGAGAGAATATAGGAATGCAGCTTTGGATATCCTCAAAACTTTTGAAAAATATGAACTCACCTATATCCCTAGGATTCAAAACATTCTGGCAAATGAGCTCGCCTTTGCTGCAAGCACTAGCCAAATACCATGTATGAGTGAGAAATATGACATCCAAGTGAAACACCGCCCTACTATACCAGATAATCTTGACCATTGGCAAGTATTCCAAGATGATGATCAAATTGATGATTTCCTCCAATCTAGAAATGAGTTTGAGATAATCAAAACAGACTCAGAAGATGAAGAGAGGGAACCCAACCTAGGTCAAGACCAAGAGCTAAATCCACCTTTATGGACCAATCTAAACCTGGCAGACCATCCATGTGACAAGGAGATAGAAGAAGACATTGACCAAAGAGAACTTGAAGTCTTACACTGCGAAAATGACACCATACCTAGAGGGCTCGCACCTTTAGAAGAATTGTTTGACTTTAATGATGTGGCCAAAAAGCCTAAAATGGAATCTACAGAAGATGACATAGAAGAATACAACATAGGAAGCCTAGAAGAGCCGAAAAACATTAAACTATCCAAGACTCTCCCACCTAACATAAAACATAGGTATATAAATCTATTCAAAGAGTTTAAAGATGTGTTTGCATGGGGGTACCAAGATTTGAAATCCTATGATACCAGCATCATCCAACATAAAATTCCCCTTAAAGAAAACCAGAAGCCTTTTAAACAGAAGTTAAGGAGGATAAACCCGATATTACTCCCATTGGTTGAAAAGGAAATTAAAAAGATGTATGATGCCGGGATAATAGTATCTCTCCGATATTCTGAGTGGGTCTCAAATTTAGTATCAGTTAGGAAAAAGACAGGTGAAATCAGACTCTGCATCGATTTCCGAAACTTGAATAGGGCATGTCTGAAAGATAACTACCCTCTGCCCAAAATGGACCACATACTTCAGAAGGTAGTAGGCGCTAAAAGAATCTCAGTGCTTGATGGTTTTTCTGGTTATAACCAAGTATTGGTTTATCCTACCGATCAACATAAGACAGCTTTCACCACCCCTTGGGGCACTTTTATGTACGTTAAAATGCCTTTTGGACTGATGAATGCTGGCGCCACATTTCAAAGAGCCATGGACATAGCCTTCTCAGAAGACATAGGTGTTTTCATAGTCATATATCTTGACGATATAACAGTATATTCTAAATCAGATGAAGAACACCTAGCACGCTTAAGAAAAGTTTTCAACAAATGCAGGAAGTATGGTTTATCCCTAAACCCCAAGAAAACACTTTTCGGTCTAGAGGAAGGAAAACTCCTAGGTCACATTATTTCGGAAGAAGGAATTAAAATAGACCCCCAGAGAATCAAAGGTATTTTACAGATAAGTCACCCCAGAAACATAAAGGAGTTACAGTCCTTTATCGGCAAGATAAATTTCTTAAGAAGATTCATTCCAAATCTTGCTGAGCTCCTGAAAGAGATCACAAATATGTTAAGAAAGGAGGTCAGGGTTAAATGGACTTTAGAAGCCAAAAAATCTTTTGAACTGATTAAAAGGGCCTTAACTGAAACACCTGTATTAATAAGCCCTGACTTTACTAAAGATTTTTACATTTTCTCATTTGCCTCAGAACATACAATAGCTGCGGTATTGTTGCAAAAGAATGCGGCGGGACAAGAGCAACCCATTGCCTTTTTTAGCAAATCCCTAAGAGATGCTCCCTTGAAATATAACATCATGGAGAAACAGGCATTCGCATTGGTAAAGGCACTAAAAGATTTCCGAGTCTACATCTTACATTCTCATGTCATAGCTTTCGTCCCTAATACTGTCGTCAAGGACATTCTCAACCAAGATCCCGATGGTAAAAGAGGAAAGTGGATTGCTATCATCCTAGAGTATGACCTAGAAATCAGGCCTACTAAACTAGTTAAAGGACAAGGACTCGCGAGATTAATGGCTGAAACCAACCTCCAAGCTTTAGATATAAATTTTGTCGATGCTTTAGAAGAACAAGAAGAGTGTACACTTCCCCCTATAAGTCAAACATTTTTGGATTCACCTTGGTATGCAGACATTCTCTATGTATTAACTTATATGAATGCTCCTCCGTCTTTGTCAAAAACAAAAGCAAGGTTCCTCAAACAAAAATCTTTAAAGTTTTGCATTATAGATAGTTCTCTGTATTGGAAGAATCGTACTGGTATGCTACTTAAATGTTTGCTTGAGCCTGATGCAGAGAGAATCATGCGGGAAATGCATGAGGGGGAATGTGGAGGTCATCTCTACTGGAAAACTACTGCAAAAAAAATCCTTAGAGCCGGTTATTATTGGCCCACCTTGTTCCCTGATACTCACAAACTGGTCATGACCTGCCATAAATGTCAAATTTTTGATGGCAAGAAAAAGCTTCTATCTTTTCCCTTACATCCCATCATAGTTGAAGGACCCTTCCAACAATGGGGTCTAGACTTCATTGGGGAAATTCACCCCTCTTCCTCCGCTCAACATAAATGGATCCTCACAGCCACTGATTACTTTACCAAATGGATAGAATCCGTACCATCCCGGAACGCCACCGATTCAGTCATCATCACGTTCCTAGAAACCAATATCCTATCCAGATTTGGCTGTCCCAGGAAAATCATTACAGATAACGCCGCTGCCTTCTCTTCCAAGAAAATGATAGACTTCTGTCACAAGTATCATATTTCATTAGGGCATTTCACAGCCTATTACCCTCAAGGTAATGGCTTAGCCGAGTCTTCTAACAAAAGCCTAGTCAACATTATCAAAAAACTTCTGGAACAAAATCAAAAAGCATGGCATGGGAAACTAGTGCACACCTTATGGGCTGATAGATTAACTACCAAGAAGTCCATAGGTATGTCCCCTTACCAGCTAGTCTATGGTGTTGACGCCATTTTCCCAACCTCTCTAGGAGTTCCAGTAATGAAATTACTACAAGAAGTCTAAATAGAAGAAAATGATATACAAAGGAGAGTAAATCAGACTATCCATTTAGAACAAACCAGAGAAGAAGTTTACCAAAGGGCTCAGTTAGCACAAGACAAAATAAAACAGATTTTTGACAGAAGAACTAAGGAAAATGATTTTCAGATTGGAGATAAAGTTTTAAAATGGGATTCTAGAAGAGAAGATAAAGGTAAACATGGCAAGTTTGAAAATTTATGGAAAGGTCCTTACATCATCAGCTCAGTTAGTGGAAACAATGCTTTCTTCTTACAAGAACCTGATGGGACTGAAATTTTTGGGGGTCCTGTGAATGGCAGGACATTAAAACACTATTTTTGTCAAGAACTCCATTTCTGAGTTTGAGATACTTTCATTCACTGTACATACCATTGTTTGAAATATTGAAAAAATAGAAAAGTCAAAAACAGTAAAAAGCAGAAAAGAGGGCAAGTGAAGATAGAACCAAGGCCCCATGTTCCAAAAAATAGTCTTTCGGAAAGCGAGCAAGTCTAAATGCTGCTACTAGTGCTTCAATGTCTTGTTCAGCTATCTAGCCTAATCATAGCTGAGCATGTTTAAATTTATTTGCTGATAAGTTAGTGAGTGTCAAGATAGTCAACATTGTGTAAGATTGACTTATCACAGAGCTTAGATTAGGGAGAGATTCTGGTTCCACATGCCTAAAACAGAGCCAAAGAGAGAAGCGAGGGATGAAAAATATATTGTACATCTTAAGCCCGCTTGTCTAGTTTCCTTTTATTGCAGAATAACATTTGTGTGCAGCTTGTCTTTTATGCCGCAAATGCATGACAAATCAGACTGCCTAATCCTGATTTGATCATTTTTGAATTTCATGTTGTAGATTAGAGAATGAAACCCTGTCAAACTGCTTAATCTTGACAGTCGATCTAGTTTTAGGTAGAGAAATGAAGGAGTTCATCAGCTTAATCTGAACTCCCGGCAGATATAAGAGTAGAAATAGATAGGTTCATTTTGCAAAAAGAAAGAATATGCATTGTCAAAAGGCTGCTAGTTCAAATGCGCCAAAGAGAAGAAAAAATGTTAGTAAAGATAGTGGGGTAGGTAGAAGTATCATTGATGTTAACCATGCTGTCACTTTTCAGAAATAACATCAAGAGAAAGGTAAATTTTGCGCCAATGGATAAGGCACTGGTCTTCATAAGCCAAAAATCTGAATTCTGGACACCTCCTGACGAGGAGCTGCCCTCCCCAAATGGAGCCACTGTTAGCCATCAGTATTTTTTACATGTTTGTGATGACTATATCTTCAGCTGAGTTTTCTAGAAACTGATTTCCTTATGTCAATATGTCATCCAGAAAACCCTCCCAAAACTTTTTTCACCTTTCTACCTATTCAGTCCACCCCTGGCAAAACCACAACCTCCTTGTCAACAATCCTATCTAACCTCAGCCTTATTAGTCTGCCCATCAGCTTTAAAAGGCAAATCCACATCCGTTTCAAAGGTCTCCCCTATGTTAGGAAGTGGCGTTTAGGACATTTCACCTTTGGCAATCATCAAAAAGCCAAAAAAGCCCTCATCTGCAGCAGACCTACCATGACTGATCCCTTACTTTGCAAATGAAGTTGACAAACAACCTTAAGTCGCACCACTCATATTCTCTAGGTCTCAGCACTGCATGAAGCCCATTCTCAAGCTGACTAATAGGTTTTTCACTGTGTTCTATGGTTCTACAAAGACAAGAAATATATTTCATCTCATGGAGTAAATGTTGAGTTTACAGTTAGAGGAAACAGCTGCTTCTAAGTGTATTATGAGCCTGAGATGAAGCTGCAAAACCAAGGTCACTCATCAGGACCTTACAGCTCTTTCCAGCATGAAAATCACAGTAAGAAAGGGTCGCCACTGTCTCAGCTAAATGGTAAATTGTCAAGGCCCAGAACCTCCTTCATTTACAAGCAGAGGGTTAGGGCACCTCCTTCATACATGCTGCAGGGCGCTACAGCCGTTGACTCGGTGGCTGCGGGCAAAGATCCGTGTTTGCCTGAGCCGAATCAAATGGAAACACACTCGGTAATATATGAAAAAATGGCTAATGAAAATAGTCAGAATGTAGTGGAAATATGATAAGCTCAAAGGAAAGGGGAGTTTGGGCTGATAAAGGAGATCATCTGAAACTTTCAAGTCAGGTGAATGGTTGAAACTTAGAAGGCCTGTCATCAGTGAACTTTCCAAAGCATAAGGACCCTGTCTATCCACAAGATCAAATAGAACAGATGATAAAAAATGCCATTACACAGGCAGGAGAAAGTGCTTGGTTTTTTCAAGGAGACACTGATCTTCATAGTCACAAAGTTTGTTTGTTAAAATAATCAATCATAAGATGGAACAAGCCAAATGTTTAATTCACCCTTAGGACAATGCAGGGAGACAGTATTACTCTGGCTAGGGTTTCTGCTGACACACAATGATGCTTGCAAGTGAACATGCTTAGACTGATGTTTTCCAAATGGTCTACTTAACATCACCTTCAGAGAAAGGCCGTCTCGAAAAAGAATTGTTAAAAAACCTTCAAACACCTTATCTAATGAAGAGCCTCCTCCATGCATGAGTAGAGGGCCAAAGCTACTACTGGTGCTGAAACTGATTGATACAAAAAAGAGCAGTGGAAGGTTACCAAAAAGAAATAAAAGTCATTTCACAGATGAATGACAGTTTTGATAATGTAAAGATACCGATACTCTTGTTTCAAGAAATACCTGTCAGACAGTACATCTAGTGGGAAGGAGAAGGTTTTGAACATATTATATGCTATGAATGCCAAAGGAGAAGTTGACTTAAAAAGGGTTAAAGACATTCCATGATCACCTATCCAGAAAATCAAAGGAAATCCTTCTGAGCAAACAAAGAAGTCTAGGGTGAAAGGATGCAACCTAAAAAGTGTATTTACAGTCCAGAGAAAAACTTGTGAAACACCTAGAAACAACAATTTATCACTAGGGAAGTAAACAGTGACCAAGGTTGAGTCATAAAATGCATGATGACAGGTATGCAATGCTATGAACAGACAAAGAGACAATTTTGAACATGTGTGTGCCACTGATATCAAAAAGAATATTTTCCTTGAGGAAAGGGTCAAGCAGCAAAACAATATCATATATCAAAAGTCCAAAGAGGCGCCTTCCAAGAAGGGGTGTTTACAACTTTTCAAACATTTCTGGTGCATTATGAAATAGCCCTTCTTTACTAGCAATCACCAAGAGAGGGAGGCAGTGAACATATTTCAGTTTATGAAATTGTTCTAGGCAAAAAAAAGAGGTAACACAATGATCAAAGCAAAATAATGACTATAATATGTATCAAAAGAACTCAACGCATATTGCCCAAGTTGTCTTTCCCAGGAGTAATAGCATTAATCTAATAAACAGCAGGAAGTCGGCCAGATAAATTATCACTGTTTATATGTCTTATGACAAACCACTTGTTACCATTCCAGAGAGCAGATGTAGCACAGGACTGTGTGGAAAAGGGACCTGCAGACAAGACCTTCTAAAAACTTTGCCACCAAGAAGATTTATCATTTAAGGTTATTATTCACTGTGTTCCAAAGGTTTTTCAGCCTGTGATCATTATTGATATAGTTTAAAAAGAATAAGCCCACTTTTATTTTGAGGGAAAAAGAGCACTGTATACTACTCCTGCAAACAGAAATTTGAAAATCCACTATAGTCAAAAGATGAAGGAATTGTCAAAGTAAAGCGACAAATCACCTATGGCATTGAAACACCGTAACAGAAGGATGGTGTTGGTTGACTTAAATCAATCAAAGTTTAGAGCTCGGGGTTAAAGGACGATATATGTATATGCAAATCACAAACCCACTGTTTGAAAAAAACAAACAGAGTTAAAAATTAATGTTAATTCCGAAAGGGTGAGTGACCGTTGGAAAATTGGGTGATATAGTGGCAAGAGGTAAATGTGATGTAACTTTTCATTTTCAAAAATCTCAAGAAGAGTCTATCCGAGATGCAAGATCAAACAAGCAAGAAAGGCGAAAAATTCAAATTGGTATTCAGCCGGCGCGACGTGCTCCGGAATCCATGCCGACGTGCCTGGGCATCGTTTTACAAAGGCCTTCAACGTCGGCGCGACGTGCCTGTAGGCGGGCGCGACGTGCCTGTAGGTGCCCGCCCGACCGCACGACAAGTCCACCCGATGGCTTTTTCTCCTGTGCGACGGGTTTGCTCCAAAGGTTGCCGCGCCATTGTTGGAGCGTTCCGGTGCTTTTCAAGCTCCTTCCAAGGGATTCCCTCTCAAGAACTCACAAGGTACTTCATCTCCTAACTGGAAAAACTCAGAAAATCAAGTTTAAAAACCTGTGTGCCTTGGTTTGAAACTGTGCATGGTTAAAGGGGTTTTGACCGTTTTTGAAAAGGAGAAACTGTCCTCACAGTCCCCCACAGCAGCACACTACTTGAGCAGATTGCCTTTTATTCACCATTTTCTCCCACTGTGAATTTATTACCAAAAATGTTTCAAGGATGACAACACATTGAAAAGACACAGTTTGTTGATAAGAAGTTGAAACCTTGGAGGCAGGGGTATAAAGTGTAGTGGTGTATATCTCAAAACTCACAAACAAAAAAAATGTATTGCCTAGACTACTGTGTGCAATGATTTTTTTCGCCCAAGCTAGGTCTGTTTTCCCTAGCACTGTATTACATATTAAAAGGCAGAGTTATTAGTGTGTAAAGTTAAGATTAAGACAGAGGTACAGGTTGAAGACTGATTGACAGAGAGCTTCCAAAGATGACAGCATAGTAAAGGAGCAGAGATTGTTGATGGCTAGATTTTGACATTAAAGGCAGAAGCACCAAAGTGATGTTGAATTTTTCAAAACTTCACAAGTGAAAATGGCCACTGTCTAAAGGGCAGAATGCTTGGTGTTTGCATTTGATATTAAAACAGAGGTGTAGGTATTATGTTGATCTCTTAAGCTCACAAACAGAGAGTATATTTCCTAAAAACCACTGTTGCACTGATTTTACACCTAAACTAAGCCTGCCTTTTCATTACACTACATTATATCATTCTGAAGATTGTTGGACAGAGTTTTCTGAAGGTGAAACAGGGCTATTTTCTAGAAGGCAGGGTTGTTGGTGATTGGGCATTTGTTGATGATCAAGTTTACATTGAGGCCAGATGTACAAAGATGATGATTGACTTCTTAAATTGCATGAGTGGAAGGTGTTTTCCTTAACACTGTGGCCTAATTTGTCACCTAGCCAAAAGGTCTCCTCCCTCTTCCACTGTGTGGTCTCTACAGAAATCTGCTAACAGAGGTAATTTTCAAGATAAATGATCTGAAGAACAGGGTTATTATTTTTGAAGTTTGGTATTGAAGACACAAATATAGGTAAAAGCTGGCCTCTAACAAAATCACAAGAAGGGGGATTATTCAAGACTGTGCACAGAAGATCTACAAAGCAGTTTCTCACACATAGTACCATTGTTAAGAAGGTTACATAGCTGAAGTGTAACCAAATTTGAAAGATTGTGGTTAATAAGTGCAGAGGAGCTTATTCAAGGAAACATTGTTGCATTTCATCCAAACCACAGTGACCATATCTATCCAAGCAGTGTATTGGCCAGTTTCAATCTAGCAGAACATTCTTCATACATTGAAGGCAGTGTGCCTCTTCCAAGCCTGTTTCAAGTCAGAATGCCTCCAAAACGAGATCACAAAGGCGGACAACATAAGAGATATGAGCCTATCTCCATAGAAGAAATCAATGCTCATCCCTTAGTACTTTTCAATTTCCATGAAGTTGGCTGTCTCGATTTCTGTCAGAGGATAGAGGAAGTCAAGAGTTTCTCGCTACTTACACATTTGTGCGCTTTGAGATTCAAGGACAAACACTTCCAGTTAGCAGGTCTTGACTTCAAAATCTCTCCAAGGTATGTATCCAAAGCTACCAAGATCCCATATCATGGTGAAAAGTGGTTTAAACAAGCGCATCTTGATTTGGAGGACTATAAACCTTTCATCAAGCCGGAACATAGGGAGACCATCACTGCTATTTTTCCTTTCTCCTATCTTCTTGACAGTTATGCTCCACTGATGAAGGCCATAATGAGATATTTCACTTGTGAAGGGAGGTTTAGCCAAATATTTGCCTACCATGTTCGCTTGTTGATGCATTTTACCAGGAGCAGGCAATTAAACCTTCCATACTTTTTGTCCAAAAGCATAGAGAAAATGGCAGCTACTGTCCAAAAGAAAGCTCCACCTCAGCAAATCCCTTCTCTCTTTCACCATTCCTTGATCAAGATCATCTTCTTGCACCAGTTGGAGAAGAAAGGGGTTTCATGGGAGTCATTCATTAGCCATGACGATTTCGCCACTGTCCCTCCTGTTAATGTGTCTCCTACTCAGCCTGTCCATCGCCCAGTGCCTTTATCTAGTAGGCCTACCCCTAAAAAACTCAAGATGATCACTGGGAAGCCAAGTACACAAGGAGAAGGAGAGGGCAGTGAGCCACAGGGAGAAAAGGAGGATGATGAGCAGCAACAGCCAATTTTTGAGGGACAGCAGCAGTTAGATATCATTGGACAGCAGCTAGAGGTTGATGAACAGCATCAAATTCAGGAAGAGGGACAGCAGCTAGAGGTTGATGAACAACATCAAATACAGGAAGAGGAACATCAGCAGACAGAGGTTGAAGAGCAGCAGGTTGAGCAAGCAATTGAAGCATCTTTTGAGCCACAAGCTGGACAAGATGTTGAGGAAGGACAGCAAGCTGAAGCTGTCTCCTCAATGGTGACCAAAACTGTCCCTAAGAAGGGGAAATTGCCTAAAAAGACAACTTCTAGCTTGCCAAGGAGAAAGAGCGCTAGATTGGCCTTCAAAGGCAAAATTACAATTGGAGAAAGCGCCAAGCATGGAGGTAAGTCAGCTGTCATCCCTATCCCAAGCGATGACAGCGACAATGAAGCACGCATCCTTGAAAATCTCCTCATTCACAAAGAAGGGAAAATTGAGGTGTTACAAGAAGATCTCCAAAGGGCAAGGAACTTCAATAATTTCTTGGAGGTTGAGAACAAACAAATGAAATTTCATGCAGCCATTCATGAGGCAAGGGCCATCAAGTACAAAAAGGAGGCAGAAAAGGCGCAAGTAAGAATTGAAGAGCTTATCGGCGAATTTGATGATGAAGAAGAGGAGGACCAGCCTAGGCGAACGAGGCCTAGAACCATCGGGCTTAGGAGAGCCTTGGAGAAACAGAAGGCTGAAGAACAAGCTCAATTCGAAGCTTTTCCTCTCACTACCCTCTTTGAGCGGGAAATTGAGGAAAATAAGGAAGCTTGGCTTGAGAGGGCTAACCAGCATTTGGAGACCAAGCTTGAGAAGGCAAACAGGGATCTCGAGCTACAGAGAAAGAGAACACTTCACTTTCAGAAGCTAAACCAATTCGCCAGGCGCAAATTGAAGGTGGCACAAGAAAAATTGAAGAAATTGGAGAGGCGCCTAGCACGGAAAGAAGCAAAAAGCATATCAGCCCTCGATATTTTAGCTTCAGCTTCGGAACATGTCTCTATGGACCCTTGAGGGTCATACATGCCAATTTTGGGCCTGTTTCGAAAACTTTTTGTTTTTTGGCATTTTTTGGGGTTTTCGCCAAAAACTCATAAATGCGCCATTTCAGTTTGAAGAGTCGTCAAGGGAGGAGGGTGATACCAATGGATTCCATAATTTCATGAGCAGCTCTCCAGCGATTTTCAGGGCATTTGAAGATCATTCGCCCCCTCAAATTGGCGAAAAATAGCCTCATTTTGCACATTCTGCCCGCCCTATCAGCAGCCTGCTATTTTCTGGGTTTTTGCACACAGGTACAGTTTTAAGGGACTTTCAGAGATCAGATTGAGATGATTCCACTTGCATTGGAAAGAAGACACAGAGAGCTTTCCAACGAGCCATCATGAGCCTCATTTCGACATCGGGAAGGTTTCCATTTGCATCCGGCAAGTCAGGGGACCTTTTTTAGGCATAAATATGAAGTATTTTTGCAATTTTTGAACTCCAAAAATCTGCTTTTCCCAAATGTGCGTTAGGCTATTTTTATCATGGGAAATTCATGTAAAGTCAATATAATTTCCGTTTTTAGCAGTTTTTTAGATATTTTATGGGATATTTTGTGCCTTGGGCTTTGCAAAGCCTCAAGGACAAGTTTAGATATTTAGACTTGGCCAATGGGATAGCTAGTTGCTCCATGAGGTTTTCCTCCCTCAAGCCTATTTATCCCATGGTTCTCATTGTAAATCAGAGGCTGAACTTGAGAGAAGAATTAATGCATTGGTCATATGAGCTTTGAAGAATACACCTGAGTTATGATGTTTGGATTGCCTCTTGGATGCTTTTGAGGAATGTTGAAGGCTTGTTGATGGATTCCTTGACATGGTAGAATGGTATAGTGCTTCTTAATGTGTTTTGTCTTCTAGTTTTCACTCATAATTCATATTTCTTGCTGCTATAGATCAGTAAAGATTGATTTTGAGATATGCCCATGGAGGCACCTCAAAATTCCTGAATCTTCATAGCTTGATGTTTTCTTCTCCCTTAGTTATGCTAAAGAATTCTTAGCTGCTCTTTAGTAACCTAAGGTATTGTTGCTAAGTTTTATTCATCAGTTCCATATATGTTGAGTAGGATGTATGGTTTTCCCTACCTACCTATCAGCTGCCCATAATTATGTCCATAAAACTTTCTCTTTGACTGATTTGTTGATCATTTTGTTGAACCAAGGAGGCCTAGTCCCAATCTAGCCCTTTGCCTAAAACTATGAAAACTTATTTGTCCAAGTACCCAATGACTTAGAGACTATGTTTAGGCGTTCCGGCATAGTTTATGAGTTGTTAGTTTGTCTCATGTGTTTTCCCCAAAGTCTGATAGCCATTTCCCGAAGTTAGAGGGTCTTATACCTCTATGTATGGCCGGAATGTTTGATTTCTATGTATTGATTAGCTTATAGTTATTCCTAGCATGATTAATGGCTTGCTATTACATGTTTATGTCTGCTATTAACTAGTTTGCACTTGAAATCCCTTGTCTTTCACCAACTTATTGTTCATTTACTCCATTTTGCCCAGAGATCTCTTCTATTGTGAATCAAATCGGCCCTACAGCAGCTTTACATCATCGCCTCATTAGCTTCCTTGACCTGATTGACCCCATAGCCCAATTTATCTACATCTTGTTATCCAGTTAATGTATTTGATCAGTTTCATCCCTCACAAACTTAAAAAACCAAAAAACCAAAAACATACTTCATAACTAGCCTAATATCAGAACATCGCAAGTAAACACACCGACATCTTTTACACTTATAGAGAGAGCCCTCTCTGAGTCCAGGAAGGCTAGGTCCTTGGGCTCCAAAGCTTGGTTTGATGTTACATCATCATTTGGCTAGCCAATCGGCCAAATCACGGGACCCTAACATAATGGCGATCACGGTGGGACTCTGAGTGATTAAAAGCTTAGTTTCCCTCATCTTTAGAAACCTTTGAGAATACTATCTGATTGACTTATCCCACTGCTCACTAACATAGTGACACTCATAGTAGGACCTTCCGAGTTAGTGACAATCTAAGTACAACTTAGTAACTCCTGAAGTCTCAATCAAGCTTAGTAAACTTAGAGATTGTTTGAAAGGTAGAAAATAGCTCCTTCACCATCTTGGCAAAATGATGAGTCAGTTATAGAAAACCTTTCCAAACCTTATAGGCACATAAAACTCAAAAAACCACAAAAAACTCCTTTAGATTGGTTTTTGTTAGTATTGGTGGTGGACCATACACATATACCTCAAAACAACTGATTTTCCACCTGGCGACTCCACTAACTTCTAGTGAGCCTTACTATTTCACCAAACTCTAGGCTACTATCCGATAGACCTATCCCATCACTCACTAACATAGCGGGAGATGGTAAGACATTGAGTACATAATAGTCCAGCAAACTCTTATAGACTCTTTGGTCCTTTAGGTACCATAAACAAGCAAGCAGTCCATAGATTCATTGTTTAGAGTAAACTCTTTTTTCTCATCACCCTAGCAAAGTGTTGAAACAAATCTAGGATACTTTAAATAACCATAGGCTGCACATAAAACTCAGAAAATCCAAAAACATTCTCAGATTAGTTACTGGTGGTGGACCATAGCTATCTTCACAAAACCAATCCATTTCCACCTGGCGACTCCACTAATCCATCCCTTTACTTTTGACCATCCTTCGCCTTAGTATAACTTTAGAAAAATCACTCATCCAGAAACATTCACCAATACCATTCTCTCTGAACCCTGGATCTAAAACCTGGCTTCACGAAGAATCAATACCAGAGCCCATCCAGACCCAAATCCCCCTATCATAGTAGATGACCCAGAGAAGATTCTGTGGCAAACTTCTGAAACTGATCATCTAGCTTCTGGTAGATTCATCCGTAGAACAAGATCTGTACCTAAACATCGCACTAGCCTACTAGATTCACCTTTGGAACCAGAGCCATCACAAACTCTTCCCAAAAGAAAATCATATAGTAGGATAGACTTTGACGATCTTGAACCCCTAAACCCACCACAGAGTCCTGTTAGAGAAACTTCACCCACCACCCCTCCTGATTTCCAGCTTCTCTATCAGTTTGGCTCTTATCACCCTAGATCTGCTCAAAACCAGATCACTAGTCCAAGTTCGTCCGCTACACCTGTTCAAACCACTTCATTTCAGCCTACTAGTCCTCATCTTGTACATCATCCATTAGCTCCAGTCATGGCAGCCTGGTACGCACCTTTGGTGTTGCCACCACCTTTAGCTCCTCTCCCAAACAAATATCAAGACAAGATCCCACACTTTACTGGAGAAGACACCACCACACCCCAACAACATATAAGTAGAATGACTGATGCTTATGAATACCTAGAGGTACAAGACGAGACTGTCCGAATGAGAATATTTGCCCAAAGTCTTGGTGGTGAACCCAAAGCATGGTTCAAAAGCTTAGCTCCAAACAGTATCCATAATATCCCCGAACTGCATCAAATCTTCAGAAATAGGTGGGAAATCCGAAGAAACCCCATTCAAATCCTGTCATAATATAACAATCTAAAACGGGAAAATGGGGAAAGTGTCCAAGCTTACTGTACTAGGTTCAACAGTGTATATAACTCCCTCCCACCTCATTTCAAACCTCCACTTGGTTTAGCTTTGGAAAAATTTCCTGAGGGTTTTGATCCGGACATGACATATCATCTGAGAGACAAAGATCCCCCTACCTTGGAGGAAATGCAACAAATAGCTATAAAAGCGGATGCCAACTTAGCTGAAAAAAGAGCTAGAACTAGATCAGAAAGAAAGGTCACATATAGAGATGAGGTTTCTACTTCATCACCTTCCCTAGATCCCAGAATAGATGAGTTAGTCAAATCCATGGCTAAAATGTGGGAAAAGATCAATGAAAAAGCTCCTGTTAGGGACAACCAGCCGAACCCTACAATCAGAAACCGAAACCAAAATTTTAGGAGGGAACAGCCCCAAAACAGACCAAGGGATAATGACCAACAGATCAGGCCACCATTCAATGAAAACTATGTGGGAGAAGATGATAGGGAGACAGAACCTCTGGATGAAGGTCATCTAAATCTCGTAGGATCTGATAATGAAAGCGAGATATACCTCACTGCAGAAGAACAAGAGCTATGTTCTCCTAATCAGGATGAGACCAACTATGAAGATCCCGACGATCCTGCCTTAGACTTTCAAAATGCCATTATAGAAGCTCACCGGCAGTATAATCTTAGAAGTAGAAAAAACCAAAACCATCCCAAAAAGAATAGCCCTGACCATATCAAAGTCCCTGATAAAACCCTAAATGAGACCATGAATAATAGAAAAATTAAGGCCCAAAGGGTTGACCAAAACAAAGGTAAGGCCATTCAGACAAGTATTAGCTCAGATATTCCTAGTACCTCTACAAAAACCCCAAAGTTGGCCGTATCAAAAGAAGTCCCGAGCCAAAGTCAGCAAATTAAGAACATAGAAAAGGTTATGTCTGAGAAAGCTGAAACAAATATGCCCAAGCTACCCACTCCTTTTAGTTTCGAAGGGGAAATTTCCAAAATAAAAATTACCATGCCCCTTACAGAGCTAGTCACTATAGATAGGTATAGATCTCAAATTTTCAAAGTATTTGACCTAGAGAACAAAGCTGATACCTTGAATCTAACTGACGACAAACCTGAGCTTTTATTTGGCCCTAAAGTAGAAGGTGAATATCAAGAAGGATCTATTTCTCCTTTTTTCTTAAGCTTGAACATCCGGGACAAAATATTACATAATGCCATGTTAGATTCCGGTGCCTCCCATAACCTCATGCCTAAAGCAGTCATGGAAAACTTAGGTCTGGAGGTGACCCAACCTTACAAAAACCTGTATTCTTTCGACTCAAGCCAGGTCAAATGTGTAGGTTTGATAAAAAATCTAGACTTTGCCTTAACACAACTACCAGCCAAAAACTTAGTCATGGATGTGGTAGTGGCTGACATCACACCCAAGTATGGAATGCTACTATCAAGAGCCTGGTCTGCCAAAATACAAGGTAGCCTTCAAATGGATATGTCATTCGCTACTATTCCGGTTTTCAACCAAACTAGGAGATTATACCGAGAGGCTCGCATGAAATACATGGTTAGCAACAGAGATAAGCCAAACAATACCCCCATCTATTCCATTCATTCCAATTTAGATTCTTTTATCTTATACAATGAAGGTGGTATAAACAAGCAGATAAAAGAAAATGAAGACATGTCCAAACCATTGCTGAATGAAGAAATTGATGACCAAAGTCCCAAGAAACCAGAGAAGCAGCTTAGTATCATGTATGAAAAGGAAACTCTTTGGAGTATAAGCTTTGATGGTTCTTGTGGCAAGACAGGTTCAGGAGCAGGCATCTGGATACACAATACTAAGGAAGGCCATTCTTTTAGATTAGAATTCCAATGTACAAATAACATTGCGGAATATGAAGCCCTTCTCATTGGTCTACACATGCTTAGAGACTTAGGCGCCAATAGAATAACAGCTCAAGGAGACTCAGAGCTTGTAATCAGGCAAATCAAAGGTGAATATTCAGCCAAGAACCCAAGACTGAGAGAATATAGGAATGCAGCTTTGGATATCCTTAAAACTTTCGAAAAATATGAACTCACCTATATCCCTAGGATTCAAAACAATCTGGCAAACGAGCTTGCCTTTGCTGCAAGCACTAGCCAAATACCATGTATAAGTGAGCAATATGACATCCAAGTGAAACACCGCCCTACTATACCAGATAATCTTGACCATTGGCAAGTATTCCAAGATGACGATCAAATTGATGATTTCCTCCAATCTAGAAATGAGTTTGAGATAATCAAAACAAACTCAGAAGAGGAAGAGAGGGAAACTAACCTAGGTCAAGACCAAGAGCTAAATCCACCTTTATGGACCAATCTAAACCTGGTAGACCATCCATATGACAGAGAGATAGAAGAAGACATTGACCAAAGAGAACTTGAAGTCTTACACTGCGAAAATGACACCATACCTAGAGGGCTCGCACCTTTAGAAGAATTGTTTGACTTTAATGATGTGGCCAAAAAGCCTAAAATGGAATCTACAGAAGATGACATAGAAGAATACAACATAGGAAGCCCAGAAGAGCCGAAAAACATTAAATTATCCAAAACTCTCCCACCTAACATAAAACACAGGTATATAAATCTATTCAAAGAGTTTAAAGATGTGTTTGCATGGGGGTACCAAGATTTGAAATCCTACGATACCAGCATCATCCAACATAAAATTCCCCTTAAAGAAAACCAGAAGCCTTTTAAACAGAAGTTAAGGAGGATAAACCCGATATTACTCCCATTGGTTGAAAAGGAAATTAAAAAGATGTACGATGCCGGGATAATAGTATCTCTCCGATATTCTGAGTGGGTCTCAAATTTAGTATCAGTTAGGAAAAAGACAGGTGAAATCAGACTCTGCATCGATTTCCGAAACTTAAATAGGGCATGTCTGAAAGATAACTACCCTCTGCCCAAAATGGACCACATACTTCAGAAGGTAGTAGGCGCTAAAAGAATCTCATTGCTTGATGGTTTTTCTGGCTATAACCAAGTATTGGTTTATCCTACCGATCAGCATAAAACAACTTTCACCACCCCCTGGGGCACTTTTATGTACGTTAAAATGCCTTTCGGACTAATGAATGCTGGCGCCACATTTCAAAGAGCCATGGACATAGCTTTCTCAGAAGACATAGGTGTTTTCATAGTCATATATCTCGACGATATAACAATATATTCTAAATCAGATGAAGAACACCTAGCACACTTAAGAAAGGTCTTCAACAAATGCAGGAAGTATGGTTTGTCCCTAAACCCCAAGAAAACACTTTTCGGTCTAGAAGAAGGAAAACTCCTAGGTCACATTATTTCGGAAGAAGGAATTAAAATAGACCCCCAGAGAATCGAAGGTATTTTACAGATAAGTCACCCCAGAAACATTAAGGAGTTACAGTCCTTTATCGGCAAGATAAATTTCTTGAGAAGATTCATCCCAAACCTTGCTGAGCTCCTGAAAGAGATCACAAATATGTTAAGAAAGGAGGTCGGGGTTAAATGGACTATAGAAGCCAAAAAATCTTTTGAACTAATTAAAAGGTCCTTAACCGAAACACCAGTATTGATAAGCCCTGACTTCACCAAAGATTTTTACATTTTTTCATTTGCCTCAGAACATACAATAGTTGCAGTGTTGTTGCAAAAAAATGCAGCCGGGCAGGAGCAACCCATTGCCTTCTTTAGAAAATCCCTGAGAGATGCTCCCTTGAAATATAAAAACAGGCATTCGCATTGGTAAAAGCACTGAAATTTTTCCGAGTTTACATCTTGCATTCTCATGTCATAGCTTTTGTCCCTAATACTGTCGTCAAGGACATTCTGAACCAAGATCCCGATGGTAAAAAGGGAAAGTGGATTGCTATCATCCTAGAATATGACTTAGAAATCAGGCCTACCAAACTAGTTAAAGGACAAGGACTTGCAAGACTAATGGCTGAAACCAACCTCCAAGCTTTAGATATAAATTTTGTCGATGCTTTAGAAGAACGGGAAGAATGCACACTTCCCCCTATCGATCAAACATTTTTGGATTCACCTTGGTATGCAGACATTCTTTATGTATTAACTTATATGAATGCTCCTCCGACTTTATCAAAAACAAAAGCAAGATTCCTCAAACAAAAATCTTTAAAGTTTTGCATTATAGATAGTTCTCTGTATTGGAAAAATCCTACTGGTATGCTACTTAAATGTTTGCTCGAGTCTGATGCAGAGAAAATCATGCGGGAAATGCATGAAGGGGAATGTGGAGGTCATCTCTATTGGAAAACTACTGCAAACAAAATCCTTAGAGCCGGTTATTATTGGCCCACCTTGTTCCCTGATACTCACAAACTGGTCATGACCTGCCATAAATGTCAAATTTTTGATGGCAAGAAAAAACTTCTACCTTTGCCCTTACATCCCATCATAGTTGAAGGACCTTTCCAACAATGGGGTCTAGATTTCATTGGGGAAATTCACCCTTCCTCCTCCACTCAACATAAATGGATTCTCACAGCCACTGATTACTTTACCAAATGGATAGAAGCCATACCATCCCGAAACGCCACTGATTCAGTCATCATCACGTTCCTAGAATCCAATATCCTATCCAGATTTGGCTGTCCCAGGAAAATCATTACAGATAACGCCGCTGCCTTCTCTTCCAAGAAAATGATAGACTTATGTCACAAGTATCATATTTCATTAGGGCATTCCACAGCCTATTACCCTCAAGGTAATGGTTTAGCCGAGTCTTCTAACAAAAGCCTTGTCAACATTATCAAAAAACTTCTGGAACAAAATCAAAAGGCATGGCATGGGAAACTAGTGCACGCCTTATGGGCTGATAGATTAACTACCAAGAAGTCCATAGGTATGTCCCCTTACCAGCTAGTCTATGGTGTTGACGCCATTTTCCCAACCTCTCTAGGAGTTCCAGTAATGAAATTACTACAAGAAGTCCAAATAGAAGAAAATGATATACAAAGGAGAGTAAATCAGACTATCCATTTAGAACAAACTAGAGAAGAAGTTTACCAAAGGGCTCAGTTAGCACAAGACAAAATAAAACAGATTTTTGACAGAAGAACTAAGGAAAATGATTTTCAAATTGGAGATAAAGTTTTAAAATGGGATTCTAGAAGAGAAGATAAAGGTAAACATGGCAAGTTTGAAAATTTATGGAAAGGGCCTTACATCATCAACTCAGTTAGTGGAAACAATGCTTTCTTCTTACAAGAACCTGATGGGACTGAAATTTTTGGGGGTCCTGTGAATGGCAGGACATTAAAACACTATTTTTGTCAAGAACTCCATTTTTGAGTTTGAAACACTTTCAGTCATTGTACATACCATTGTTTGAAATATTGAAAAAATAGAAAAGTCAAAAACAGTAAAAGATAGGAAAGTCAAAAACAGTAAAAAGCATAAAAGAGGGCAAGTGAAGATAGAACAAAGGTCCCATGTTCCAAAAAATAGTCTTTCGGAAAGCGAGCAAGTCTAAATGCCGCTACTAGTACTTCAATGTCTTGTTCAGCTATCTAGCCTAATCATAGCTGAGCATGTTTAAATTTATTTGCCGATAAGTTAGTGAGTGCCAAGATAGTCAACATTGTGTAAGATTGACTTATCACAGAGCTTAGATTAGGGAGAGATTCTGGTTCCACATGCCTAAAACAGAACCAAAGGGAGAAACGAGGGATGAAAAACACATTGTACATCTTAGCCCCGCTTGTCTAGTTTCCTTTTATTGCAGAATAACATTTGTGTGCAGCTTGTCTTTTATGCCGCAAATGCATGACAAATCAGACTGTCTAATCCTGATTTGATCATTTTTGAATTTCATGTTGTAGATTAGAGAATGAAATCCTGTCAAACTGCTTAATCTTGACAGTCGATCTAGTTTTAGGTAGAGTAATGAAGGAGTTCATCAGCTTAATCTGAACTCCCGGCAGATATAAGAGTAGAAATAGATAGTTTCATTTTGCAAAAAGAAAAATATGCATTGTCAAAAGGCTGCTAGTTCAAATGCGCCAAAGAGAAGAGAAAATGTTAGGAAAGATAGTGGGGTAGGTAGAAGTATCATTGATGTTAACCATGCTGTCATTTTTCAGAAATAACATCAAGAGAAGGGTAAATTTTGCGCCAATGGATAAGGCACCGGTCTTCATAAGCCAAAAATCTGAATTCTGGACACCTCCTGACGAGGAGCTGCCCTCCCCAAATGGAGCCACTGTTAGCCATCAGTATTTTTTACATGTTAGTGATGACTATATCTTCAGCTGAGTTTTCTAGAAAACTGATTTCCCTATGTCAATATGTCATCCAGAAAACCCTCCCAAAACTTTTTTCACCTTTCTACCTATTCAGTCCACCCCTGGAAAAACCACAACCTCCTCGTCAACAATCCTATCTAACCTCAGCCTTATTGGTCTGCCCATCAGCTTTAAAAGGCAAATCCACATCTGTTTCAAAGGTCTCCCCTATGTTAGGAAGTGGCGTTTAGGACATTTCACCTTTGGCAATCATCAAAAAGCCAAAAAGCCTCCATCTGCTACAGACCAACCATGACTGACCTCCCACTTTGCAAATGAAATTGACAACAGCTCTAAGTCGCGCCACTCACACCCCCTAGGTCTCAGCACTGCATAAACCACAGTCTCAAGCTGATTATTAGGTGTTTCACAGTGTTTTATGGATTCTGCAAAGACAGGAAATATAACTTCATCTCAGGAGAAAACGCGCTGAGTTTACAAGCAGTGGAAATGTACTGCTTAAATGTATTGTGAGCCCGAGATGAAGTCGCAAAACAAAAGTCACTCATCGTGACCCCGATGTACTTTCTTCTCCAAAGATGAAAATCAAAGAAGAAAGGGTCGCCACTGTCTCAGCAAATGGTAAATTGTCAAGGCCCAGAACCTCCTTCATTACAAGCAGAGGGTTAGGGCGCCTCCTTCATCCATAAGCAGAGGGCGCAGGCTAGTATTGACTCAGAAGGTGGCAAAGATCCATGTTTGTCTTGAGCTGAAACAAATGAAACAAGGATTCCAGGTTTTATGAAAATGGCTAATGATCATAACAGGAATATAGTGGAAATATGATAAGCTCAAAGGAAAGGGGAGTTTGGCCTGATAAAAGAGCTCATTTCAAACTTGCAAACCATATGAATTGTTGAACTTTAGAAGGGCCTGTCATCAGTAAACATCCAAATCATAAGAGGCCTGTTTTGTTCAAAATCAAATAGAACAGAAGGTCAACAATGTCATTACACAAGCGGGAGAAAGTGCTTGGTTTCTTCAAGGAAACACTGATCTTCATAGTCACAAAGTTTGTTTGTTAAAATAATAAATCATAAGATGCAACAAGCCAAATGTTTAATTCACCCTTAGAACAATGCAGGGAGACAGTATTACTCTGGCTAGGGTTTCTGATGACATACAATGATGCTTGCAAGTGAACATGCTTAGACTGATGTTTTCCAAGTGGTCTACTTAACATCACCTACAGAGAAAGGTTGTCTCGAAAAGGAATTGTTAAAAAACCTTCAAACACCTTATCTAATGAAGAGCCTCCTCCATGCATGAGTAGAGGGCTAAAACTACTACAGGTGCTGAAACTGATTGATACAAGAAAGAGCAGTAGAAGGATATCAAAGACTGAAACAAGGTCACTACACAGATGAATGACAGCTCTGATAATGTAAAGATACTGATACTCCTGTTTCAAGGAACTCTCTGTCTGACTATACCTACAGTAGGAAAGGGGAAAATATTGAACATATTGTATGCTATTAATGCCAAAGGAGCAGTTGACTTAAAAAGGGGTTAAAGACCTTTCATGATCACCTATACAGAAATCAAAGGAAATCCTTCTGAGAAAACAAAGAAGTCTAGGGTGAAAGGATGCAACCTAAAAAGTGTATTTACAGTCCAGAGAATAACTTGTGAAACACTCAGAAGTAGAAATTTATCACTGGGAAAGTAAAACAATGACCAAGGTTGAGTCATAAAATGCATGATGACAGGTATGCAATGCTATGAATAGACAAAGAGAAAATTTTGAGCATATGTGTGCCACTGATATCAAAAAAGAAGATTTCCTCCTTGAGGAAATGGTCAAGCAGCAAAACAATATCATATATCAAAAGTCCAAAGAGGAGCCTTTCAAGAAGGGGTGTTTACAACTTTTCAAATATTTTTGGTGCATGATGAAATAGCCCTTCCTTGCTAAAAATCACCAAGAGGGGAAGCAGTGAACATATTTCAGTTATGAAATTGTTCTATGGGCAAAAAGAGGTAACACAATGATCAGAGCAAAATAATGACTATGTATCAAAAGAATCATGTTTTCATATTGCCCAAGCTTGTCTTTCTGATGGAGAAGGCGAGTGGTATTTAATCTAATAAACAGGCAGAGGAAGTTGGTTGTGATAAATTATCATTGTTTATATGTCTTATGACAAACCACTTGTTACCATTCCAGAGAGCAGATGTAGCAAAGGACTGTGTGGAAAAGGGACCTGCAGACAAGACCTTCTAAAAACTTTGCCACCAAGAAGATTTCCCCTTTAAGGTTATTATTCACTGTGTTCCAAAGGTTTTTTCAGCCTGTGATCATTATTGATATAGTTTAAAAAGAAGAAGCCCACCTTTATTTTGAGGGAAAAAGAGCACTGTATACTACTCCTGCAAACAGAAATTTGAAAATCCACTATAGTCAAAAGATGAAGGAATTGTCAAAGTAAAGCGAAAAATCACCTATGGCATTGAAACACCGTAACAGAAGGGTGGTGTTGGTCGACTTAAATCAATCAAAGTTCAGAGCTCGGGGTTAAAGGACGATATATGTATATGCAAATCACAAACCCACTGTTTGAAAAAAACAAACAGAGTTAAAAATTAATGTTAATTCCGAAAGGGTGAGTGACCGTTGGAAAATTGGTGATATAGTGTAAGAGGTACCAGATGTAACTTTTCATTTTCAAAAACCGAAGAAGAGTCATTCAATATCCAAAGATCAAACAAGCAAGAAAGTTAAATAAATTGGAGCAACTTGATTTGCGGGCACAAGTGCCGACGTGCTCCGAGGTTGATAATGCGTGCCCTACATCGTTTTACAAAGGCCTTCAACGTCGGCGCGACGTGCCTGTAGGCAGGCGCGACGTGCCTGTAGGTGCCCACCCGACCGCACGACAAGTCCACCCGACGGCTTTTTCTCTTGTGCGACGGGTTTGCTCCAAAGGTTGCCGCGCCATTGTTGGAGCGTTCCGGTGCTTTTCAAGCTCCTTCCAAGGGATTCCCTCTCAAGAACTCACAAGGTACTTCATCTCCTAACTGGAAAAACTCGGAAAATCAAGTTTAAAAACCTGTGTGCCTTGGTTTGAAACTGTGCATGGTTAAAGGGGTTTTGACCGTTTTTGAAAAGGAGAAACTGTCCTCACAGTCCCCCACAGCAGCACACTACCTGAGCAGATTGCCTTTTATTCACCATGTTCTCCCACTGTGAATTTGTTACCAATATTTTTCAAAGATGACAACATATTGAAAAGACAGAGTTTGTTGATAAGAAGTTGAAACCTTGGAGGCAGGGGTATAGAGTGTAGTGGTGTATATCACAAAACTCACAAACGAAGAATGTATTGTCTAGACTACTGTGTGCAATGATTTTTTCACCCAAGCTAGGTCTGTTTTCCCTTGCACTGTATTACATATTAAAAGGCAGAGTTATTAGTGTGTAAAGTTAAGATTAAGACAGAGGTACAGGTTGAAGACTGATTGACAGAGAGCTTCCAAAGATGACAGCATAGTAAAGGAGCAGAGATTGTTGATAGCTAGATTTTGACATTAAGGGCAGAAGTACCAAAGTGATTTTGAAATTCTCAAAACTTCACAAGTGAAAATGGCCACTGTCTAAAGGGCAGAGTGCTTGGTGTTTGCATTTGATATTAAAACAGAGATGTAGGTATTATGTTGATCTCTTAAGCTCACAAACAGAGAGTATAGTTCCTAAAAACCACTGTTGCACTTATTTTTCACCTAAACTAAGTCCGCTTGTTCATTACACTACATTGTCATTCTGAAGATTGTTGAACAGAGTAATTTTGAGGGTGAAATAAGGCCATGTTCTAGAAGGCATTTGTTGATGATCAAGTTTACATTAAGGGCAGAGTTATAAAGGCAGTGATTGACTTCTCAAAAATTCACAAGTGAAAGGTTTTTCCCTTAACACAGTGGGCTAATTTTTCACCTAACCACAGGGTCTCTTTTCTTTTCCCACTGTGTGGTCTCCACAGAAGTCTGCTAACAGGGGCATGTTTCAAGGTAAATGACCTAAAAGAGCAGGGTTATAATTTTGAAGTTTGGTTTCAAAGACAAAAATACAAGTGCAAGCAGGCCTCTAGCAAAGTCTCCAGAGGGGTGATTGTTTCAAGACTGTGCACAGAAAATCTACAAAGCAGTTCCTCACACATAGTACCATTGTTAAGAAGGTTACATAGCTGAAGTGTAACCAAATTTGAAAGATTGTGGTTAATAAGTGCAGAAGAGCTTATTCAAGGAAGCATTGTTTCATTTCATCCAAACCACAGTGACCATATCTATCCAAGCAGTGTATTGGCCAGTTTCAATCCAGCAGAATATTCTTCATACATTGAAGGCAGTGTGCCTCTTCCAAGCCTGTTTCAAGTCAGAATGCCTCCAAAACGAGATCACAAAGGCGGAAAACATAAGAGATATGAGCCTATCTCCATAGAAGAAATCAATGCTCATCCCTCAGTGCTTTTCAATTTCCATGAGGTAGGCTGTCTTGATTTCTGTCAGAGGATAGAAGAAGTCAAGAGTTTCTCGCCACTTACACATTTGTGCGCTTTGAGATTCAAGGACAAACACTTCCAGTTAGCAGGTCTTGACTTCAAAATCTCTCCAAGGTATGTATCCAAAGCTACCAAGATCCCATATCATGGTGAAAAGTGGTTTAAACAAGCGCATCTTGATCTGGAGGATTATAAACCTTTCATCAAGTCGGAACATAGGGAGACCATCACTGCTATTTTTCCTTTCTCCTATCTTCTTGACAGTTATGCTCCACTGATGAAGGCCATAATGAGATATTTCACTTGTGAAGGGAGGTTTAGCCAAATATTTGCCTATCATGTTCGCTTGTTGATGCATTTTACCAGGAGCAGACAATTAAACCTCTCATAATTTTTGTCCAAGAGCATAGAGAAAATGGCAGCTACTGTCCAAAAGAAAGCTCCACCTCAGCAAATCCCTTCTCTCTTTCACCATTCCTTGATCAAAATCATTTTCTTGCACCAGCTGGAGAAGAAAGGAGTTTCATGGGAGTCATTCATTAGCCATGCCGAGTTCGCCACTGTCCCTCCTTTTCATGTGTCTCCTACTCAGCCTGTCCATCGCCCAGTGCCTTTATCTAGTAGGCCTACCCCTAAAAAACTCAAGATGACCACTGGGAAGCCAAGTACACAAGGAGAAGGAGAGGGCAGTGAGCCACAGGGAGAAAAGGAGGATGATGAGCAACAGCCAGATTTTGAGGGACAGCAGCAGTTGGATATCATTGGACAGCAGCTAGAGGTTGATGAACAGCATCAAATTCAGGAAGAGGGACAGCAGCTAGAGGTTGATGAACAGCAGCAAGTACAGGAAGAGGAACAGCAGCAGACAGAGGTTGAAGAGCAGCAGGTTGAGCACACAATTGAAGCATCTTTTGAGCCACAAGCTGGACAAGATGTTGAGGAAGGACAGCAAGCTGAAGCTGTCTCCTCAATGGTGACCAAAACTGTCCCTAAGAAGGGGAAATTTCCCAAAAAGACAACTCCTAGCTTACCAAGGAGAAAGAGCGCTAGATTGGCCTTCAAAGGCAAAAGTACAGTTGGAGAAAGCGCCAAGCATGGAGGTAAATCAGCTGTCATCCCTATCCCAAGCGATGACAGCGACAATGAAGCACGCATCCTTGAAAACCTCCTCATTCACAAAGAAGGGCAAATTGAGGTGTTACAAGAAGATCTCCAAAGGGCAAGGAATTTCAATCATTTCTTGGAGGTTGAGAACAAACAAATGAAGTTTCATGCAGCCATTCATGAGGCAAGGGCCATCAAGTACAAAAAGGAGGCAGAAAGGGCGCAAGTAAGAATTGAAGAGCTTATTGGCGAATTTGATGGTGAAGACGAGGAGGACCAGCCTAAGCAAAAGAGGCCTAGAACCATTGGGCTTAGGAGAGCCTTGGAGAAACAGAAGGCTGAAGAACAAGCTCAATTCGAAGCTTTTCCTCTCACTACCCTCCTTGACCGAGAAATTGAGGAAAACAAGGAAGCTTGGCTTGAGAGGGCTAACCAGCAGTTGGAGACAAAGCTTGAGAAGGAAAACAGGGATCTTGAGCTACAAAGGAAGAGAACTCTTCACTTTCAGAAGCTAAACCAATTCGCTAGGCGCAAATTGAAGGTGGCACAAGAAAAATTGAAGAAATTGAAGGAGAGGCGCCTAGCACGGAAAGAGGCAAAAAGCATATCAGCCCTCGATATTTTAGCTTCAGCTTCAGAACATGTCTCTATGGACCCTTGAGGGTCATCCATGCCAATTTTGGGCCTGTTTCGAAAACTTTTTGTTTTTTGGCATTTTTGGGGTTTTCGCCAAAAACTCATAAATGCGCCCTTTCAGTTTGAAGAGTCGTCAAGGGAAGAGTGTGATACCAATGGATTCCATAATTTCATGAGCAGCTCTCCAGCGATTTTCAGGGCATTTGAAGATCATTCGCCCCTCCAGATTGGCAAAAAACAGCCTCATTTTGCACATTTTGCCCGCCCTATCAGCAGCCTGCTATTTTCTGGGTTTTTGCACACAGGTACAGTTTTGAGGGACTTTCAGAGATCAGATTGAGATGATTCCACTTGCATTGGAAAGCAGACACAGAGAGCTTTCCAACGAGCCATCATGAGCCTCATTTCGACATCGGAAAGGCTTCCATTTGCATCCAGCAAGTCAGGGGACCTTTTTCAGGCATAAATATGAAGTATTTTTGTAATTTTTGAACTCCAAAAATCTGTTTTTCCCAAATGTGCGTTAAGCTATTTTTATCATTGGGAAATCATGTAAAGTCAATATAATTTCCGTTTTTAGCAGTTTTTTAGATATTTTATTGGATATTTTGTGCCTTGGGCTTTGCAAAGCCTCAAGGACAAGTTTAGATATTTTGACTTGGCCAATGGGATAGCTAGTTGCTCCATGAGGTTTTCCTCCTTCTAGCCTATTTATCCCATGTTTCTCATTGTAAATCAAGAGGCTGAACTTGAGAGAAGAATTAATGCATTGGTCATATGAGCTTTGAAGAATACACTTGAGTTATGAGGTTTGGATTGCCTCTTGGATGCTTTTGAGGAATGTTGAAGGCTTGTTGATGGATTCCTTGACATGGTAGAATGGTATAGTGCTTCTTAATGTTGTTTTGTCTTCTAGTTTTCACTCATATTTCATTTTTCTTTCTGCTATAGATCAGTAAAGATTGATTTTGAGACATGCCCATGGAGGCACCTCAAAATCCCTGAATCTTCATAGCTTGATGTTTTCTTCTCCCTTAGTTATGCTAAAGAATTCTTAGCTGCTCTTTAGTAACCTAAGGTATTGTTGCCAAGTTTTATTCATCAGTTCCATGTATGTTGAGTAGGATGTATGGTTTGCCCTACCTACCTATCAGCTGCCCATAGTTCTGTCCATAAAACTTTCTCTTTGACTGATTTGTTGATCATTTTGTTGAACCAAGGAGGCCTAGTCCCGATCTAGCCCTTTGCCTAAAACTATGAAAACTTATTTGTCCAAGTACCCAATGACTTAGAGACTATGTTTAGGCGTTCTGGCATAGTTTATGAGTTTTTAGTTTGTCTCATGTGTTTTCCCCAAAGTCTGATAGCCATTTCCCGAAGTTAGAGGGTCTTATACCTCTATGTATGGCTGGAATGTTTGATTTCTATGTATTGATTAGCTTATAGTTATTCCTAGCATGATTAATGGTTTGCTATTACATGTTTATGTCTGCTATTAACTAGTTTGCACTTGAAATCCCTTGTCTTTCACCAACTTATTGTTCATTTAATCCATTTTGCCCGGAGATCCCTTCTATTGTGAATCAAATCGGCCCTACAACAGCTTTACATCATCGCCTCATTAGCTTCCTTGACCTGTTTGACCCCATAGCCCAATTTATCTACATCTTGTTATCCAGTTTATGTATTTGATCAGTTTCATCCCTCACAAACTTAAAAACCAAAAAATCCAAAAACATACTTCATAACTAGCCTAATATCAGAACATCGCAAGTAAACACACAGACATCTTTTACACTTATAGCCCAATTTATCTACATCTTGTTATCCAGTTTATGTATTTGATCAGTTTCATCCCTCACAAACTTAAAAACTAAAAAAACCAAAAAACATACTTCATAACTAGCCTAATATCAGAACATCGCAAGTAAACACACCGACATCTTTTACACTTATAGAGAGAGCCCTCTCTGAGTCCAGGAAGGCTAGGTCCTTGGGCTCCAAAGCTTGGTTTGATGTTACATCGTCATTTGGCTAGCCAATCGGCCAAATCACGGGACCCTAACAATGTCTCTGTAATGAGCGGGTTTGATGCCCGCATCAACAATCAATGCACAGAGTTGGTTTCCCAACTCCATCCTATATCTAGTCTCAGGTCGACCATGCCTAGCAAAAGGCGGCACCGATGCACCATGAGCAGGAGCATGTCTCTCTGCTGCACCGACCTCATCCTCATCATGATCATCCTCGGCATCAGCCATGTCCTAATTGTCATCATTAGGATGCACACCTGGATCATGTGGTGGACCCAGCATCTCCTCGCCATCAAAAGAGCCAATGTTTGCAAAATATATACAAGTACACAACAATAATTAGACAATTTCATTACACAATTTAATAAAAACAAGTTAAAGAACATGTTAGAATAAATATAAATAAAACAATAATATTACCTCTATCATCTGGCAGCTCATCAGCTGTGAAGAGGATGTTGGGATACCCTCGCCAATCTAAGCCAGCATAAGGACATGGGACCATAATGAAGGGATGCAGCCTGTCAACGCTAGCTAGTAATTCCAATGAATCATCTGATATCCTGGCTGGAAACAAAGTGTCTCCCCTCTTGGGCATCATCTACCCCCACATGTGCATCCGGGCCTCAAACATCGGCCTACGAGGCTGTCGAACAAAACTAGGTCTCATCTCTGGAAACCTCTCAAAAAATAAACAAAACAGCTCTGAAGTAAAAGGGAAGTTGACCCTCCCTTGTGCATGAGCACGACATCTATCTAAGGTCATACAAAACTGCCGCAAAAAAATGGCAAACCACCTGACAAGTCGTGGCTACTGTACTAAAGAATCAACATAATATAAAAGCGAGAAACTAATGCGTTGTCCATCACTAGTGTTGTGCAAAATGGTCGAAATGATAAGGGAGAGGCACTGCACGTCCTGTCTACCAAAAGCACCTATACGTAACTGACCTTCAGGTACCTGAAACTCTAAAGAAGATAGTACATGTGCTCCATTGTATCTCTAGGAATAAACTAATTGACTCCCTGCTACACAACCAGCTGGCACGTCTGGGAATGAGGGAAAATCCACCCCTCTCCTCAATATTCTTGTAATAAAATAAATATCCTCCTCAGTGGGTGTGTACCACTGGTCAGGACCAACCTGGAAAGCTGGTCGGTGGGCATTCCACCTACGGATAAGATATCTCAAAAACACACTATGGGCCTTTAGGGAAGTAGCCACCTCATAGAACTTGAGGAGGCCTACCTACCTAAGGATCCCCTGGGTATCTACAGTAATAGGACGAGGGTATGCATCTCTCTCTTTCTCTCAGGCCTCCCATTGGTGAATCATGTCATATTGTTCAACCTGTTGTTGTTGTTGTTCCTCCTCTTCTCTCTGAATCATTGCCATATTAAATAAATGTTTTTTATTAAAACAGAAATGTATTTAGGTGTTGGGTATAACATGACTCAGGGTAGAGTCAATGTTGACTAGGGTAAATAGTAGTGGTTTTGGGGCACATGGTTTTGTGCACCCATGGTTTTCAGCCCATGGTATTGCATGTAATGGAGCCTATAAAAGGCTAGGAATACTTCATTGTAATGTAGGCCTGGAGGTGAGTGGTGAAGGCTCACTTGGCTAGATTGGCCAGGGTTTTGGCTAATGTTTAATGAAATTTCATTGTTTGGGTTTTTCCCTGGAGTTTGGGGTTTTCCCGGTAAAATATTTGTGTTAATGTTTATGATTTGTTGCTGGTTGTTTTTCATGATTATTATTCCTCTCGGTAAATTTATTATTTCTCCGGTAAATTCCTAACCAAGTGGTATCAGAGCCATGCCCCGAAGTTAGCGAAGTGGATGAATCCTCGAATGCCGAACGAAGGTGGTGGGCCCCGGTAATATCACGATGGTATCCATGGATGAGCTCGGTTAGACAGGCGGTATGCTCCGGATTCTTCATGGACGTGTCCTGGTCCCAACACGGTGAAGAGGAGTTGACCTGGGATAGAGCAAGCTCTCGAGGCAGGTGGTGCTCCATGTAAGGCGTGTGCTTCCAATGCATTGGAGCGGAGAATCCTGGTTGGTAGAGAGTGGACGGATGGATAATCGTTTGAGGGGAGGCTCGATGGTCCTTTTTTCGAGGGGAGGATTGTTGGGTATACGACCAAAGTCCCACATTGACTAGAAGTGGGGAGGATCATGGGTATATAAGGATGGACAAATATCTCCATTGGTATGAGGCCTTTTGGGGTAAAGCCCATAAGCAAAGCCATGAGGGCTTAGGCCCAAAGTGGAAAATATCATACCAATGTGGAGATATGTGGTGTCCAGAATTAAAACATTAGGAATATACATATATATTTTTTTTTGAAAAAAAACAAACAGACAAGTCAGCGCGCCATAAAAACAGTTACGCACCGGTGGCGGTGCATCTTAAGAATGTAGCACACCGGTGCCGGTGCCCCTAATGAAATACAACGCACCGGCCTCGGTGCAACTGCCTATTTTTCAAGCACCGTTAACTTTATCAAAGTTCAGAATAGCGGTGCGCTGACTAAAATATACGCCCCGACGCATATAGTTGTGTCAGCGCACCGACTTCATGACAATTACATAGTCGACGGTGCAGTCTTTTACCCAGCCGCACCGTTGACCCTCTTGGAATCCAAAATGTGGTGCACTGACATACACCGGGGCGAATAATTCTGTCAATGCACCGCACTGTGATTCCCATGGTCAACGGTGCACCTGGATAAATGAGAGCACCACCTTTTATTTTATTTTTTTACTTTAAAATTATTCGGGGCGCCTTTCGGTACCGCCTTGGAAACAGTGCGGATACCGTTAGCACCGGTGGCGGTGTGGCCTGTAAATTTTACAGGCATCACCACTATCTGGAGCGAGCCGAACAGCTCCGGCGCACCGCGCGACAATTTTTTGTTTTCTTTTTTAATGGTTATTTTTAAGGTTATTTCAATTTCTAATCCACTAAAAGGCTTAATTATGAAAAAACTAGAAAAATACCTGTATATTTCGCCGTCGAGGAGGCATATTGGCTGTAAAATTTGCAAAAGAAAATTTTCCCATCATTTTTCAAAATGCAAGATGGAGATTGGTGGCCAATGCAAAGCAGCAGTACGTGCAATGGGTGCAATGGAAGCACCAATGTCAGGGCGGCTCAGACAAGGGGAAATGGCACTGGTGCTTGGGAGCTTTGGAGCACTGAGGAAAGTGAAAAATGAGGTTTTTTGGCCATAATTTTTTTTTATTTAGCCCTGTTCCAGTGCGCGGGGTTTTATAGGCACACTGGTATGCTTACCTACAACCGCACCGGGCTGTGTTAAATTTGGCACATTGTTTATAATGCACTAGGGTAGTTCCCTAACACTGCACCGGGATGTTTCAGTTTTTGCGCGAAATTTTGATGATGCACCGAGGCGGAATATTCGTAAAGCACCGGTGCGGAATAGTCGTAAAGCACCGGTTTTTTGGCCTTAATTTTTTTTTTTTTATGTAACGCTATTCTGGTACGTGCGTTTTATAGGCGTATTGATGCTCTTGGATAAGAACACACCGGCGTGTTTCTGTTTTGGCGTAGTGTTTTATGATGCACCGACGCGGAAAAGTGGTGAAGCACCAGTGTGTTACAGTAATAGGACACCCCGGAGGTGTGTGTACGTCACGCATGCTATCCGGTGTGCCAATGTTTCGTGCGCACTGGTAATTGAGAGCTCAGGAGCACTGGAAAACTGAAAAATCCGGATTTTTTGTCGTAATTGTTTTTTAATTTAACCCTTTACCAGTGCGCGTGGTTTATAGGCGCACCGGTTCTGTTTCTTACAAACGCACCAATCGGTTTGTGTTTTGGCACGATGTATTATGATGCACCGGTGCGGTTTCTTTCTACCGCACTAGGTGGTTTCGGTTTTGGCGTGGAAGAGTTGTGACACACCGGTGCTATAGAATAATACGATGCACCGGGTGGGTGTGTACGGAGTGCACAGTGTTCGGTGTGCCAATGTTTTGGTCCGTACCAGTGCTTTCTCGATTTTAGAGCACCAGGGCGACATTTAATGATAAGTGCACTGAGAGGAAAACATCCGCAAAACCCTCTACCTGCCAACCTCCTCTAGTAACCTCCACTAGAAACGTATGTATGGGATATTTTTCTGTGGGGTTCCTCAAAAACATCCGCTAGAGGGTCTTTTCCTTGTAGTGTTTTCTCCTAATTTCCATTATTTTCATAAATAAAATGCCAATTAATGTCTTATGCCTTTCCTTTGCTAATTTCCTTTGCCATAATAAACTGAATGAACACCCACTAGGATGTTTTTCCCACTATTCAACTTGGAATACGTGTCCCATCCATCGTGGTCTTATATATTTTTACATTAATTTTTACCAAGGTTGTTACATTTTATTTTGTAAATGTACTGTGAGGTATATGCCCGCATTCGAGTTTTAGGACCCCTCACTAATCTTGACCATAATTGCAACTATGACAAGTTCATTGTTCAACCATCGTTACCTTTCCAAAAATATGTTGTGAGACTAGATAGCCTAAGGGGACAACTGAGCAAAAAATGGAGGGTATCAAGAGGAAGTAGAGGAGAGTGGACGTAAAGTAGAGATAGAGGCAACTATGAAAAAGCCAAGGAAGAAGGTGGAAACTTGTGAGAAGAGTCTTGTACCACTAAGAAACACACACACAAATGACAAAAAGATAATAGAGGGCACATAAGGGAGTAAAGGAGAGCGGAGAAAAACTAAAAACAAAACCCTAAGTGAAAAATCCAAGGAGTTGGATGGAAACTTGTGAACACATTGCCATTAAGAAACACTTGCATAGAAAACGAGAAAAAATAGAAAGAATGGATGGTCTACACTAGGTGATTTCCTTTGAATCCCAACTATCAACCATGATAATGGGATTACATGTCGTTGTACTCGAGGGTGTGAATGTCATGATGAAAAGGAGTGATATTGTAGATAATAACAATTTTGTTCATGTGGATATTGTCTGCAACATACGACACGTATCTTCAGCTAAAAATGCATCAGAATATAAATTTCCATACGACCCAAAGATGTCATGTTTCGACTAATGGTGTGAGAGCATGGCATGTCATCCTCTCTCTGTAGGGGAGGTGGTTGTGCCCACGCCCTCTCCACCATTGAACAAATTCCTAACCAAAAAAAGGGGCACATATCAATGTTAGTTAGTATATGGGTCTTTTAATTATTTTTTAAAACAAAGGGACACATATCAATGTTAAATAGTATATGGTTTTTTAATTATTTAAAAAAAAATTCATAAAAAAATAAACAATTACAAACCAAACAAGTTATTTAAAAATAAAAAAAATAAAATTATTCCCATCTTCCCACTTTACATCTCAACCTTCTGAATTGATTTTTAAAATGATAATATATAATCATAAACATAGATTTACTACTATAATCATTATTACTTTTATTTTTATTTTCATCTATCCATTATATATATATATATATATATGGGGGAAACATTTTTTTTAAGGAACGAGAGCTTATATTAATCAAACTTTCATATACGGGCTATAACCTTTATAGTCATAGAAAAAATACCATTTTTCATGCTCCATAATTGTTCAAAAGAGTTCTAGTAGTACCCATCCTATAGCCTACTATACTTCTAATAGAATTGATCTTATATGATCTCCAAAAAGAGCCATTATATACTATTGTTTGACATAACATTAAACAAAGAAAGTTTCTAAAATACAACTACATTCCTATTTGTCCATCCGCAACTCCATTCCCATTTTCTTCCTTTATCTGCATCTAAATTTTTGGAAGCTACTCCTCAAGTTCGCTTGACAGAGTTGTTCCTAGAGAGGATGGCTCTTGCAAGCCTAAGACCTCCTTCACAACTCCCACTGTCGCTGCCTCTACTGCAACCTCGATTCCATCAACCTTCACAGTCGAATTATCAACTTTGGTGGACAATAGTTCCACCAGAAGATGAATCCACTCCACATTCTTGCCCATTGCTTCCATTTCCCTTGAAACTGGCGAGAAATGGGTGAATGCCTCCAGAATAATTTGCTCCCTGACCCTATCCATCTTGCCAATGTGTTCCTCCACAGTGAGCTCTTCTTGCTCCAAACTTTCACCACCCTCAACATTCAACAACACCATGCTCCTTTACAAACGAAATTTGACAAATATTTTATGCAGCTCCAACCTCTCTCCTTTCGCAACTACCATCATAGAGTATTGAATGTTTCCGGACTCCAAAAATCGACTATAATTACCATTTCTATGCAACATATATCTCACTTGATGCTTGGTCTGATCACATTTACTCCTCAACCAGATGGATGAGATACAAACCTGAGGAGAGTTATATCCCAATGCATGAGCATGGGGGTCATGATATCATTTGTCCTTTCTCATGACGATAGCTCTGGTAATTAACCACCTAGAGGGACAATATGTCTTTGTCTCCAAAGCAATGAGTCATCAAATGCTCACCTTCCTTAACGATTCTTAATGAATGATATTTAAAACCAAGGAATACCTCAAATATTGCTCCTACCATCTTGTCGTAAGGGATATCTTCCCAACCATCAAACTATTTATCCTCTCAATCAGCATGGAATGTATTGGAATGATGATGCGCCTCGAGAACCCTGATCAAGGCTTACCCCTATATTGACTTGTTCATTTGCAATATTATTATTTTATCTTTTAACATGGTAGAAGGATATAGATTCAAACTTGTAGATTTGATTCCATATTCGCTCATCTAAGGGGACCAAATCTTTTTGGACTATAGCTTTTGCTTTATGGGATTTATGAATAACTAACATTGAGACTTCCATTACAATGAGATGATCAATTCTCCTTTCTAGTGCTATTTTCTCCTTTCTAGCGTTAATCCTTGATTTTTAATCCTTGCCACAAAGCCAATTATTCTTCATCTTTGTTTCTTCTTAGGGGCTTATTAACATCCTTGTTTTTTAATCCTTGCCACAAATCTAGTTATTCTTCATTTTTGTTTCTTCTTAAGGGCTTATTAACACCCAAACAAATTTTACTTTATATTAATATTATTATTTTCATAATATACATAAATATATTTCTTCTTAGGGGCTTATTAACACCCCTCACTCTCCTGCCTCCCCCTAAGAGAAAAATACATAAATATATTTTATGAATTATTCATTATTTTATTTTCATAATTTATTCGTGATATTTTTTTTAAGCTTGGCAGGACTTCTTAGGGGCTTATTAACACCCAAACAACTTTTACTTAAGAGAAAAATACATAAATATATTTTATGAATTATTCATATTTTTCTTTTCATAGTTTATTAGTGATTGTTTTTTTTAAAGCTTGGGAGGACTACATCTTCATCATGTCCAATATATCACCTTGTTTTTTAATCCTTGCCACAAACATCTTCACCATGTCTAATATATCACCTTGTTTTTAATCCTTGCCAAAAAGTCTTATTCTTCATCTCTGTTTGTTCTTAAGAGCTTATTAACACCCCTCCCTCTAGCGAAGAGAAACAACTTTTACTTTATATTAATATAATTATTTTCATAATATACATAAATATATTTTATGAATTATTCATATTTTTCTTTTCATAATTTATTGGTGATATTATTTTTTAACCTTGGCAGGACTATGTCTTCATCATGTCCAATATATCACCTAGATAAGGGCTAGAAATTGAATGGGTGACTTCACATCAAGGAGTGATTTAACAAAGCACCTTATCACCCTCTATCCAAAACCTAATGAACTTATTCATGGTATTTTTAATTTTCATGATAGTTATTTTTTTATTTCCTGATAAATTAAAATAAATTTTTATTTTTATTTTCCTAATTTATTAGAGGACTTCTTTCTTTTTACTTTATTGAATTCACCTTTATTTTTGCTATTAAATTCACCTTTATTTTTTGCTATTGACTTTAACTTTTCTTTTTGTAATTTATTTCTAGATTTTTTATTTTTTTTATACTTTATATCATTTATATTTTATTTTTGCTATTAACTTTACCTTTAAAATAAATTTATATTTTTCTTTTTATAATTTATTCCTAGACTTGTTATTTTTACTTTATATTATTTATATTTTATTTTTGCTATTAACTTTACTTTTATTCTCTAAAGTCAAATTTCATTATACTTTTATCTTTGTTCTTTGTAACTTGAGGTGACAACTTAATATTTTAAAATTGAAAGTTTACTTTACTTTAGGTTTACAATCAAATAGCAAATTATTATTTTAAAATATAAATCAAAATAATTATAAATATAATTAATAATTATTTTAACCATTATCATTATCAATATGTATTTAACTTATAAATAAATTTTGTTATTTTTATAAATTTAAATTAATATTGTTTATAATATTTTTTAAAATTAATTTGTATAATATAATTTAAAAAATTTAAAGTTTTGCATATTTCTTAAATTTTCAAAAACTTATAAAAACATTATTTTTTTGATAAATGAAAAAACAATTTAACCACTTACAGAATTACTGTCACAAAACACTGAATTTTATAACATATAATTTTACTATAATATATTTGTAATATACAAGACACTGTTTGAATGCTTTTTCACAATTATCACAATAAATCTATATTCGTGGAAGCTGTCAAAAAAGAGATTCTGCAACATCTACAATTAGCACCATTTTAGAAATATCATCACTGTTACTGTTGTTGTTCAATGCTTCCGAGTTAAATAATTGAAACTGGTTCCACCCTTTCGCAACCACTTATGCTGAATGCATAACAGAACTGAATATCAATAGTTGAATCAAAATGGGCGCTTACACCTCTCGATCAGATTTTCAACCAAATTCTGATGAAATTAGCAAGGCAGTTTTATTATCATCATTGGCTAACCTGGATAATGAAGAAAGAAAGCAAGCTGTTGCATATCCAGACTATCTTTTTGGCTGGGAAAACATACTAATGGCACCCGATTTTATAGTGGGTCAGTGTAAGCAGAACGGCAATAATACTTTGTTTGTTGCGTTCAGGTGGGGGTTTTCTATTCGAGATATGTTTGCTCTCGAAGTTGCAGGCAAAGATGAATTTTGTAAGAGTTACGGTGCAGTGGCCAAAGATTTGCAAGGTTTGTTTCATAATGAGATTTTTCAGAAAATTACCTGCAACCTTCCTAGTATGGGCTTTTTCCAAAATTATAAAGCAGACAAGATAATATTTTCAGGGCATGGCTTGGCTGGGGCATTGGCTCATTTGTTCTTGATATGTTACATGTTAATCACCCGCGAAGGGGCAAAACGCCATGTATCTATTGCCTTTGGCTCGCCCTGTTTCTGTGACAACGATGCCAAACGGTTCTGTGAAAAAACCATGGAACTCAGTAGACGTATGTTTACACTTGTGAAAGGTAATGATCCTGTACCCTGGCTGCTAAGAGGTATAGGAATGACTGTACCTTGTAATTCAGATACAGAGGATTTACTTTCTTGCTTGGAGAGAATGGAGCTTAAGGAAATGCAGAGCAAAACTCAGTCTGGCAAGCCTCAGTATGGATATGTTGGACTGTACTATGAGGGAAAGGATGCGATGCCTATCATTCCAGATGTGAAAGTAGCAAGTGTAAAAGCCTGGCAATGTCACCAAGTTGAAAACTATGTGAAAGAGTTCAGTTCTCATACCAGCAGGGGGAGATTTCTAACTAGTAACATCAAGGAAATAGGATCTAAACCTTCTATAAAATCCTGCACTCTGAAGGTTGACCAATGTCAAAAGAATTGTGAAGGATTTATAGCCATAAGAGGCGATGATTTGTCAGAGTTGAAAGAATTTCATGTGAAGCCAGAGGTAGGAGATAAGTGGGTTGTTGAGGATTCATGTGACACTGACATCCTTCTAAGAGCTTCCATAAACAAACGGGAATTCTATACCGACCAAATACGTGTCTCTGTGGAAATAAGGACTTGCTTCGGCTCAATAGAGGCCGATGTGCAGGTTGAAGATGCATGGAAGAAGAGTTATGTTGCATATGCTTTAAACAGGGCCATGGGAAGACTGTTGTTAATGAAGCAATCAAAAGAATCAAAGGTTTTAACAGAAAGTAGAGAGTACAAGGAGGCGTCTAAAGCTCTTGACAATGCTTTTGAGCCTCGGTCATTCGGTATTTCTGTGGAAACCAAGAGGAAACATTTTGACAGTATGAGAGACCTTCTAACAGAGAAGCTGGAGACGCCGATTCCAAACGGTATTCTTGCAAAATTAAAGGATGCTTTTAGTTTTGTAGAATCGGTGGAAGGGATACGCAGTAAATCATATGTATTACTTTCTACCTTACTCCGGTCTTGTCCAGAAAATCTATGTTCTGTTATACCTGGTGAATCGTGCATTTCGAGGTCTGCTAATGAAAGTAGCTCCTACTTCTACTGCATCTGTGACAATAAGCTTGGAACACTGAATTACCTGGCCATTGTGAGAACTATTTATTGCCTTCTGAGCGACACTAAATCACAAAATGAGCCACAGAATGTCTGGTATTATGAGAGGAAAATCTACGAGCATGTTCTCAGTGAAGGTCCGGCTGTGAAGAGTACACAATGGCTACCGGAGGGCATTTTGAGAGACATTGCAAATCGAGCCTGGAAGATGTTTAAAATAATATCTGCATGTGAGTCATTAGAAAGCTTGAGTATCGCAGCATTTATAGGGCCTGAAAACGCTGGTAAGAGTACTCTTATAAATTCAACATTAGGCAAAATTGTTGAAGAAGAGGGATTCACCAAACACACACAGGCCGCTACCATGCACCGTTTCAGTGATGATATATTTATAATTGATTTCCCTGGCACTGAAGCGGGTGGAGAAAGAGTTCACCTGTCAAAGGTTTGGGAAAATTATGACAAGGTTGCAGACTTGTGCATAGTGGTGCTTAACTTTGTTGGCGATAATTGTCAAGCTGCGGCGGAGTTTCCAAGTATCGCCCGATCACGAATGTCCGAAAATGTGGTGTTAATTATGAACAAGGTGGATTGCATACTTCATGGTCCGAGGAAATCTAAGGTATGGGACGAGTACAGTCCCACGAAACTTACAGATCTGACACAGTCATTCGCAGAAAGCTCTGGGTTATCCCCAAGGAAAGTATTCCTTTCCGTCTCGAGGGCGAATGAAGAGCTGGAAGAAACAACCTGCGAACTTCTTAAAGAGCGACACAGCAGCGTCATGCTTAAGAAAGTGATCACAACCACCATAAGGATGTTGATTTCAGAATTGACGTCCCGAGATCGTTCATGTAAAGTTGAATAATTTGGTAAAACTTTAACCTCTCTTCTAAATCGATACCTTAAACTGTCCGAGTGTTTTGGAATTTGTGTAGGTTTATCTCAAATTTCAGTTCAATTTGAATCTTAATCAATCAAGTTCTATAATTTAATTTCATGGGATGGTTTCGTCTGGCTGCCTCAGCAATGGAATTTTAAAAAATTCGTCTTCTGGTTTTCTAATTTGCGGCCAAAACACTGATGCATAATGTCCGCAAAATTAACCTTGTAACCTTAGCCTAAAAGGGTCATGGAATTTTCGAAACCTGAGCCTTAAAAGGGCCATGGAATTTTCGAAAGGGGAATGGATTCACCCAAATAAAATTTCTATAAAATTAGAAATACTGAATTTCCAGTGTCTTAGTTATAGAAGGAATCTAGGTTGTTAAGGAGAATGCTCTGGGCCATTTTACAAATTGTAAGAAGGACAATTTGTCATGTAGTTGAGGGCCGGTACAGTTAAATTAGTGAACTGTTGGAAACAGACTGCATCTTTTCTGTTGTAATGGTTGATATTTTAGTAAGAAACAAGCTAGCCAGAGAGGCCTGACAGATAGAGGCAATAGGGCAAAGTGATAGACAGAGGAGAGGGCCAGGGCAGAACACCCCCATCTTTGTATGATCAGGCCATTGAGGTAACAGTAATATTGTTAATAAAGATTCTGTGTATTAAATCTGTAATAGTTCTGTGCTTCTGTGAGTTGATCTCCCCATGATCAATTGGACAAGTGTGTAAGTGTCTGCTCAGAAATCTCTGTGTGATTTCTGTGATGGTCTGTGAATGATTAATGAATATATGAAATGTTGCTTAGGAATTCGCGTGCAGTCCTTGTACTACGAAATGGCAATGTTTGAATGCATGAATTGTGATAGCTGAATGAGTTTCTTCTAGTAGTTAAACCACGTAGGAGGGTTTTAATACCTTTCTGGAATTGAAATCGTTGTGATTGATATGAATCAAGTTCCCTGTGTTGTATCAGAGGAAAGTGTCATGGGTTAAACGCAGAGTCAGTATTAAATTGTTAATGTCATTTGGAATCGGCATGGAAAGTCCCTGCGTGGTGTTTGTTAACTTCCAGTTCATGGAAATCGCCATCTGGTTGTAAATGAACCAAAACTTCTGTTGATTAGGGACCCGCACAGAGATCTGGAGACCCTGCGTAAAAGGTAAGAGGGCCCAAGTATTGTTGTTTATTTTGTCAGTTCATACAAAATTAAATTCTGAGCATTAGTATACCAAGGTGTTACAAAGGGATTCGATTCCTTTGGGAAACGAAATCCATTCTGACACCAAGTTGAGATGTGATTGAGCTCATTGCTCAATGCTAAATCGAGGATGGACTGATTTGGTATAGTAGGAACTAGTCTATGTTCCAAGTCAGGTTTGAAATTGGGGTTTGATCGGAGGTTTGTATACAAGTTCCGTTCTCGACTTCTCAGATCTATTCGCACCAGAGACAACTGTGGTGTAGAGTTGCGATCCAGCTCAGTTTTGGGTTCCTCAGATCCATTTGCATTTGAAACAAGGGGTGGCAGAGAAATTTTATACCAAAACCATCACTCATTTGACCAGGCCGCATTAGATTTAAGGACCAGAACCATCACTCATCTGACCAGACCGCATTAGATTTCTGTATTCATCGACCTAGGCGGACTGGTGGAGCAGAAAGCATTACGAGTGTCTGTGATAGCGTGTTTTCCATTTTCATCAATCAGTTGAAGAGCTGGGGAAGGAATTCGATCTTCCATTGGCGGATATCATTAGCTCTAGCAAAGATTGCAGGATACATAGAATTCAAGAGAAAATAATTTCTGTAAGAATGACTTGAAAGCAGAGCACGAATGTAAACTCTGGTGTGTTTTAGATTTAATTTGTATCATACATAGTTGCAGAGAATTGGACTGGTGTGGCATGAAATCAAGTCATAGGAATGGCTTCGTAATTTGGTGCAAAAACAGTCTAACATTGAATATAGAGGAACATAATATATGATAATGCATATGATAATGCATGGAGTGGATTGATCTTCATCCAGCAACAAGGTTCTAGTATAGCTGTCGGAACCAACCTTAGAGGAAATGACAGATTCACGCTAGGAAGCTATAAGCTTATGGTTTGCAGGTCAAAGATTCAATTTTGGGAAAAGAGCAATTGGTTTTTTAAATATTTATCAATTAGATTCACCTCTAGAAGTGTTTAAGTCTGTTGTTTTCGGCGAGCCTTATTTCAACGACTATTCACCCAGTAATGCCCCTTAAGAGTACCATCGGTGTATGGATGGTCAGGCTGGAGTACACTCTACATCTGCAGATCATCATACATGGGCATGGGCATGGGGCAAGCTCCCGATTAGCGTGCTCCGGCGACCCCTCCCTTCTCCGGCTTGACGGTGGACCCCTTAGCTCTCCCGATGCAATGATGGGATATACGAATACAAGATATACCGTGTACGCATTCAGTTCCAATACTCATTTGAATTTCAAATTTGAAACCCCGCCATTAAAATTTTAATTTCTATAACCGTGACCGCCTGGACGGTGCAAGGAAACGCCCAAGCCCGCCTTCCGGGAGGGTGCAACGAAATGTGGTCTAGTGGTTTTAAATATCAATTAGATTCACCGGAAGTACGAAGTTCCGTTGTTTTCTGCGAGCCTTATTTCGGGCCGGTCCGCCCATTAATACCCCTTAAGAGTACCATCGGTGTCTGCATGGTCAGGCTGAAGTACACTTTACATCTGCGGATCATCATGCATGGACATGGGCATGGGGAAAGCTCCCAATTAGCCTGCTCCAGCGACCCCTCTCTTCTCTGGCTTGACGGTGGACCCCTTAGCTCTCCCGATGCAATGATGGGATATACGAATACAAGATATACCGTGTACGCATTCAGTTCCAATACTCATTTGAATTTCAAATTTGAAACCCCGCCATTAAAATTTTAATTTCTATAACCGTGACCGCCTGGACGGTGCAAGGAAACGCTGCCAGTCCGGCTCTCTGGAGGGTGCAACGAAATGTGGTCTAGTGGTGGCGGTCATGGCGGAGGCGAAGGCAATGCCAAGTTCTCAAGTCGTCAGTGTGGTGGCAACACTGCTTTTGAGATGCAACAAACTTCTCAGGAATTGCGCTCACTGCTTTTGAGATGCATCTGCGCTCACGGCTAGTGTGTGGGATGATAGCATTTTGTGGTGAATTGACCATACTTACAGGTAAGCGTTACAGGCAAGCAATGGAGAAAACTTATTGTTATTTACCTCTGTCGTCGAAGTGTTTAAGGCCTCGCTCGCACCTTGTGTCGCAGGTTTGTTATTTATTCATTCATTGAGTTTTAAAAAATTCGCTATAATTTAGAGTGCAATCCTTTTAGATAAATCAATGTCGGTGAATGAGTTTTAAAAAATTCTCTATAATTTAGAGGGAAATCCTTTTATATAAATCAATGTCCGTGAATGTAGCTGTGAGCACGCGATGGATGGAAATTTCTCTGGCGAGAATCAGTTTATGTTCACAGACTTGGTTGAACTCTATGAGAAGAAAGCAATTGGACACAATTGCCGAGGAACACACACCAACAAGAAGCTGTTGGTCGACTTTCAGTCTAGTTTTAATAATATCAGTAACCTGCAGGTCATGGATTGTAAAAATGGAACTATTACTCAAAGAGAGCTTTAAATTTTCATTGAATTCTATTTTTCTGATTTTAGCTTTGTAAATAACTCAAATAACTAGAATCAAAGTAGATTTGCACAAAATATGTGGCCACTACCAAACAATTTGTGTATATATTCGCAATTGTATAATGTATTTAATTTTTGGGTTAAAGTTAAAATTTCCAAACGTTGATTTTGTGCTGAAAAAAATTTGGCCATGTTCACGAATTGAAGAACTAAGGACTTATTTAGTCCAAACACTTCCAACATGGGTCAACAAGTTTATGGTTGAGTTCTTTTTTCTAAATATTTTTTATTTCCAATGTTATGTTTTAAGTTTAGACTTTAATTATTTTCTAAAGTGATGTTTTAAGTTTCAAATTTATGGTTATTTAATTATTTTAAGTTTCAAATTTATGATTATTTATTATTATAAATGGTTTTTAATAGAAATTTTGGATAAATATTTATAATTTTTGAACTAATGATTTTTTATCAGATTTGATTTGATTTATCCAAGTTTAAAAAAATAAAAAAAATTATTTGAATTTCATTAAAATTTTATTTCTATATTTCATAATAAAATCAATATAATACTTCAATGAGTTAGAAAAATTAAAGTTTTAGAACAAATGAAATTTAAAATTGTAAAAGTATATTCTAACAAAACCTATTAAAAAAATAGTTTACTATATTAAAAACTATTAGCATATTCATGAATTTTTTTAATATTATAATAAACAAAAAACTATTAGCATATTCATGAAATTTTAAAATATTATAATAAACAAAAACTATTAGCATATTCATGAAACTTTAAAATATTATAATAAACAAAAATTTAAAACATTGTGACAAAGTTTAGAATTTGGTGAATTTTTAGGTTAAAAGTAAACCAATTTTAAAATAATGAATAAGATTGAATATTATGATATCATCTTAGTAAATGAAACTAAGAAAACCCACATAAAGGGATTACTTGAAAATTCCAAATACCATTAAAAATTCACTTTTCTCTTTTTTAACTATTATTTATTATTTATTTAAAAAAAATAATTTTAGATGTAAAAGGATCTCCTTATTACATAATTTATTAGTGCAAAAAAATGGTTAATGTTTTTCCTATAACTTTTTAATTCCCATGTTTAGAACTCTATATTCGTTATGTTATAAATTTGAAATAATACACCAATACTTGACATACTAATTTCGATGTTCATTGATTTTACTTTTTTACCGAAAAAAAAGAAGAAAAAGAAGCATCAAGTTCATACTTTTTATTCTTTACATAAATTTAAATTTTTTATGTGGTATAAGCAACATTTAGGTACTAAAATGATGCACAAACACAACCATATAGCCTATACTTTAAAAAATAAAAATCATAGTTGATAAACATTTATCACAAATTTCAATAGATAAAAAATTATTTAAAGTTGTTGTACAATTTTGTACATTTTAGTGATTTATTCTATATATAGGTTCATAAGAATTTGAAATGTGTATGCAATTCAAAAAATATTTCTTTCTTCATATTTTTATTGCATCTAAAATATTTAAAAAGACCACGATAAAATTTCATTCACCCACTTCTTAAGAAGAGTAATGTGTTTTGGAGAATTTGTTGCTTTCTATCACATGCTTGGGAATAAGTTTACATTCTTTGTTAATGATTACTATTACCATATTCATGCATGCAAATATTTGGCTACCAACATGACAATACCAAAATAATAGTTGAAATGGAAAATGATTTATTTGGAAAAGAAGAGGCAATGGTTGGAGGGGTATTACCAATTGGTATAATAATACAAGCACATATTCCAATGTATGAATGCATGATAAAACTAAAGAAGTCCCAATATCATTCAAAATAAGACATAAAATTCATCTTGATATATACCTTGGAAGAATTGGATACTTTATCTCAAGAGAACAATGTGACTAAGACTCTAGTAATGGTAGCGCCCCACAAGATATCATATGTATCATAATGAAAATAGGGCCCTAGTTTTATAAAGTCATATTTAGCTGCTAAAACTAATATACACATGGATAAAATTAAGAAGCCTCCTACATCAAATCTCCACCCATCTTGAGCTAGTCACTTTCATGGAGGACCTTAAAATAACTAGAATGTTCTTGATGGACTATTCTCAAGTTTTAGCTCCAATCAATGACTTTTTTGTGTCCACAATAACTTCCTTATGTTTTGACAAAAAATGGGCTTCTTCTTGATTTTTTACTAGTATGGATATGTTTATTTTATATATATATACTGGACTAAATGATTCCCATTACAAAATCCTCGACAACAAAGACAACGCCATGGAGAACATTCTGTGGATTACGTAATGTCCGGTGCCAAGGAGCAGGAACTGCGAGATGGTGGCATAATGTATGCAAGTACGTAATTCGTAAAGAATTGATCGATATATAGATGTGCTGATTTTGCAAGGTTTGGATGATCGGAAGAGAACATCCTATTATCCGTTCCATCTCGTTCGTGCAGATAGCATGGGCATCTAAAAAAGAAACCTATTGTGACATTTATCATCACCGTAAGCGCAATATGTAGCAAGAATCCTCAAGCAGCGATGTCAAGCGCATGGTATTAAGAAGAGGTTAGATATCTCAAGCAAAACAGCTAAGGATCAACAACGATATACTGTGACAACACATCAACAATTGCACTATCCAAGAATAGTGTGTTTCATCAAAAGAGCAAGCATATTGATACTAGATATCATTTTATTCGAGAACTTGTGAGCAATGGAGAAGTTCACTTGAAGCCTTGTAGAACAAGTGATCAATTGGCTGATATCTTTACAAAGCCATTAGCAGTAGATTTGTTTGAGTTTCACAAAAGAAACTTGGGAGTTGTAAGCCTAGCTGAGACATAGACCAGCAGGCATGTTTGAGTTTTCATGAGTTATGTTTTAGTTTAGAGGTCGTAATTAAGGGGGAGTGTTAAAATATATAATTACTTCCTCATGCAGAAGTTAGACAAATAGTTAAGTGAATTAGTTGAGTTGAGTTACAGTTAGATTTGGTGAGTGAGTTAAGCAACATAGACAAGATGGCTCGCTTATGTGTGAGAGAGGATGCATGTCAATTAGATTAAATACCCTTCATGGGTTCATTGGCTATGTATACGGTTGCGGATTCAAATAATTTTATGATTAATTGAAGAGCCGCAACTCATTGTTCATGTGTGAAATATTTGCTTTATTTGTGTGATTGAATCCTCTTACTTTACCAAAATAAATGCTATCTCTGTTGTGTGTTTGTTATTTGCTCGCTGAGTTTGTAAAAATTTGTTATAATTTAGAGTGCAATCCCTTTAGATAAATCGCCAATGTGGGTGAATGAGTTTTAAAATTTCCATCCATCGCGTGCTCACCGGGCCGCATTCACTAGACATTGATTTTTGTAAAAGGATTGCCCTTAAATGGCAGAGAATTTTTAAAACTCATTCACCGACATTGATTTATCTAAAGGGATCGCACTCTAAATTATAGCAATTCTTTAAAACTCAACGAATGAATAAATAACAAACCTGCAACACAAGGTGCTAGCGAGGCCTTAAAAACTTCGACGGCAGAGGTAAATAACAATAATTTTTCTCTGTTACCTGCCTGTAACACTTACCTATAAGTATGGTCACTTCACCACAAAATGTTATCATCCCACACACTTGCCGTGAGCGCAGCTGCATCTCAAAAGCAGTGAGCGCAATTCTTGAGAAGTTTGTTGCATCTCAAAAGCAGTGTTTCCACCACACTGATGACTTGAGAACTCGGCATTGCCTTAGCCTCTGCCATGACCGCCACCACTAGACCACATTTCATTGCACCCTCCAGAGATCCGGACTGGCAGCATTTCCTTGCACCGTCCAGGCGGTCACGGTTATATAAATTAAAATTTTAATGGCGGGGTTTCAAATTCAAAACTCAAATGAGTATTGGAATTGAATGCGTACACGGTAGATATATCTTGTATTCGTATATCCCATCATTGCGACGGTCAGGTGGTGGTGGCGGTGATAAGGTGGAGGCAGTTTCCATCGGCGAGCCTTATTTACAAGTCTATTGACCCATTAATGCCCCTTAAGAGTACCATCAGTGTTTGCATGGTCAGGCTGAAGTACACTCTACATATGCGGATCATCATGCATGGACATGGGCATGGGGCAAGCTCCCGATCAACCTGCTCCGGTGACCCCTCCCTTCTCTGGCTCGACGGTGGACCCCTTAGCTCTCCCGATTAGCTCTATTTCATATTTCACATTTGAGCGCCCTCATTTTCAAATTTCAAATTTCAGTTTTGCACCACCCAAAACACTACATGGCTACCTGCTGTATTTCTTCCATGGCTGCTGGATAGCCGCTCCCAATAGCCTAAGGATTTGATTTGAAGTATCCAAGTAATATATAAGTGAAGCTTGCAGGGTCCGTTCATAGCTCACTGATCTGCGCTACATTCACTAGTAAATGACAAGGTGATCTTTGTTCAACGATTCTGCTAGCTTACCTTTTATATCATCCCACTCTGCCATGTTTTTTTATTTCAGTGCAACTGTATCACTTTCACTTTATTTGCAGAAAAATCGAGGTCGAACACTACATCATCTCGAGAGCAAAGGAGATTGTGGGGTGAAAGTTAACAGGGCTGCATTTGAACATTTTGATTTAGTGCAGGGCTAGACACAATGGTGGCAACAATTGAATAAATAAATAACGTTCATTTTTCGTTTTAAATAACTATAAATTACTGGTCAAGAATTAAACCATTAGATACACAAGAACATATATATATATATATATATATCACATTTAATGTTGTTACTTGCATGTTATTGTCATGTGGTAGGAGCTTCCCTGTTGGTTAAGACTATTGAGTGTAGGACTTACCAAGTGGCGACCAGTCAAAACATTGACCTGCTAGTCCCTCACCTACCTTCATTGGCATTTGTAAATGGTTAAGTCACAATAGTTCATCGAAATTATAATGGATTTTATTTTAATAAATTTCGTGAGTGAAAGAAATAGTTATTGTGTGTGAATCTCATGGCTCTGTAATCAATGGGTGTGGATGGAGCGAAGCAAGGATGTGAAGAGGAGATGCACTGCTGAATTTGATTTTTTATTTTGTAAACCAAGTGTGTGGCATTAGCCTTGTAAGTAATATTTTCTTACGAAGGAAAACTAGTGTCAGGTGTGTGGTGAGGAGGCCGAAGATACTAACACAACATTGGCTGCTAATATTTGTTGTCTTTGTGGTTTTCTACATTTGCTCGTTATGGCCTTCGTGAAGTTTCCGATAGGTTTGTGCAAGAAAATATTTAATAAAATCAAAAGTAAGGTAACGAGGTTTGCCTTTAAAGTAAGGCTTTTCTCAAACTAGCCTTGAGGTTTGCCTTTGAAATTCAACGAACCCAACAAAATTCCTTTTTTATTTATTTGAGATTTGGTGTGTATATACAGACAGATAGATAGATATTCAATATTTTGAAATTTATATATAGAAAAAGGTAATGAAAAAATTTATCCAAATTTCATCAAACAATTCAAATTTTATCCAAATTTCATGGTTGCTAAATTTAAACTCGAAACTAAGCCATGTGATAGAGGCAGCAAGAGTGTCAAAATTCGTGGTTCTATGAGGCATATTTGTGGAAGAAAGAAAGAACTGTCAGTTCTGGAACATGACATTTTGCAGGTTCTAAGCCGAGATGCAGGATATGACAATCTTTCCACTTAGATTTCATTTAGAAATGATTGGGATATGATATACACTAATCTGTTAGAGTTTATTGTGTAAATGAAGTTATAAAACAATGCCAGACAAACATACAACCTAACATGCTAAGACAGGTTCTTGTTTATAAACATTGACCAAAACCTTTTACTAAATGCTCCCTCTGTCTCTCTGTTGGGGAGGAGGGTGGGAACATGGCATTGATTTTCTTGCCCTATCAAGATTTCCCAAAATTTATCAGAACATGGAAAGAGACAAGATGGAAGAAAAGGAGGGAGTTGTTCAACTAAGAAAAAAAAGCAGAATAGAACTAAGGGTACCAAAGAAGTTAGTATTTATGCAAGGGAAATTGTGCGTATGAAAATTGTGCAAGACTTGGGATGCATGAAGCTACACCAGTGATGGTGCCCTCAACACAGTAACACCTATTTCCATGGAAAAGGTTGCAGGATGCGCACAGGGTGGTGAAGAAGCTTGAAATTGGAAGATGAGAAATTCAACACCCACTAGAAAAAATTCCATCTTGACTTCTTGAGATTTACGAAAATCCATTGACAACCTGGAGGGGAAATATTCCCAACATCTTACTACATAGGAGGAAACTGAGCCAAGAAAAGACAAGATAATTCCCCATGTTTTCGATTTTAATGAGACAAGCGAGACAACATTCATAACACCGAGCAAGAGACACATAAGATTGAAAGAATTCTTAGCATCGATGGAGTTGATGAAGGTGTGGAGAGCCCACTAACTAGCAGAAGGGTTTTCTTAACTCTCAGGGGCACACCCTTGAACTGATATTAACACCAACCATGAATTCCACCTTTAGACTAGTGAACTCCCATGCCTGAGGGATCGAATCAAGCTCCCATGCCCAAGGGAGCGCGCAGTTGTTGGACCTCCACTGCAAACTGTCAATGTTACTAAGCCTCTCAAGCTGTGATAAGTCAACATTGTGATGAAGGAGCAACCTAAGTACTCACATATAATTGTTCCAAAGAAACATTATAACTCACTATTTCTTCTATCCATGCAAAGAACATATCTCTATAACAAAATGGCTATTATTTGTGCATGCAAGAGCTTATCATAATAGCTCTTCTTTAATGTACATAAGACAAATTCCCTTCTTGGAATTACACATCATTAACTATTCTTTTTATGTAAATATATACATAATTATTTCTCAAAAGAAAGTTAATATAACTTAGTTTCTTTATGTAGTTTCTCATGCTTCCCTTTCACGAAATTATGATAGATAACCATATTTTATGCACAAAGCTAGGAAACCATAACAAGGTTAACTTAACCTTTTATACACCTGAGTCAATAACTAGTCATGCAATCTTTTCAAGAGGTTACCCTTTTCAAGAAAGTGGAACGTCTTTTTAGAATAATGAGAAAGTTAACCTTTTATATAGTAAACCATGCAATTAAATCAAAATACCCAATATACAACACAAAAATTACTTGTTCTTTTACCCACGAGAACATGTAACTTTTGCAAAGTCTTGCAAAGGAATTAACACAATGGACTTATGTTTCAAAATCCTATAACTTATGTTATTTATGTGTATAATTTTTAGAAGGTAATTCCATAAGATATTATGTTTAACCACACAGACACATTTCGCCTTAAAAAGGGAAATCCCAACTTATCATACCTTCCCATGAAATATTTTCTCATATATTTATTTCATCTGGATATGCGAATAAATAATTAAATAATCAATGGTGAATTTGTTTCAGTCATATTTCAATAAACTAATGAAAGATTCATTAATAACCATGCAAATCCATAATTTTTTAAGGTAATGGACATGCTTACCTCTGACTAGCCCTCTTAATAAGAGCTTCTTATTATGCCATAATACTGCATACCTCTGACTAACGCTCTTAATAAGAACTTATTATGACATAATACTGCATAGAAACTCCCACAACTATATCATAGTTGTATCAACAAACACATTACTCTGTCAATTATCGAGTTATATTACCATGGACTGAAAGATGGTTTACTGTTGATGGCGGAAAAATGTGGAATCCGCACATGGAGAGGATCAACGCATAGTATTTTTCTGGAATGCACACTCTAGTTGACACATAGTCTTTTTCTGGAATGCACACTAGTCTTTTTCTGGAAAGCACACTCTGGTCCTTTCCGTTTCAACCCGCTGGTCTCCCTTCCATTTGCACACTCTCCTTTCCACCCAGTGAATGCAAAGAACAATAGTATTGATGTGTAATGGAATATGTGTAACCTTTTTCTAGAGAGATATCATAAGGTAGTTTGTAACTAAACCAAAACCCTAACGAATTCTTGATTACAACTGTTTTAGTTAAATATTAAACATGATAATTAAATAAGAATATTTCCGTAAAAAATGTAAATTCCAACTGTTTACAGAGATGTTACACTAATATATGTGTAAGAGAAAGAGAAGAAACTCTAATAATCTTAGAATGTTTTTTCTTACAAAGTAATATTTTACTTTTTGAACATTCAACTCAATGGTAATTGCTATTCTTTTTCTTCATTATATTTATAATATTCCTTTTCAAAAATAAAATAATTAAAATTATTATTAATAAAATAAATAAATAAATTTAATTTAATTGTTTCAAAATTAAATAAATCATTATTTTCCATATATATTATTTAAAAATTAGGATATTAAATTCTCTTACCCAATTAATTATACTATAGGAATATCCAATTGCTTCAAAAAAAACTTTTGCTTAAATTTAATTCAGTACCACACTATACTACATTTTAAGTAATGTCCATGAGACAAAGTTATTATCTTACTATTGTCTTATCAAAATCCAATTGATTTTTGCAATATCCTAGAAAAAACCATATAAAAATATAGGAATAATTTAAGTTGAATTTGAAAAATATATATTATAAAATAACCACAAAATATATATATAATATATATATATATATAGCAAACCTCTCTAAATATATATATATATCACTGGAAAAAATATAACACATATCTTTAGCGTAGTCTAAAAAAGCAACAAAATGGCCTAAAATCCGAGAAATATTTTATCAGAATCTTGTTTACAGTTGTTAAACTTTAGTATTTTGAGTGCCCTAAGAGTTTTTGATAGTGCTGAATCCATTTCCACTATCAAAAATGGATTCCAAACACTCCAACTACCTGATTTTTTTAATTTTATTTTACCTGATTCCGGCAAAAAACTGCCGTCGAGACTATTCCATATGCTCGATAGACAACTTCCATATCTTTTCACCGAGTCATTATATATATATATAGACTCACATATCTTTTGACTAAGAGTTATTTTTGAGTCATTTTTTGATAGTATAAAAACTATAAATCTGAACGTTCCAAGAGCCTAAAATCAAATCAAATCAAACTGGGACTTCAAATAACAATAAAAGCTTTGTTACACCCTCTATTTTTACCATCCAACAACTCTATTTTTTATTTTTCTGAGTGAAGCCAAGCCTTATCTAAAAATAGAAAGTAACATTACACATCTCTATACCACAAACCAAAACAAACCAAAAGCACACTTAAAAAATTCCGTAAATGGGATTTCAAATAACACGACGGAAGCCCCACTAATTTTAACTTGCACTCTGACTAAAGGATACGGGAACGGGTGGTAGCTAAAATCGGCGTGTATTTTGCATTCAATGTGCTCAGTATCATCCCTGCAAATTTGCTCTTCCTCAAGAACAAGAACTTCGCCCTTGGTCGACTGCATATTTTGCATGCACCCAGAGTGCAATCTCTACAAGTCTTTGGCTGTTTATTACCATCAAACAAAAATCAAATACAAAATGTTAAATAACCATTTATTTTAAAGTTGCGTAAATAGAAACTTCAACATGAAAAGTTAATTGAGCAACAACATTAAATGTGATATATATATATATATTCCATCTAAATATTAGATATGTTCTTCTGTATCTAATGGTTTAATTCTCGACCAGTAATTTATAGTTATTTAAAACGAAAAATGAACGGTATTTATTTATTCAATTGTTGCCACCATTGTGTTTGGCCATGCACTGAATCCAAATGTTCAAATGCGGCCTTGTTAACTTTCACCACACAATCTCCTTTGCTCTCGAGATGATGTAGTGTTCGACCTCGATTTTTCTGCAAATAAAGTGAAAGTGATACAGTTGCACTGAAATAAAAAAAACATGGAAAAGTGGGATGATCTAAAAGGTAAGCTAGCAGAATCGTTGAACAAAGATCACCTTGTCATTTACTGGTGAATGTAGCGCAGATCAGTGAGCTATGAACGGACCCTGCAAGCTCCACTTCTATATTACTTGGATACTTCAAATCGAATCCTTAGGATATTGGGAGCGGCTATCCAGCAGCCATGGAAGAAATACAGCCAGAAGCCATGTAGTGTTTTGGGCGGTGCAAAACTGAAATTTGAAATTTGAAAATAAGGGCGCTCAAATTTGAAATATGAAATAGAGCTAATCGGGAGAGCTAAGGGGTCCACCGTCGAGCCGGAGAAGGGAGGGGTCACCGGAGCAGACTGATCGGGAGCTTGCCCCATGCCCATGTCCATGCATGATGATCTGCAGATGTAGAGTGTACTTCAGCCTGACCATGCAGACACTGATGGTACTCTTAAGGGGAATTAATGGGTCAATATACTTGTAAATAAGGTTCGCCGACGGAAACTGCCTCCACCTTATCACCGCCACCACCACCTGACCGTCGCAATGATGGGATATACGAATACAAGATATACCTACCGTGTACACATTCAATTCCAATACTCATTTGAGTTTTGAATTTGAAACCTCGCCATTAAAATTTTAATTTCTATAACCGTGACCGCCTGGACGGTGCAAGGAAACGTTGCCAGTCCAGCTCTCTGGAGAGTGCAACGAAATGTGGTCTAGTGGTGGCGGTCATGGTGGAGGCTAAGGCAACGCCAAGTTCTCAAGTCGTCAGTGTGGTGGAAACACTGCTTTTGAGATGCAACAAACTTCTCAAGAATTGTGCTCACTGCTTTTGAGATGCAGCTGCGCTCACGGCAAGTGTGTGGGATGATATCATTTTGTGGTGAAGTGACTATAATTACAGGTAAGTGTTATAGGCAATTAACGGAGAAAAATTATTGTTATTTACCTCTGTCGTCGAAGTTTTTAAGGCCTCGCTAGCACCTTGTGTTGCAGGTTTGTTATTTATTCATTCGTTGAGTTTTAAAAAATTTGCTATAATTTAGAGTGCAATCCCTTTAAGTAAATAAATGTCGGTGAATGAGTTTTAAAAAATTCTCTATAATTTAGAGGGCAATCCTTTTATATAAATCAATGTCCGTGAATGCAGCGGTGAGCACGCGATGGATGGAAATTTTTCAAAACTCATTCACGCACATTGATTTATCTAAAGGGATTGCACTCTAAATTATAGCAATTTTTTAAAAACTCAACGAATGAATAAATAACAAACCTGCAACACAAGGTGCGAGCTGTTGGTAAGACAAAGGATTCAATCACACAAATAAAGCAAATATTTCACACATGAACAATGAGTTGCGGCTCTTCAATTAATCATAAAATTTTGAATCATAAAACTCTCTTAAAACAATGAACCCATGAAGGGTATTTAATCTAATTGACATGCACACTCTCTCACACATAACTGAACTTGATCAACTTGCTTAACTCACTCACCAAATCTAACTGTAACTCAACTCAACTAATTCACCTAACTATTTGTCTAACTTCTGCATGAGGAAGTAATTATATATTTTAACACTCCCCCTTAATTACGACCGCTAAACTAAAACATAACTCATGACAACTCAAACATGCCTGCTGGTCTATGTCTCAGCTAGGCTTACAACACCCAAGTTTATTTTGTGAAACTCAAACAAATCTACTGCTAATGGCTTTGTAAAGATATCAGCCAATTGATCACTCGTTCTACAAGGCTTCAAGTGAACTTCTCCATTGCTCACAAGTTCTCAAATAAAATGATATCTAGTATCAATATGCTTGCTCTTTTGATGAAACACACTATTCTTGGATAATGCAATTGCTGATGTGTTGTCACAGTATATCGCTGTTGATCCTTGTTGTTTCTGCTTGAGTCCATCCAATACTCTTCTTAACCATACTGCTTGACATGCTGCTGAAGTTGCTGCTACATATTCTGCTTCTGCTGATGATAATGTCACAATAGGCTGCTTTTTAGATGCCCATGCTATCACACCTGAACCGAGATGGAACACATAACCGGATGTGCTCTTCCGATCATCCAAACTTCTTGCAAAATCACTTTCTGTATATCCAATCAATTCTTTCTGTTTTGTACTTGCATACATTATGCCATAATCTCTGGTTGCTGCTCCCTTGCTGCCAGACATTCCATAATCCACAAGAATGTTCTCCATGGCGTTGTGCTGTTGTCAAGGATTTTGTAATGAGGAATCATTTAGTCAATGTATATAAAAAATAAACATATCCATACTAGTAAAAAATCAAGAAAGGAGCCCATTTTTTTGTCAAAACATAAGGAAGTTATTGTGGACACAAAAAAGTCATTGATTGGAGCTAAAACTTGAGAATAGTCCATCAAGAACATTCTAGTTATTTTAAGGTCCTCCATGAAAGTGACTAGCTCAAGATGGGTGGAGATTTTGATGTAGGAGGCTTCTTAATTTTATCCATGTGTATATTAGTTTTAGCAGCTAAATATGACTTTATAAAAGTAGGGCCCTATTTTCATTATGATACATATGATATCTTGTGGGGCGCTACCATTACTAGAGTCTTAGTCACATTGTTCTCTTGAGATAAAGTATCCAATTCTTCCAAGGTATATATCAAGATGAATTTTATGTCTTATTTTGAATGATATTGGGACTTCTTTAATTTTATCATGCATTCATACATTGGAATATGTGCTTGTATTATTATACCAATTGGTAATACCCCTCCAACCATTGCCTCTTATTTTCCAAATAAATCATTTTCCATTTCAACTATTATTTTGGTATTGTCATGTTGACAACCAAATATTTGCATGCATGAATATGGTAATAGTAATCATTAACAAAGAATGTAAACTTATTCCTAAGCATGTGATAGAAACCAACAAATTCTCCAAAACACATTACTCTTCTTAAGAAGTGGGTAAGTGCAATTTTATGATTGTCTTTTTTAACATTTTAGATGCAATGGAAATATGAAGAAAGAAACATCCCTTGAATTGCATACAGATTTTTAATTCTTATGAACCTATATATAGAATAAATCACTAAAATGTACAAAATTGTGCAACCTTTAAATAATTTTTATCTATTGAAATTTGTGATAGCTATATCAACTATGATTTTTATTTTTTAAAGTATAGGCTATATGGTTGTGTTTGTGCATCATTTTAGTACCTAAATGTTGCTTATACCACATAAAAAATTTAAATTTATGTAGAGAATAAAAAGTATGAACTTGATGCTTTTTTTTTTTTTTCTCGGTAAATAAGTAAAATCAATGAACATCGAAATTAGTATGTCAAGTATTGGTGTATTATTTCAAATTTATAACATAACGAATATAGAGTTCTAAACATGGGAATTAAAAAGTTATAGGAAAAACATTAACCATTTTTTTGCACTAATAAATTATGTAATAAGGAGATCCTTTTACATCTGAAATTAGTTTTCTAAAATAAATAATAAATAATAGTTAAAAAAGAGAAAAGTGAATTTTTAATGGTATTTGGAATTTTCAAGTAATCCCTTTATGTGGGTTTTCTTAGTTTCCTTTACTAAGATGATATCATAATATTCAATCTTATTGATTATTTTAAAATTGGTTTACTTTTACCTAAAAATTCACCAAATTCTAAACTTTGTCACAATGTTTTAAATTTTTGTTTATTATAATATTTTAAAATTTCATGAATATGCTAATAGTTTTTGTTTATTATAATATTTTAAAATTTCATGAATATGCTAATAGTTTTTAATATAGTAAACTATTTTAACAGGTTTTGTTAGAATATACTTTTACAATTTTAAATTTCATTTTAATTTCTAAAACTTTAATTTTCTAACTCATTGAAATTATTATATTGATTTTATTATGAAATATAGAAATAAAATTTTAATGAAATTCAAATAATTTTTTTATTTTTTTAAAACTTGGATAAATCAAATCAAATCTATTAAAAAATCATTAGTTCAAAAATTATAAATATTTATCCAAAATTTCTATTAAAAACCATCTATAATAATAAATAACCATAAATTTGAAACTTAAAAGTGATTAAATAACCATAAATTTGAAACTTAAAACATCACTTTTGAAAATAATTAAAGTCTAAACTTAAAACATAACATTGGAAATAAAAAATATTTAGAAAAAAGAACTCAACCATAAACTTTTTGACCCATGTTGGAAGTGTTTGGACTAAATAAGTCCTTAGTTCATCAATTCGTGAACATGGCCAAAAATTTTTCAGCACAAAATCAGCGTTTGGAAATTTTAACTTTAACCCAAAAATTAAATACATTATACATTGTACAATTGCGAATATATACACAAATTGTTTGGTAGTGGCCACATATTTTGTGCAAATCTGCTTTGATTCTAGTTATTCGAGTTATTTACAAAGCTAAAATCAGAAAAACAGAATTCAATGAAAATTTAAAGCTCTCTTTGAGTAATAGTTCCATTTTTACAATCCATGACCTGTAGGTTACTGATATTATTAAAACTAGACTGAAAGTCGACCAACAGCTTCTTGTTGGTGTGTGTTCCTCGGCAATTGTGTCCAATTGCTTTCTTCTCATAGAGTTCAACCAAGTCTGTGAACATAAACTGATTCTCGCCAGAGAAATTTCCATCCATCGCGTGCTCACAGCTACATTCACGGACATTGATTTATATAAAAGGATTTCCCTCTAAATTATAGAGAATTTTTTAAAACTCATTCACCGACATTGATTTATCTAAAAGGATTGCACTCTAAATTATAGCGAATTTTTTAAAACTCAATGAATGAATAAATAACAAACCTGCGACACAAGGTGCGAGCGAGGCCTTAAACACTTCGACGACAGAGGTAAATAACAATAAGTTTTCTCCATTGCTTGCCTGTAACGCTTACCTGTAAGTATGGTCAATTCACCACAAAATGCTATCATCCCACACACTAGCCGTGAGCGCAGATGCATCTCAAAAGCAGTGAGCGCAATTCCTGAGAAGTTTGTTGCATCTCAAAAGCAGTGTTGCCACCACACTGACGACTTGAGAACTTGGCATTGCCTTCGCCTCCGCCATGACCGCCACCACTAGACCACATTTCGTTGCACCCTCCAGAGAGCCGGACTGGCAGCGTTTCCTTGCACCGTCCAGGCGGTCACGGTTATAGAAATTAAAATTTTAATGGCGGGGTTTCAAATTTGAAATTCAAATGAGTATTGGAACTGAATGCGTACACGGTATATCTTGTATTCGTATATCCCATCATTGCATCGGGAGAGCTAAGGGGTCCACCGTCAAGCCAGAGAAGAGAGGGGTCGCTGGAGCAGGCTAATTGGGAGCTTTCCCCATGCCCATGTCCATGCATGATGATCCGCAGATGTAAAGTGTACTTGTCTGGGAGTGTGTGCCCGGCTGGCCATGTACGGTCAGATGGTACTCTTAAGAGGGCATTAATGGGTCGATAGCGATTGGAAATGGGAGTAGTCTACCAAGCCGACGTTTTAGCCACGACGTTGTCCACCGGAAAACATTTCACCTTGACATCTCTTGCTTGTCTGCGGAGACATTGCCGATTGTGCTTGGGATCACACGTTGACATCTCTCGTTCGCGGCTCGATTCATCTCGCTAGGTGGCAAGCCTAGTGATGGGACACCCATTCCAATTCTCCTCTTCGTCGAGAAACGATCCCATTTCATATCAGGGGCCTGACCTCGGCCCCCCTCCTCCCACGCCTCTCGAAAGCATTGAATTCGTCATCCAAGGCAAACATGGTACATGGATGAGTATCATGTATCCCATGTGTACAATACATCCAAACAACCCCACATTTGAATTTGCCCGCCCATATTTTACATTTTTAATTTTCATTCTGTTTTTAATTTTCAATTCGCAGGACATAGTGGAATGGCCTTCATTTGAATTTGCCCGCCCATATTTTACATTTTGAATTTTCACTCTCTGCTTAATTTCAATTTGCATGACATAGTTGAATGGCCTTCATAAGTTGTTTCTGATAAGAACGAAAGAAGCTATTTATCATTATGGGAGCGAAACGTTTGGATTGTGTTCCTGCGAGTTATGCAGACATAAAGGACTCATTAATCCAGTTACTCTCTTCCTTGGATTTCTTGACGAGCGTCTTTGCCTCTACAAAAAGCCTTGTGAATTCTGGGCATGCCGGAAGATGCAAATCAAAGGCATGTTGACCAGATATTTTAGATATCAATTTCTCCTCTGCTTCGTCACGCATTTGCTCAAAATGTGTTGTAATTACAGGCTTCAGATATGTCCTCAGAGATTGCTCCAAACGCATGTCTAGCACTTCCACTCGAAGACCAAATTCCTGCACTTGGCTTGGTGCCGCGGGAAGCGGAGAAGGGTATCAAAGTAAGGAGGGTCTCGGTCCAGCCTAGCACTTCTTTTGGATTCGACGTTTTAGCTGGAAATCAGAGTCTTTCTCAACTTTCTAGCGGATCGAAGCATGGTAAGCTTGATAGTGAGTACCGTTTTTCTCTATTGGCTTCTCACTTCGCTATTTCAATATGTTTTGCAGAGGAATTTTAAGCCTTTTTTTGAAGAAAAATCTTTTGAAAAATCTTTAATGGCAGATAATAAAACTGAGAGGCTTTAGGACATTGCAGTGGAGAGAAAGGAGCTGAGGAGGGTTTTCTCAATCTTTGACAAAAAGGAGTTAATCATCCAATAGGAGATGAAAAGTTCTTTCGAAAGTCTTAAGAATGTGCATTGCCGAAGAGAAATTGCTCCACAAAATTTGAATAGTTGGTGTTGCTCCACATGATATCTAAACCTTCGTCTCAGTGACTGCTGAAAAAATATCTTATGATATATTTAATTGTTTTGGTTGTACTGTTTTGGTTTAAGCTTCTGGTCAGTCTCTCGTGAGTGTTGGGAAAACTCATTTCAATTGTTTTTGGTTTAAATTTATTTGACAAATCACAATTAGTTGATTTTAAATTTTTAAAATCATAAATAACTTATTGACAAAAAAAATAAAAATAAAAAATATTATATATTTAATATTCTTAATGAAATGTTTAAATTCTATATTATTTTGGTTTAAATTTCTTTTTCAGTCTTAAACCACTTTTGTCAGTTGTTGTTGCTGAGAAAACTCATTTCAATTATTTGTGGTTTAAATTTATCTGACAAATCATAAATGGCGCCATTAATTAGTTGGTTTTTTTTAAAATCATAAATAACTAGTTATACAACACAATTTAGATATGAAATATTATTAAAAATATTAGAAAATTGTTTTTTAATTCTAATGCTTTTCAAGAATTTGAATTTACTTATATATAATTTTAATAATAATAAATATAACTTAATTAAAATTTTTAACCAATATTAAATTATATAACACAATTTTAATGATTATTATTAAAGAAGTCTAAACCATATAGAATTATAAAAATTTATGAATAGATACATTGTTAAGCATATGGTTTGGAAAAACTTTGAGATGATGGGATCATGTGCATACTCTTATTTGTTAACTTACAAATGGTTTTGCAAAATGTAATAGATTTTTAGAATTAATTTTATTAGTAAGTTACTATCATTTAAGTTTTTAATGTTTGAATGGTAATTTCAATATTTTAGAATTTTTTTATAGCTAAGTTAATATAAAAATTATTAATTAGTGTCAGCTTATTTTAATTTTAAATTTATCATAAATTTAAAATAACTTAATTTTTATAATATGATTTTTTTTCTTTTATTAAAAAACCTAAGTTATGTTTTCACATAAGAGATTCAATGTTAAGATCAATTTACATTGCATGCTCTAAGGTAAGAGGTATCTTAGTTTCAAGATTGTTCTAGAAGGTAGGAGGTATCTTAGATTCAAGATTGTTCTGAAGGATTTATTACTATTTTGTTTTATTGTCGAATGCTATTTTATTGAGGAAGAGGTCCATTCAAGGTATTTAGTTAGATAAGTTTTAAAATTGAAAATTCATCATTTTATTTTATTGAGGAATATTTTTTTTTTTTTAAATAAGGTCAATTCAAGATATCTTGTTTTTCTAAGATTGTAAGCATCCAATATCAAAGTTGATAAAATATCATTATTTAAAAAGAAGACAACTAATTGGAAGTATCTTAGTCTCCTAAATTGGAGCGTCAAAGTGAAAACTTTATCATTATATAAGGAGGAGGCTAATTCAAGGTATCTTAGTCTCTTATATTACAAGTGTTAAATGTTAAAATTGAAAACTTAACATTATTATATTGAGTAAGAGTTAAAATTTGGAACTTATTATTATGTTATTAAGGGGAGTTGTCCAACTGCGTTTCCTTTTGGTGCTAAGATCTCTATCACCAACAACACTAATAGGAACATATTAATTTATTTGGAAAAACAGTATTTGGTTCCCTAATCACATCACAAGTGAACCTTTCCAATGCCCAAACTTATAATGATTAGCAGAGATGGTCCTCCTCATTTTCAATATTTATCCATTGAATAAGGGCTTAGGAGGACAAATTCACATGTATTTCTCTCCTCAAATGGTGTACAAGGCAAGTTCACATGTATTTCTCTTGTCAATATAGTTTTCAAGTACAAATTCACATTTATCAAAAGAGTTGACAAACCATGAAAATATTATTGTGTGATCCTTCTATTAAATAGTGTTTCATTCCCATTTTTCCATATGAAATAAAAGTTTTCAACACAAATAATTTTCCATGAGGATTGGCATTCTAGAACCCAAGGTAACTTGTCTCCTAGTTGCAAAAGTCTCCAAAAAATGGAATTGGGTAAAAGTTCACCATGGAAGGAATCAAACTTACACTAAATAGACTTGGAAAGGGAATAGAACTAGAAAACATGTTTTACTTTTAGGTCAACTATACCATGGGTAATAACTATTTGAACTTTCAAAACCATGAATTTCTTATCAATGAGTAGGACCAAACCATGAAAGGAAATATTTTATAAGTCACTTGTTTCTAGAGGCTTTGCATCTTAAAAGTCATGGTTTTCAACTTAGACTCTAGATTCTAGAGTTTATTGTACAATGTAATTTAGGATTGGCTTTAGACATAACCTATTGTCCATGTTTGGAGAGTTATCTTTGAGGCAATGATTATTCTTGTTTCATTTCCAATGCCTTCTCCAAGCTCAAAGCACTTATAAGCCTAACTTGATGAGGGGTGAGTTAGAAATAATATTTTGGAATCCACCAAAGAGTTCTTATTAGGGTTCTCCAATGCAAACTTGGCCTTTAGTCATGGTCATGGACTTCACTCCCTTTGTTATAGCCTATTTTACCTACATTGATTGAGTTGTGAAAACCCTTGTCTTGTTGACCTTGATGCATAATGTTTTCCCTTGATTTTTCCTCTTTTACAACAGTGTCAATAGTTTTCCATTTACAACTTGCGACCTAACCCTAATTTACAATGTCTAACCAAAGTTTTTGGCTGTAGCACTTCCTTGCATAACTTACAACGCTGTTGAACTTTCTAGATTTTGTCATTTCCATGGAGATCAACTCCACTGATTTGTAAATGATTTAGTTTGGGTGAATTATTATAGAAGTTTCTTAACTTCTCTAGTCCCTAAGTGTCTAGATACATTCTCCTAGAGAGGTAAAAATGCCTATATAAACTAGTCATGTCAAGGATAAAGTAGATATAGAGAGTCAAAAATAGTGTGAGAGATCTGTCATTTTGTTGAAACTATGTTTGCTAGAGGAGACCTAGATTGCAGGTTGTAGAGGGTATATCTCATTTGAAAAGAGGAAATTCAATAATATTGAATGCATATACGCATGAAAAACATTGCAATGAAATTTTTTATGTTCGTTACTTTGCACATCCATTCTCCGACAACTGTTACTATTACCTGTGTCAAAACTATTACACATGACACACTCAATAATTAATAATTGAGCATACCAAACCTTCTTTAATGTCACTGTGATACGTGTCATAAGAAACAAGAATCTACCATCTAAAATAAGTTTGAACTACCTGTGACCATGACAATCAGCTAAGAAACTATCAATAATAAATGTAAAGAGCAAACCGTTAAAGGTGAATTAGTCTAAAAGTTGGGAGTGCTGTATAGCTTCTGTATTTATGCACTTCTGCTACCAACCACGAATTACTAGAGATGTTATTGAGGCACTATTCAAGCCGAGAATGTGATTTTATGCAACCTTAGCTTCAAAGATACATAGAAGATGCACATATACGTAAAATATGCACATATATGGAAGCCACACTTATACAGAAACTATGCATATAAAAAATTCACACAAATTCTATATATATATATGTCTTTTATATCGTGTATATTTTGTATATGCACAATTGCACATATACGGAAGTTGTGCATATACAAAATATATGTGCGTATATGAAAGATATGCACATATACAAAAGATATGTGCATATATGGAGGTTGTTGTGAAAAAATTCTGTATATGTTCATATACAAAAGTTGCACGTATATGATAGATGCACATATACAGGCATTGCACATATATGAAAGTTGTGCATATCTTCTGTATATACACAACTTCCATATATGTGCAACTTCCATATATGCACATATTTGTTGTATATGTGCAACTTCCGTATATGCACATATATTTCGTATATGTGCAACTTTCGTATATGCACACATATAAAAGATGCACATACACATAAATTGTGAGTAGCTTCTGTAATATGCATATACGATAGTCTCCAGAAGTTGCACAACTTCCGTATATGCGCAACTTCCATATATGCATAACCTCTGTATATGTGCATATACTGAAGTTGTGCATATATGGAAGCTGTGCAACTTCTATATATGCACATATCTTCTGCATATGTGCAAATTTTGTATATGCACATACAAACAAGCTGCATATATATATAAGTTGTGCATAATTTCCATAATATGCATATACGACAGTCTCTAGAAGTTTCACAGCTTCTGTATATGTGCAACTTCTATATATGCACAACTTATGTTTATGTGCATATAGAAAAGCTGTGCATATAAAGAAGTTGTTCATATACGGAAGCTATGCATATCTAGAGACAACCGTATATGCATATTACGGAAGTTTCCCACAACTTGTGTATATACGTAGCTTCTGTATATGTGCATATACAGAAGTTGCACATATACAAAAGTTGTGAAAATTTTGGATATTGTCGTATATACATATTACGGAAGTTGCGCACAACTTTTGTATATGCATAACTTCTGTATATGTGCATATACAAAATTTGCGCATATACTAAAGATATGTACATATATGGTGTTACGTAGACCATGTAGACCATGTTCCATGTTCTACCATGATATGGTGTTATGTAAACCATGTTATAAAAGGTTATGTAGACCTATAACTTAAGCAACGGATTTTCGCTCACTTGCAGAAAAACTTTACACTAACAACAAGGCAACATATTAAGGGTCTCCAGTAAATCTTCTTTGATCCCTTGGAGAAGTACAAGATTAAGTGATTTTGGGTCAAGGGTGCAACCTTGAGAGTGGAAAGAAATTTAACATTTAACAAATTTAATATAATGTCAATGTGAGTCAGTATAGGGGTAGATGTGTAGGCATAAATGTTTAACATTTAACATAAGCTTTTAACATTTATATGTTTGTTGAATTTTAAAAAATTAAAAAATGAAAGTAACAAAAATAAGTTAAAAGTAATAAATAAAAAGTTAGAAGTAACATAAAACCCGATGCATGTAAACATTTAAATGTTGGATCACTTAATAATAAAATGTTAAAGTTAAAGTCAAATTGGTATATTTTGATTTTGTTATTAACTTGTGAATAGGATTTGTTACCATACCATGTGCCAATACCACGGCTTATCAATACCACATGCAGAAAAACCATAGTTTATTTCACAATCAAAATATTTTATAAGAATATGACACAATTCTTAACCATGGATATTCACCCTCACTTATTGTGGATATTATTAACATGTAAATAGGCTTTGTTACAATACCATGGGCTAATACTATGACTTATCAATATCACATGCCCAAAAAAACAAAACTTATTTCACAATCAAAATATTTTATAATATTTTAATTTTATAATATTTATTTAATTAAATATAAAATGAAAAAGGTTTCATTACTTTTGATATATATCTAAACCCTCTATCCTCACAACTACTAAAAATCCTATAGTAGAAATTAAATCAAGATTTCAAGAAAATAAAAATGAGAATACTTTTATATATAAAGATGTGAAATATATATAATATAAATAATATTACTAAGAACCAACATAGAACCATCTTAACTAAGGAGCCAAGCAACTAGAGCAAACAAATTGACTAACAATAGTAGACGAAAGGTAGTGCATAATTGTTTTAATTTTTCCATTATTGTATCCACTAGAGAAAACAAATTGACTAACAATAGTAGAGGAAAGGTAGTGCATAATTGTTTTAAGTTTTCCATTATTGTATTTTCTTTGACATGATTGATCCAAAATATAGGCTTAATATTTTACAACAAATTGAGTTTTTTTTTTTTTTTGATACTTTCTTAAACACAATATCATGGAATCAAATTGAAGAGAGAGGGGATTGGAGATAGGGAGGGAGGGAGAGAGAGATGAATGGAGATAGTGACAAAGGTGGAGGGTGAAGATAGAGAATGATGGAGGAGGGAGAGAGAGGGAGGTGGAAGAGAGAGAGAAAGAGAGAGTTGGAGGGGGGGGGAGAGATAGAGGAAAGAATAAATACATAGAGAGATAGAGTTGGAGAAAGAGAGGGAGTGACAAAGGAGAGATGGGGAGAGAGTGAGGGAGAGAGGAGAGGAGAGAGATAGGGAGAGAAGGGGAAAAAAGAGAGAGGGAGACACAAAGATGGAGAGGAGAGAGGAAAGGAGATAGGGAGGGAGATACTAACAGAGTTAGAGGGAAGAGAGAGAGTGTGATGGGGGAGGGGGGAGAGATAAAGGGAAGTTGGAGAGAATGATAGAGATAGAGGACTCAATTAAGAGGAGAGAGGGTTGGAGTTGGAGGCAAAGAGACATGGAGGAAAGAAGAAATACACAAAGGGATAAAGGTGGAGAAAGGGGAGGTGATAAGGGAAATATGGAGAGAGAGTGAGGGATAGAGGAGAGTGGGAGGGAAGAGGGAGAGGAGAGGTAGAGTGAGAGGGAGAGGGAGAGGAGAGTGAGAGAGAGAGAAGGACGAGAGAGAGTGAGAGAGGGTATGTTTTTGGGTGAGATAGAGAGGGGGAATAAAAAAGAGACATATAGTTACAAATACATATGTTATATAGTATTACAAGACCATCCTAGATCCATCTTAACCCCATATATATCAAGCGTCGAGACCGATCAAATATCTTGATGAGCAAACCTTTCCTCAGGTTTTACACTCAAAAAATAGGCTTTCACCCTGAGATATTTGATCACTCTTGACTCTTGAAAGATCCGGGGTTAATATTGATCTAGGCTGGTTTATGCCTATTTAGGATCCTCATTAGTATCGAAAAACTAGAATAATTAGTAGTGTGGATAATGGTCTAGTAGTATGATATATATTGTTGTCGTCATATGTACCTAAAGTTATTTATTTTTCAAGTGTTTTTAGTGTTAAAGGATTTTAGACTTTCATTGATATACTAATATAATAGAGTTTGGAAATGTTATATGAGAATTTTTGTAGTGCTAAGCCTTATAAGCACTAATAAATGGAATATGGATTAAAGAGAGATTTAAGGTTTGGAAGAATAGTAAGCACATGCATAGTGCTAGGTTGTATGTAGTTGGATTGAAGGGAGAACTAAGAGTTCCAAGAGCATAGTGCTTGGTTGTATGTGGTTGGAATAAAGGGAGTGTGCATATATGTGTGTGTGTGTGTTATAAAGGTTTTGTGCTAATGGTATAAGAATTCAAGCATAGCTTATATATCTATTAGAATTAAAAAACAATTTTCTAATATTTTTAATAATATTTCATATCTAAATTGTGTTGTATAACCAGTTATTTATGATTTAAAAAAAAAACCAACTAATTAATGGCGCCATTTATGATTTGTCAGATAAATTTAAACCACAAATAATTGAAATGAGTTTTCTCAGCAACAACAAATGACAAAAGTGGTTTAAGACTGAAAAAAGAAATTTAAACCAAAATAATATAGAGTTTAAACATTTCATTAAAAATATTAAATATATAATATTTTTATTTTTTATTTTTTTATTTTTTTTGTCAATAAGTTATTTATGATTTTAAAAATTTAAAATCAACTAATTGATCAAGCCATTTATGATTTGTCAAATAAATTTAAACCAAAAACAATTGAAATGAGTTTTCCCAACACTGAGGAGACTGGTTTAAAAGTGACCAGAAATTTAAACCAAAACAGTACAACCAAAACAATTAAATATATCATAAGATATTTTTTTTAGCAGTCACTGAGACGAAGGTTTAGATATCATGTGGAGCAACGCCAACTATTCAAATTTTGTGGAGCAATTTCTCTTCGGCAATGCACATTCCTAAGATTTTCGAAAGACCTTTTCATCTCCTATTGGATGATCAACTCCTTTTTGTCAAAGATTGAGAAAACCCTCCTCAGCTCCTTTCTCTCCACTGCAATGTCCTAAAGCCTCTCAGTTTTATTATCTGCCATTAAAGATTTTTCTTCAAAAAAAAGGCTTAAAATTCCTTTGGAAAACATATTGAAATAGCGAAGTGAGAAGCCAATAGAGAAAAACGGTACTCACTGTCAAGCTTACCATGCTTCGATCCGCTAGAAAGTTGAGAAAGACTCTGATTTCCAGCTAAAACGTCGAATTCAAAAGAAGTGCTAGGCTGGACCGAGACCCTCCTTACTTTGATACCCTTCTCCGCTTCCCACGGCACCAAGCCAAGTGCAGGAATTTGGTCTTCGAGTGGAAGTGCTAGACATGCGTTTGCAGCAATCTCTAAGGACATATCTGAAGCCTGTAATTACAACACATTTTGAGCAAATGCATGACGAAGTAGAGGAGAAATTGATATCTAAAATATCTGGTCAACATCCCTTTGATTTGCATCTTTCGGCATGCCCAGAATTCACAAGGCTTTTTGTAGAGGCAAAGAGGCTCGGCAAGAAATCCGAGGAAGAGAGTAACTGGATTAATGAGTCCTTTATGTCTGCATAACTCGCAGGAACACAATCCAAACGTTTCGCTCCCATAATGATAAATAGCTTCTTTCGTTCTTATTAGAAACAACTTATGAAGGCCATTCAACTATGTCATGCAAATTGAAATCAAGCAGAGAGTGAACATTCAAAATGTAAAATATGGGCGGGCAAATTCAAATGAAGGCCATTCCACTATGTCCTGCAAATTGAAAATTAAAAAGAGAGTGAAAATTAAAAATGTAAAATATGGGCGGGCAAATTCAAATGTGGGGTTGTTTGGATTTATTGTACACATGGGGGATCCATGATACTCATCCATGTACCATAAGCCATGCCATGGATGACGAATTCATTGGTTTCATAGAGAGGCGTGGAGGAGGGGGGCCGAGGTTGTGGGACCCTCTCGGATATGAAATGGGGATCGCCCGACGCCGGAAGAGGAGACCAGAATGGGTGTCCCATCACCAGGCTTGCCACCTAGCGAGATGAGTCAGAGCTGTCAGAACGACAGATGCCGAACGCGGTGATCCCAAGCGCAATCGGCGATGTCAGAAAGGATGTCAGGTCTCGGCGATGGGCAGGAAATGTTTTCCAGTGGGCAGCTTTTCCAAGCTAAAACGCGGGCTCGGTAGACTACTCCCGGTGGAAATAGGCTGTTGTAAATGATACCTCTCTGGATTTTGTACTCTCTTTCTCAAATGAGGCGGTTAGTTCATTAACGCGCTGGACCCAAAATTTAAGTCATTCCACGTACAGTAGTTGTACAAATTGTTCCTTAGCGTGCCAATCCTAAAAAAGTTGGAGTGGTGTACTTTTTGGGAAATTTTTATGTCTTATTTTTTAAAAGTATTATATAGCTTTTAAATTTTGTGTATTATTAATTTGTAATAAGTTGAAAATAGATAATATATTGAACTGGAGTAGTCTAGCGAGGCCGCGTTTTAACCTGGAAACCATGTCTGTCGGAAAAAATTTCCTGCCCCTCGCCCCTTCTGCCTGGGGATCACCACATCATTACTCTGTCAGAGTTGTCAGAGTTACGGCGAGCAGTTAACTCCATTCGACGTTTTTCCCTTTGGTTTTTGTGCCTTTCTCTAGCCAGTGACCGTCCTCCGGCAACCTCAAATTTCTCCGTGACTTTGACGTTCTACTCTGTTACAGGCTCCTCCGCTTCCTAGTTCCGTTGTCGTCCCACCCAACGTCCTGACACCCATCAACATCCATGTAACTACCATCTACCATGCCATGATCCAATTTTAATTTCAAATTTGATATTTTGGCGGGCTTGAAAGATTTGATATTTGAATTCCCTCATTGTTTATTGTTTACCCAGTGTTTTGTTTACTGAAAGTTTTAGGCGAGAATTTTGGAGAGAGCCAAGGAAGAAAATGAGGTAAGTATCGTTGTCTTATTAGGAGCGTGAAGGAGGCATGGAATGGTGGAAGGGAGTTGAACCCTTGCTGCCTTCTTTTGGCCACCTGGTTGTATGCTTCCCATGCCCGGGCTGCTCTCCAAACGGTGCCCCACCTGTCTCTTCTGTCGACTTGCAGCCTCTCCTTCCTGACGATCTGCAGATGTGAGTGGACAACATGTAGAGCTCTCTGAAAAATCGGGGCATCAAAATCCTTAGCCCCAATGCTTCAAGTAATCTGATTCTCTGCTTCTACCGCGTAAGGTTCTGATTCTTTGCTTTTTGTTAGATTTAGTTGTTAGTTGCCGCAATTTTCTTTTTTCTTGAATATATGTTGCCACAAATCCCTATGGTGGAAACTCCATTTACTTTGTGGCAAATATTTGTAGCTGGTTGTAATTGCATTTTTAAGCATCATTGGAAACCGAATCCATATCTGAAGTTTCCTCTTAAAATTGGTATTTTGTGGATCATGGTTCAAGAGGGTTGAAAAGGGTTGAATGTGCAGAATTTAGCATAATGGTGTGTCAAAAGGGGAACAATGGTTCAGTAAATGGTCGTTTTAGTGATTAGGCTATGGGCACAGTTTGCAGGTACGAGAATATCATTTGTCTTTGAATAGTGTTAAAGTGCTCTAAAGCCGGAAAAGTTTTTATAAAGGTCGAGAGGGTTTGCCCCAAAAGCTTCAAGAATCTGGACATCAGAATGCCCATTTATATTTGGAACTTAAAAAAATTGAATTATGAACATTCAATTAGAGTTGTGATTTATTTAATTATTTAATTAAATAATTACTCTACAAATGTTTTTTAATTATTTAATTAAATAATTACTCTGCAATGTGCTTTGGATCAAAATTTGGGGGAGATACCACAAAAAAATAAGGCCACCGCTGACTAGCAGTATGTGAGTCGTATGTTTTTCAAAGCTTTTTGGTACTTTGTCTTATATTAAAATATGTTATTGCAATATTGAGAGTGAAAAATATAAATTTATTAGCTTTGTAATGGCTCGTAAAAATAAAAAAAGTAGATTTTCTTTGGGGGAAAGAGTTTGCGATGGCAACGAGGGCTTCTAGGGTTCACAGCACGTTTTTTACGGTCGGCGCGAGCCTCGCCGCTCCAAGAACCGGCCGCCCTCCGCTCCAGAGCAAGATTGCAGACCTGAATCTGCAAGAATGCATGCTCTTGCACCGGACTATACACGGAACTCATGATGCAGCCTTCTGGGCGGGCACATTCTCGGCATTTGACCCTGACTGCATTGACGCCGCGGCTTTCATAGCCATTCACCATGACCTCACCTCAGCAGCACGCCAGCAGCGGTTCTGCCTCTCGAATCCGCCAGATCTGTCTGCTGAGGTTACACTGTTGGAAATACGCATCAACTGGGTTGCAGCGTTGATACGGCAAGCTAGAAAACCTCTGCACAGAGCTTTCTGTGGCTTCGAGGTCGCAGTCTGGGAGGCTGCATTCCTTGCAACTGTTCCAGAAGATTTTAAATCGGCTGCCCATGTCTCGTTTTCGCCAGACTTGCTTGCAGAGACACCAAGATTGGCAGTTCAAAACGTCAGAGAGAGGGTTCCTCATCCAGATATGGCCAACGCTCAAAGTCTGGCGAACCTGGACTTGGATCTGTCGCTGTTTTCATGGGATCGGCTTCTCTCGCAGGGGAAATCCCCTTCCCACCCTCGATACACCCTCTCGAACAAGCAAGGCAATCCTGATAGGAGGTTGCCGCAGGAGGGTTTCGATACTCAACCGGCTGCTCTCAAGGCCAATCACCTCTCTTCTTTCCAGATCCAGATCACGCTTCTATCCGGCAGAACCATGCTGCATTGGGTGCAAGCTACGGATTTAGTGCAAGATCTCTTAAACAATCTCGAACGCAGATTGGGGATTCCATCGGAGCTCCAAAGGTTGCTACACAAAGGTAAACAACTTGAAAACCCTTTTCCCCTCTCTCATTACATCATTAATAGAGATGCTTCGATTGTGCTTTCCCTGAGACTCAGAGGAGGAGCACCTGGGCATCCATCCTCCACTCCCGCCTTCTCCTATAAGGATGCGGTTCATGCACAGCTGCCCAAGAAATCTGCTACTTCAGCTGAGGCTCCCAAGCCTTTCCTTGTGGACAAGATGGAGGAAGTCCCCTCTATTGAAATCTCCAATCCATCGTTGGACGAACAAATTCAGATATATGCAGAATCTGCCATCATCTGCAGGTTCAATGGCCTTTGGCCTCGAACAACATATCTATATCAATGGATCCACGCCAATTGGACAGACAGATGCCAAGTCCTCCTTTGTTCAAAGGGTTTCTTCATAGTAGTGTTTCCATTCAGCGAAGATTATCAGAAAGCCTTAACAGAAGGCCCATGGTTCTGGGGAGCAGCCGGACTTTTTCTCACTCCTTGGTTCCCAGATTTCAACCCCTCTTCAGCAGTTATCACCAAGCTTCCCATTTGGGTCCGTCTTCCAAACCTTCCGGCTCACCTCTGGCACGTCTCGGTTTTCCAAGGGATTGGAAATGCCTTGGGCCGCTTTCTGGCTACTGATACCTCTCGAGCGGACAAAGGAATCTATACCTATGGCAGAATTTGTGCGGAAATAGATTTAAGAAAAGGACTGCCTGATCAGATCAGCCTCAAGATTGGGGACTTTCATTGGACACAAACCTTGGATTATGAGAACACTGCATTCCGGTGCAGAAATTGTCATCAGACGGGGCATCTTCAGAACACCTGCTCCAGCTTCCCCGGCAGAACAAAGAAAACCAATAGAAAATCGAAGTCCAAGAGCTGGAAACCTTGCGATCCACCCCCCATGAATGATCTAGAGTCCTCCAGCTCGGATGAGGAAGATTTGGAAGAGGATGGAGAGAAAGATGTGCACCAGCAGGTCACGCCTTCGGCCAGCCCTGAGGATCCCTCTGCCCCTCCGATCCCTCATAAACGTTTGCATGAGTCTTCTTCCTCCGATTCAGACAAGGAGACTCATTCTACAGTGCAAAATAATCTACAATTGGTTCCTGCCCAGTCAAATCATAATGGCTGGGTCAAATTCATTAAAAAGAAAGGGAAAAAAGTTCGACTGGAAGTCTCTGCCCACTCTGGGTAGCTTCCTTTGTTTCGCTCTCCTTTTTATGTCATCCTTGTTCTCTTTTGTTCATTCCATGGTCACTTTTGGGGTCCGAGGTTGAAAATGTTTCACTGCCGGCCCCTTGCTTCTATGCTTAGCTTTTTGCAAGCTCTGACTGTACTATATGGTTTTTTCTTAATAGAATTAGACTTATTTAGAAAAAAAAAATGACGGTAAAAATAATTTTATCTAGAATTAAACGTTTCCAAATTAAAATGCTATGTGATTCAAAATTTTAGGTATGATTAAGCTTCACTCTAAAATAAGTATTTTAAAATTAACAAAATTAATAAGAGTAACCCAAAATTGTATGTAACATTTTTTTCCAAGACTAAAATGATATAAAATTTGGCCAAATAATTTTTTTTAAGGACCTTTGTTTTATCAACATGAGTCCTAATAAATTTTTGGTACTTAGTATTGAACAAATATTAAGGTGTGTTATGGTATGAGGGCGAACCATTTATTGTGGAATCCCATGTTTTTTCCTAGTAACATTTACTAACTTGCAACATTGAAAAATGATAATTAATTCATGAGTGACTAATCCTTGGAATAGTATGTTTTTTCCTAATAATTTCATTTAGTAACTTGAATACCATGTCAATTGAGTTTAGCTTGGGTGGTTGGGAAGAATAGTTGTTATACTCCAGCCAAGTTAAGTCTTTTAAGTTGATATGTTGATGCTTTGGTATAGAGTAATTTTGTTTCTCTTAAGTGAGTCTATATTGAGAGTTGGCGTAGTACCAACAACCTCATTTTTCTCTTGGTCACTCTTGCCTTGGTGTTGAGAGAGAGGCTCACTACCCTCTTGTCACATTGATGAAGGATTATTAATGCATGTTCCAAGACTCACCTTCAATCCATATAAAAATTAAACATTTCTATTAAAAACAAAACTAATCTTAAAAGATCTGTCATTTTCAAAATTTCATTGTTTAAAAAAAGAAACTTGAAACCCATATTTTTTCCTAATAATTGTATATACTAACTTGTTATATTGATGAAGGATTATTAATGCACGTTCCAAGTCTCCAAACACCTTCAATTCCTATAAAAAATAAACATTCTTATTAAAAACAAAAATCAAAACTAATTTTAAAAAATCCACCATTTTTTAAAAAATTTGCGCCGAGAGGTTCATTATACACAGTCCAATATGACCCCGATGTGTGTAAGTATGTCAGAAGCACAAAAAAAACCTAAATTTTAAAACAACATAATGTAAGATTTAAAAATAGCTTACATAACCATATAAATGAACAAATAAAAATGAATTTAAACAATATAAATTTAAAATATGAAGAGTTTTACAAACACTCAAAAAAGAGATATGGTAAATATATAAAAATATAAATAAAACAAAGTATGGTAAATAAATAAAATCTCTTTTTATACTTAGGTATGGTAAATAAATATAAATATAAATAAACTAGATGTATGGTAAATAAATAAAACCTCTTTTTATATTTACTCCATAAACCTCTTTTTATTTTAAAAAACTCAAAAACAAGTTTTGTTTAGGTGAACCCTATGGGCCAAATACCATGGGACAAATTATTATCAATACCATGGGCCAAATACCACATTTATAAAAGAGGTAGAAAAAGGTAAGGTAAATAATAAAAATAGATCAAATAAGAGTATAAATGAATGTCTACTTATATTTGAAGCCTATGGACCAAATTAATAATAATAGCATGCAAAAAAAACACATTATTAACCCTAACATTAATATTAAGATTGATTAAATTTAATAACTTTATATTAATACAATATTAAATATTTATATATATATATATATATATAAACTCTAGATATATATGGGAGGGAAGAAAGAATATGATACGGGTGGAGAAATAGAGGGAATGACAGGGAGAGATGGAGGGAGAAGGAGAAAAGGATTGGAAGGTAGATAGAGACGGAGAGAGTGAGAGAGAGAGAAAGCGAGAGAAAGAGAGATAGAGTTGGAGAGGAGAAGGAGAGAGGATATAGTAACATAGTTGGAGAGATAGATAGAGTGATGGGAAAGAGAGATAATTTAAGGACAAAGAGAGAGAGAGGTGAATATAGAGGGAGGGAGAGCGCGTGAGAGAGAGAGGAAGGATAGAGAGAGGAAAGAGAGTGGAGATATATAGAGGAGATTGTAGGGGAGGGAGAGAGAGAGAGAGAGTGATGCAGGAGCATCCAGCTCGGAGGAGGGAAAAGATGGTTGACTGTCTCGACAAGAAAGAAGACTTATGCACGTGTTGGTAGGCAGGTTATGGAACCTGTATTTTAATTTCTTTTTATTTATTGTTACTCAGAAATTAGGCAGAAACAATAGGATTCAGGACTATTAACTGTTTTGTTAATTAGGAGTCTGACTGTTTTGTTAATTAGGAGTCTGTCTGTTTTCTTTTAAAGACAATTAGAAGTTCGTTGGTCTTCGTTTAAAGAAAGGAGAAACTGATTAGACAGTTAGAACTATTCCAGTTATCAGTTTCAACTGAAAACAAGAAACTGTTACACGTTTCCTTTTTGACAAGTATTTAAACAAGAAAGTAAATCATATGTAGGGTTCGGAATTTTCAGGAAGAAAAGCATAATAAGAACCAGAGTTATTTAATCATCTGCCAGACTTATAGCTACGGCTAATCTCACATGTATATGTATTATTCTACTGCATTTTGAATGTCAATTTTAATATGTATGGTAAACAAAGTATAGGAAGTTAAAAACCCTTGCAGACAGGAACGTGACAGCACAAAGAGCAACTATCCGACAGCGTACGAAAAGGGTTAGCACACAGGCGAGGAATGAAGAGTCATAGCAAACAATAACCAATTCTTTTTCCAGCAAAAAGATTCGAGAAGCAACCAGTTACCCATCAGTAATACACCAGAAAGAAACCAGGTAATGCATTAAGAGTCCTTTCAAATTAACTGAGTAAAAGCAGTTATAGAAATGTTCAAGAATAGTTCAATATACATTTTGCAGAAACCCCTTTGTTTTGTAACGGTAAATGCAAAGTAGGGTTTATATATAAATGAACGAACAGTGCTCAATGGCGACTGTGGAAACTTACAAATTGAACCAGACAGAAACCCTATAGCTATGGGCACAGTTTGCCAAGGGAGGGTTTGCTGAAACAATCCTCAAAGACCAAGGACGTAGAAAGAGCGGGAACCAGAAAAGACACAGATAATTTCCAAGTTAACCAGTCACAAAGCAGAACGACCCTACCCGTTCCTTGATTGGGTTGCCTTCTTTTCCGACCGGTCGAACCCACGGATATCTCGAGACTGGTTGACCTGCACATGGAGTAAGAAAATAGGAGTTAAAAACCTGCCAGTACAGTGATAAACAAAAACGAAGTTTCAAAATAAGGAACAGGAAACAAGCCCTGTAGCATTTACCTGGATATTAAGGAGAGACAGTGAACGAGAAGGCAAGACAGATGAAATAAACCCTGCTCACCAGGAGCAACATACATAAGTAACTAGTGAAAATGAGAGACAGAGTATAGCATGGAACTTCAATATACCTTGGCGAGAAAACGAGCCGAGTTAGAAAGATTGGGAAGCAAATCCGGAAGTTTTAACCTGTAACAGGGACAATGTAGTTAAACGGGCGAATTGTTAAGTCTGCAACTAAATCACAAGAAGGACCAACCAGAGCATTGTCGATTCAGTTCAATCCTTCTTCCACCCAGCAAATGAAGTTGGACTGACAGCGTTAACACAAACACAACAAGAACATACAGTGAACCAGGGCATATCAACAGAACCAATGAACAAACCTATGCAGAGAAATCCCACGGCGCCGACGGAGGGGTGGAGCAAAAGAATACATCGAACCAGCAGCACAAGCCACAGAACCCTCGAAGAACAAACCAGAGCAGAAAACCCCGAAGCGCCGAGAGAGAAATTAATTGAAACCGTGTCGAAGACTAGGGTTTGTCGAAAGGCGGGAGGAGCGAGTATCAAGGCGGACAGGTGTCACAAAATACCAATCAACGAGGACAGCGACTTAATTGAAATTTGATGACAGAGCAGATCCAATCTTACGGATCAAAGTACCACTTTAAAACCTTATCCGCACTTTTATTATGAATAGAGTTAACACAAATTAATATCTATGCCTCGTGAGAATAGAGTAACCTTAGGATAAGGTTGCCAACTTTTTATTTTGAGATCAAGTTAGAACACGGACCGAGGGCTTAGGCCTTCGTAGAGACTGATGGGGGAAGAGAGATGGAAGTAAGAGAGAGAGAAATGGAGAGAGAGGAAGGAAAAGAGAGGGGACTTGAGAGAGAGGAGGAGAGAGGGAGGGATAACGATATGGAGTTGGAAAGGAAAAGAGGGAAAGATAGAAAGATAGAGTTGGATGGGGAAAGAGGGAGGGATATGGTGTTTCAGAAGGGAACAATGATTCCGTAAATGGACGTTTTAGTGATTATGCTATGGCCGCAGTTTGAGCATAGTTACCGAATATGCCCGAATCAAAGAAAAAAGTACGGAAATTTCAGAGTTAGGTTCGTATATCCAATAATTCGATAAAAATTAGGTCTGGTTCATAGTAGCGTTAGTTGGATATATGAAAATTCATAGTTTATAGTTTATGACATTGATTTGTTAATTTGTAGGTAGCATAGAATGATAAATATAGTAATTTCTAAACAAAAATGTGCATATGGCGGCAACATAACAAGCAAAATAGAAACTAATGGTGAGAATAAATTTTCTCATTTTCAATTTTAGTGTATTTTGTAGATATAGAATGGTAAATGTGGTGACTTGTCAACAAAAATATGTAGATGGCAGCCCTACAATAAGCAAAGTGGAAACTAATGGTGAAGCTAGAAATTTTCTTAACTTTCATTTTTAGTGTAAAAACAAAGATAACAACGAAAGAAAAAAAATCTTTAAGTTGAGAGAATTTTATAAAAATAATTATTTTTTTATATATAATTGATTTTTTATACATAATTGATTTTTTTTAAAATATTTTGTCTCAACAATCTATCCATAGTTACTGGACATTGAAATGTATACTAGAGAAAGTCATAGTGAGTGTTAAAGAAATTGGAGGGAACCCAAAAGTTCGGCAACATTTTAGCTTAGAAGGTATATCCAAGAAATCCACCTTCTGCAACACCACCAGAACGTTTGCATGGAACGCCAACTACAACTTATGAATCAAGTGGATATGCTTGGCTCCAGTGTAAAGGACCCGACTCCTATAAAGTCATCTTGTAAGTGTAATGGACGGTAAATTGGATATAGCAGACAGTGTTAGCTTCAAACTTTATCAATTTTGGTTGACCTATAAATCTTTAAGGTGGCCAAAAAACTTGGTTTCCTGCGGGCAGGTTAAGGCCATCCAACATTATTCACTATAACTTGTTTCTCTATGCCAAAAATCACAAACTTACAGAGTGTTTTTAGGCAGGGTTAAGCTTTACTCTCTAATAAGTCTTTTAAAATTAATAAAATTAAAACAAGTAACCCAAAATTTTATGGAACATTTTTTTGCAAGAATAAAATGATATAAAGTTTAGCTACATAATTTTTTAAAACTAAAGACTGATTATTTTAGTAAGGTTAAAAATACCATATTTTTAAGATTTAATGATCTCAAACTTCCCTAAATATAAGTTACAATTAAAAAAATGTAATATAAGTAACCCAAAATTTTATGTAAGTTAACGCAATTTAATTAAGTTAACAATTCTTTTTTCCAAACAAAAATGATTCTTTACATGAAGTTAAAAGTGTTAGATATTTTCATATTTTTTGCAAACAAAAATTATCTCAAATTTCCTCAAAATATAAGTGATCCAATATTAATATAAGTAATTCTATTTTTCTCTCTTTATTTTTTTATTAGGTTTAATTTTTTTAGAGAATCAATAACTTCAGTTACCACTATTACACCACACATGAATTTTTCATAAATGTCACTAATGAGAGGCTTAAACCATGCAATGGGAAACAAATTGTTCACCAACTACTCCAACTAACATTTTTTGGCATAAATGATTCAAAATTTTAAAATTAACCGAACCAATTATTTTTTGAAAATTAATAAAATGAAATGGGAAACAAATTGTTCACCAAGCTACTACAACTAACATCCTTTGGCATAAATAATTCAAAATTTTAAAATTAACTAAATCAATTATTTTTTAAAAATCAATAAAATTAATATAAATAATTCAATGTTTTATGTAGATTTTTTTCCTAAACAAAGATGATTTTTTGGGTGAGAATAGAAGTGTTAAATCTTAGTTTTTATTTTTCAAATATTAAAAACCATTAACTTTATGTAGATTTTATTTTTCAAACCATAATGATTATTTTGAAAATGGTAAATATTACAAGATTAGTGTTGCTTTCTTTTTAATAAGAATGTTTAAGTTTTATAGGGATTGAAGGTGTTTGAAGTCTTGGAACATGCATTAATAATGTTGTTTCATCAATGTGACAAGTTTGTCCCTCCCTTCGAGTCTCCATCTATCTCTTCTTTCTCTTCACCTTCCATCTATATCTCTATATCCATTTTTCTCTCTATATCAGCCCCAAAACATACACTCTCTTACTCCAATCTATATATCTATCTTCCCTTCCCTCCCTCTCCCCCACTTCTATCTCTCTTCCCTTCCCTCCCTCTCCCCCACTTCTATCTCTCTTCCCTTCCCTCCCTCTCCCCCACTTCTATCTCTCTTCCCTCATGCTATCCTCTCTCGCTTTCCCTCTATATTCCTTATCACTCCTATCTCTCTCTCTCTCTCCAACTTTCACTCTCTATGTCTTTCTTCTTACCTCCCTCTCTCTCCCCCTCCATCTCCATCTCTCTTTACCTACCTCTCTCCACTCTCTCTCTCTCTCTCTCTCTCTCTCATTAGCTTCTAAATTTTTCACTATATGTCTCTCTCATTCCTTCTCTCCATCATTATCTCCATCTCTTCTTCTTTGTCTCTTTATCTCACCCCCAAACATACACTCTCTCTCCACCTCTCCCTTATCACTCCCTCTCTCTCACCACTTGTCACTCTCTATGTCTTTCTTCTTCCCTCCCTTTGTCCCCAAGCAGCTCCATCTCTCTATCCATCCCTCTCTCCCCCTCCAACTGCATCTCTCTATCCCTCCCTCTCTCCCCATCCAACTCCATCTCTCTATCCTTCCCTCTCTCCCCTTCGAACTCCATATCTTTATCCCTCCCTCTCTCCTCCTCTCTCTCAAGTCCCCTCTCTTTTCCTTCCTCTCTCTCCATTTCTCTCCTACCTCCATCTCTCTTCCCCCATCACTCTCTCTCTCTCTCTCTCTCTCTCTTTCCCCTACAATCCTCTATATCCCCCCATCACTCTCTTCTTCTCTCTCGTCCTTCCTCTCTCTCCCTTTATCGCCCCCCTCCCTCTATAATCTCTCTCTCTCTCTCTCTCTCTCTCTCTCTGCCCTTAAATTATCTCTCTTTCCCATCACTCTATCTATCTCTCCAACTATGTTACTATATCCCTCTCCTTCTCTCCCTCTCCAACTTCATCTCTTTTTCCCTCGCTCTCTCTCTCTCTCTCTCTCTCTCTCTCTATGTCTCTATCTACCCTCCAATCCTTTCTACTTCTCCCTCCCTCTCTATGTCTCTCTCCACCCTCCAATCCTTTCTCCTTCTCCCTCCATCTCTCCTTCTCTCTCTCTCCCACCTCCATATTAATGTCTCCATCTCCCTCTCTTACCCTTATATGGCTCTCCCACTCCTCTCCCTCTCCTTCAATTTATCTCCATCTCTCCCTTGTCATTCCCTCTATTTCTCCACCTGTATCATATGTCTTTCTTCTTCCCTCCCATATATATCTAGATTATATATATATATATATATATATATATAATTTAATATTGTATTAATATAAAGTTATTAAATTTAATCCATTTTAATATTAATGTTAGGGTTAATAATGTTTTTTTTTGCATGGTATATTATTAATTTGGTCCATAGGCTTCAAATATAATTAGACATTGATTTCTACTCCTATTTGATCTATTTTTATTATTTATCTTACCTTTTCTACCTCTTTTATAAATGTGGTATTTGGCCCATGGTATTGATAATAATTTGTCCCATGGTATTTGGCCCATAGGGTTCACCTAAACAAAACTTCTTTTTGAGTTTTTGTAAATATAAAGAGGTTTATGGAGTAAATATAAAAAGAGGTTTTATTTATTTACCATACATCTAGTTAATTTATAGTTTTATTTATTTACCATACCTAAGTATAAAAAGTGGTTTTATTTATTTACCATATCTCTTTTTTGAGTGTTTGTAAAACTCTTCATATTTTAAATTTATATTGTTTAAATTCATTTTTATTTGTTCATTTATATGCTTATGTAAGCTATTTCTAAAGCTTACATTATGTTGCTTTAAAATTTAGGTTTTTTTTTTGGCTTCTGACATACTTACACACATTAGGGTCATATTGGACTCCGTATAATGAGCCTCGGCCCAAATTTTTTGAAAATGGTGGATTTTTTAAAATTAGTTTTGATTTTGGTTTTTAATAAGCCTCTATGGGCAAAATTTTGAAAATGGTGGATTTTTTAAAATTAGTTTTGATTTTGGTTTTTAATAAGAATGTTTAATCTTTATAGGGATTGAAGGTGTTTGGAGACTTGGAACGTGCATTAATAATCCTTCATCAATATAACAAGTTAGTATATACAATTATTAGGAAAAAATATGGGTTTCAAGTTTCTTTTTTTAAACAATAAAATTTTGAAAATGACTAATCTTTTAAGATTAGTTTTGTTTTTAATAAAAATTTTTAATTTTTATATGGATTGAAGGTGAGTCTTGGAACATGCATTAATAATCCTTCATCAATGTGACAAGTTAGTAATTACAATTATTGGGAAAAAACATGGGATGCAAGTTACTTTTTTTACACAATAAAATTTTGGGCATTAGGTAGTGAGCCTCTCCCTCAGCGCCAGACAAAAGTGACCAAGAGAGAGATGAGGTTGTTGGTACTAGGCCAACTCTCAATATAGACTCACATAAAAGAAACAAAATTACTCTATACCAAAGCATCAACATGTCAACTTAAAAGACTTAACTTGGCTGGAGTATAACAACTATTCTTTCCAACCACCCAAGCTAAACTCAATTGACATGGTATTCAAGTTACTAAATGAAATTATTAGGAAAAAACATACTATTCCAAGGATTATTCACTCATGAATTAATTATCATTTTTTAATGTTGCAAGTTAGTAAATGTTACTAGGAAAAAACATGGGATTCCACAATAAATGGTTCGCGCTCATACCATAACACACCTTAAAAAATTTGTTCATTGTAAGTACCAAAAATTTATTAGGACTCGTGTTGATAAAACAAAGGTCCTTAAAAAAAATTATTTGGCCAAATTTTATATCATTTTAGTCTTGGAAAAAAATGTTACATACAATTTTGGGTTACTCTTATTAATTTTATTAATTTTAAAATACTTATTTCAGAGTGAAGCTTAACCATACCTAAAATTTTGAGTCGCATAACATTTTAATTTGGAAACATTTAATTCTAGATAAATTTATTTTTATGGCCATTACAAAGCTAATAAATTTATATTTTTCACTCTTAATATTGCAATAACATATTTTAATTTAAGACAAAGTACCAAAAAGCTCTGAAAAACATACGGCTCACATACTGCTAGTTAGGGGTCGCCTTATTTTTTTGTGGTATCTCCCCCAAATTTTGATCCAAAGCACATTGCAGAGTAATTATTTCATTAAATAATTAAAAAACGTTTGTAGAGTAATTATTTAATTAAATAATTAAATAAGTCACAACTCCAATTGAATGTTCATAAATCAATTTTTTTAAGTTTCAAATATAAATGGGCATTTAAGCTTTTGGGGCAAACCCTCTCAGCCTTTATAAAAAAAAAAAATCGGCTTTAGAGCACTATAACAATATTCAAAGACAAATGATATTCTCGTACCTGCAAACTGTGCATTCAAAGACAAATGATATTCTCATACCTGCAAACTGTGCCCATAGCCTAATCACTAAAACGACCATTTACCGAACCATTGTTCCCCTTTTGACACACCATATTGCAAATTCTGCACATTCAACCCTCTTGAACCATGATCCACAAAATACCAATTTTAAGAGGAAACTTTAAATATGGATTCGGTGTCCAACGATGCTTAAAAATGCAATTACAACCAACTACAAAGAGTTGCCGCAAAGTAAATGGAGTTTCCACCATAGGGATTTTCCATAACATAGATTCAAGAAAGAAGAACATTGTAGCAACTAACAACTAAATCTAACAAAAAGCAAAGAATCAGAACCTTACGCGGTAGAAGCAAAGAATCAAATTACTTGAAGCATTGGGGCTAAGGATTTTGATGCCCCGATTTTTCAGAGAGCTCTACATGTTTTCCACTCACATCTGCAGATCGTCGGGAAGGAGAGGCTGAAAGTCGGCAGAGGAGACAGGTGGGGCACTGTTTGGAGAGTAGCCCTGGCATGGGAAGCATACAACCAGGTGGCCAAAAGAAGGCAGCAAGGGCTCAACTCCCTTCCACCATTCCATGCCTCCTTCACGCTCCTGATAAAACAATGATTTTTACCTCATTTTCTTCCTTGGCTCTCCCCAAAATTCTCGCCTAAAACTTCCAGTAAACGAAACACTGGGTAAACAATAAACAATGAGGGCATTCAAATTTCAAATCTTTCAAGCCCGCCAAAATATCAAATTTGAAATTCAAATTGGATCATGGCATGGTAGATACATGGATGTTGATGGGTGTCAGGACATTGGGTGGGACGACAATGGCGCTAGAGTGGAGAGCATAATGGAACTGGGAAGCGAAGGAGCCTATAAGAGAGTAGAACGTCAAAGTCACCGAGAAATTTGAGGTTGCCGGAGGACGGTCGCCGGCTAGAGAAAGAAACAAAAACCAAAGGGAAAAGCGACGAATGGAGTTAACTACTCGCCGTAACTCTGACAACTCTGACATAGTAGTGATGTGGTGATCCCCAGACAGAAGGGGCGAGGAGCAGGAAATGTTTTCTGATGGGCACGGTTTTCGGGTTAAAACGCGGCCTCGCTAGACTACTCCATTATTGATAGTTGAAACAACGTGAACTTGCACCATTCATCTCCACCTGGTGTCAACGAATCATTGTGTCCATGACATCAACGTAAAACTAAGTTACCTCTAGCTGTTGGGTACGAATATTTAAACTGTCCCCAGAGCTGTCACTAGGGAAACCATGTGAACAGACGACGAACAAAAAATAAACAGATTAGTTTAAACATTTTAACAATTCAGGTCTCATGTAAATTAAAGAGCCATATGTTAAAATTTTACTTGTATTAGAGTTGGGTTTGAACATAGGCCATGCGTGTGAAATTAAGTTTGCTCCACATGTTCTCATATATATAAATTTTGTATGAAATTTGAGAAAAAAATGGTCACATAATAAATTTGAATAATAATAATATATAAATTTAGATAATAATAATTTATATTAATGAATATGATATTTAATAATATATACCTAATAATTTTTTTCTCAAAAAAAAAAATAGTAATTTTCATTATCATAAATATTGAAAATTACATATTGTAGATGTTGCATGTAGCACATATGTCAAAATTGGTGGCCTAGCCACATACTGAGAAATGTCTAGGACTCAAGTTCATAACAATAATTGTGATGTTGGTAAAAACATAAAAAATAGATAAATATATAGATATCGGACTTTAAACCAGCAAAAAAATTTAAAAAGATAAATACTATGAGCTATCCATAGATGTTTTGTGTATCATCATGGCATGAGAGCCCTCTGAGAATGTTGATTCATGAAAGGCCTACAAAAAAACTGATAATAATCATGTCCATGGTGCTCTCGTATCAACCAATGGCCATAGGTTGTTGCACAGTTTCCTCACAAAGGCTATCGAAAAGATGATTCCTCTCCTTGTAAATGTGATGACATTAAATATAATCAAATCGAGATTTTATAGCATAGATTTCATTCAGTAAATTCTTAAGTGTGTGCACGTGACATTCAGATTGAAGATTGAACTAGTTGATGACAAGTTTTGAGTCTCCAAAGATCTGAATTTTGTGGCATCCCTTCTCAAATGCAAATATAAGGAGGAGTCTAATTAAGGTTGTTGCGCTCAGAGTAATTGTTAGTGCCTATCCCTAAACCCATACACATTTTGTAGAAATTGTCTTCACTAAGATATAAAACAACAGTGCCTCCACATCCTTTTTGTTGAGCTGATCCATCAAAATAAGCCCATGGAAATGATTTGTCGATGGTTTCGACAACAACATTCCTGTGAGGTTGTTTGGAGACATTGTCTGAGATTAAGTTATAGAGTGTCTGAATGTGAGATATCGATAACTGCGAATTGGATGCCTTATCGTGGAAAATGAGATTATTCGACACGATCCAAATGCTCCAACATACTAATAGGGGAAGGTTGCATATTTTAGTAGGATGAACCTTGTTCCACCAAGATTCCCAAACATTGCAAACAAATTCTCTCGACTAACTATGTGGAATAACCATTTATTGATATATCTTGTTCCATAAATGAGATACTATTTTGCAGTGCAAAAATAAATGATAATTAAATTTCGAGCTACATTTACAAAGAATGCACCAATTGGGACCTTAAACAGATCATTGTTGTAGGATGTCACCTGTAGGATCTTTGTTCTGAACCAAGCACCACATTAGCAACTTGGTTTTGGGTGAGATTTTTTACTTCCATAACAGACACCACCACCAAACAGTGATTTGGGGTTCAAGATCAGCGAAGATAAAGGGGTATTTGGCTTTAGGTGAGTAATCGTCGTGCTATGATATAGTCCAAAATATTTCATCCTCTCTATCTTGTATACGTATATGAGCTTCTGAGATTGTAGTGATATAATTTGTCCAATCATGATGCCATCAAGCCGGGATCCACAAATTTAGAGGAGATTTTCAAGCTTGACCAAATATAGTAGAGTTTTCAGAGTCTGTAATTTGGTTTAGATTCCTTATCCCAAAAATGTCGAGGAGATGAATAAGCTCCGATGGAAGAATATGAGTATTTTCATGGCCAGACCAAGCGTCATACCCAATGCGAACGTTTGTGCCTGCACTTGCTTTCCAAGCAAGAACTGCACGGATGTAATCCATAGAATTCACTACAACTCGGAAAATGGTTAATACATCTGTTTTATTCCAACTGGGGCTCTTGATCCAATCATCAATAATCAAAGGGTGAATCTATTTCTTAGTGACAACTTCTGTCCAAAGATTATTTGAAGAGAGGTTTTGTCATCCCATCTTGGTTGCAAGGGCCCTTGTGAAAAAACCTAGATTCTTCATACCCCATCCTCCCCATTTATTATGCAAAGCTATTTGTTCCCAATTTATCCATTTAAAAGGTCTACACTCATTGTCACCATGCCAAAGAAACTTGCAGCACAACTATTGGATTCTGGAAATAATACCTTTTGGGATCCATGCTAGTGACATATAGTATATAGGAATATTCTCCATAACAGATTTGATAAGGACAAGGTGCCCCGCCTGAGATAATGATCGATAAGGACAAGGTGCCCAGGGTTTATAGTGACCAACCATCAGGATCATTATGTGCCTGAGATAATGATCGATGATGCTAGACTAGAATTTTTCAGATGTTGAAAGGCCTTCAATTATAGAGTAAACTTTCCATGAGTCTTTAACAAGACGATGATAGTCATCATCTCTTAACCAGACTAAGTTTAATTTGACATGAGCCTTAGGTTTTTGGAGTGTTTCTATAAATTTATAATAATATAAGCAAGTGATCTGAGATGACTCCAGACCCCGCCCAATGGCGCACCATGTCAAATTTATTCATCAAAGCCTCCTTAATAGGAAAACAATCGCACCTTACGGCCAACATCGCATCCCCAATTCTTCAGTTTCTCTAGGTCATCTAGAGATGAGTAGGAGGAATATCAATCAAATTATTAGTCACTGAAATCTGGATGAAGAAATTCAAGAGGTTGCCTGACTAAGAATTATTTCCTGAGGATTCAACATGAACCATTGAGAAAATGAGATCGCCCACAAGGATAATTTTATGATGCATAAAATATGAGGAGCGAAAGAGGGATTCCAAAAAATTTACACAGTTGTGGCAAGGCACATAGATATTGAGAACTCTGAGTTCCATCCCTAATTCCTCAGAGAATATATATCCTCCATAAGTACTCCTTCCCTCCCCCAAACATTCAGCAGTTTTATCGATTTACAGTCTATACCTATAGCAATGCCACTGGATCTACCTTGAACATCTAATGCATGGAATGTCCATCCAGGTCAGATGGTTTCCAAAACAAACATATGAGTGTACTTATCCCAAGTGTTTCCTATAGGAAAATCACATCTACCTTCTCTAGTTCTAAAAATCTTCTAAAGGCTAATTTCTTGGCAAGACTAGTCAACCCTCTACAGTTAAAAGATAGCCACTTCATTGGGAAACCTGGTCCGGGTTGCATCTTTCTCTAAGAGCCCCTTCAAGTGATAATTGCCTTTCTTCTACTACATCCATAATGACCTTATGAATTTCTTTTGAGATATAGGACTGTCTCCCAAGAGATGAGTTTGGTATATTCAAGGGGGTGGATGTGTCAAGGGCCCAACCTAAGGGGGCTCTGGCCAGAGATCACATAAAATATCTATGATTCGAATTGGATTCAAATGAATTATTTTCCCTATCGAACATGGCTATTGTCAATTCTACAGGGATAAATGGTGAAGGTTTCGGGAAACATGAATGAATGGAGATAGATGCGCATGTAATAGAACTTAAATCACAATGGAAGAGAGGATATGCAACATTCTAAACATTATGGGAGGTAATAGTCTCATTCACATAGAAAGGAGAAAGATGAGAGAGAGGAGACAATACCTAGAGGGGAGCCGATAGATGATGACCATGCTCGAGTAACCCTCGGGGATGGAGGTCGAGAAGATGAATCCAACTTACCAAAATCTTTTTCTAGATCTCTATGAACACCGACCGAGCTCCTAAGAGGCATATGGGTCTAAGCACCATTTCTTGATTCGAATCTTGTTTTGTTGACCAAAAAATCCATTTATGCCCTAATCTTGGCAAGAAGAGGACATTCCTTATAGAGATGACCCACCTGATGACACTGTTTGTAGTGGAAAGGGACTCCTTCGTAGTCCAATTTCTACAATCTCATAATATTTTATGCCTGTAACGGTAAAATCTCCACCAGTCCCTCTCTCGTGTCAAGGTGGACCAAGATGTGAGTGAAGAATATCTAGTGAGTCTCTAAAAAAGATTTATCATAATTGAGAATATCCCCAAATCGTTCCTAATACACCTAAACACATCCTCGGTCTAGAATTGGAGAGGCAAAGCTGACAATCTCACCCATATAGGCTCGACACACAACATTTCTCTCTCAAGGTCAAAAAGGGACGACCATCGCTTCAACATAACAAACATCATTTCAATGTTTCAAATTCTCTTCAAGACTCAATATGCATGCTCTCGCCTATGAAAACTTAAATCAAACCATCCCCTAGTCATGGTTATCACAGACAACAGACTTGCCAAAGCTTGTCCCCAAATATCTTTATTACCTTTTTTGAGTGGAGATGATGAGTATTCTCTGCCACGAACCCAACTTACCAGCATGTTATCGGTCGTATCCATAACCCCATCCAGTTGTATACCTTCCCCAAAAACCAGTATTCTGCCTCTTTCTCTGACCTTAGTACTTTTGGATTTCTTCTCTTTCTTATTTTGTGTGTCATCGCTAGTTAAACTGAAATCCTGAGAGCATGAAGCCGATGGGGATAGAACCCTAGCTTCCAACTTATGCCCCTTCAAGGATATCACATGTATGCCTTCAAAGCTTCAGAGGTCCTATAATCCTGAACAAGGATTACGATTGCATGAAGAGAATATTGACTTCTTTCGAAACTTTGGAGAGTTAATTGAAAGACATGTTCTATTTACTTTTATTTTGTTATATGGTGAATGCTTGACTAAAGTTTTAGTAGCTGAAATCACTTACAGTGTGCGGTGGAGGGCCCCCACACTGAGCTAAGTTCACTTTTTGGTTATTTTAGTTGTAATTTCTGAACTAGTTTAGTTTTATGCTTAATCTATTGATTAGATATATGATGATTTTTTATGATTACTGATGAATCTAATTCTAATTTCTATTATGCATTTGAAGGGACAATCCAATGTTTAAGTTAAATATTCCTTCTATCTGATTAAGAGCTAGAGCTAGAATTCATCTTTCTTGCTTTTAATTGATTTTCTGAAGTTCCTGTTTTCTAGCAATGGTATTAATGATGAATGAATCTATAATGAAGGACAACCAAGATCTCTTTAGTTTAGAGCCCTTTCAGTTATTCTTTCATGCATCTTAATATATTGTTCATTAGTGGTTTTCGTTTCTAATTCATGAAGTAGTTTTGTAAGAGAAGGAAAAACAGGTTCTCCTAAGTTAGGAGCTTCTTCTGCTACTGATTACATAATTGAATTTAGAAATTATTTAGTTTAAATTTATATTTGTAAATATGCATTTCCTTTATTATTAATAATTCATCTTCTAACTTGACTATAGGTGAAACCCATATATCTTGGGGATGCTTCTAAGTCCTACAAGCCCAGATTGATAATAAATACTTGTGTTTGTTTACCCAGTAAACAACCCAACGCTGAGTATGCCCATATGTGTACCAAGTCAAGAATTTATGTGCAGTTGAATTTGATTTAATAAGAGAAATTTTATTTGCATATGTTATTGTGAGTATTCATATTTATTGTGATGAATGTCTTTGTTGAGTATAAATGGTAAACTGAGTGAGCAAGTGATTATATAATCTGGAAAGTGCATGAAATTTGTGTAAGTGCAGGAGCTAGATAATTGGGTGATCTCCAGGAGTCAGTGATTACATAAATACATGGTTGATGTGAAGAGGACTTAAAACCTCTTGAGAGAATGGAACGGTGGATTTGATTTGAGGGTAAGTTGATGGCATCGATTGCTTCTATGTGGTAAGTGGTATTTAAATGGCATTGCTCTGTTGAGAAATATGGCAGATCCAAGTGGTGAATTGAACCCTGAGAAATGGGCATTGGTAATGGAGGAAAAACCCAAAAAGTAAACCATTGATCCAGGTGCAGTCAAACAACAAACAATGATGATGGGAAATAACTGTTCCAAAACTCTTGGAAATCTGGAGACAACGTTGAAAAGAAAGAAAGACGGACGTCCACCAGAATCAAAATAACCTATGGGACAAATTGCTTCTCTATCTGGGTCTTGTATTCGGCCCTTTTCATGTGGAGTTTTACAATAAACACTCCCAACTTCTCAACAAACTCTTCGCTGAATAGATTATCCCAAGAGCTAGTTGTCATAATACCTGCATAATTTTTCCTGTTGTCTTTGAAGGCCTCTCATTCTAAAATGAAATGTTTTTTTGTTTCCACTTTTCCAGAAGAGAAAAAAATACATAATAATTTCCTCCCACATTTTTTATTTCCTTTTACAACGTGAAACATAGTTGATGAGAAATAGTCCCTAATTGAGCAATAAGAATTTTAGATCTCCAAGAAATATTGGCCCCTATGTATGCTTTTTGCTGATGATTATGAGTGGGGTTAAACTCTTCAATGTGGTAATTCATCTTTCTCCCTAGCTCTTTCTCCCAAGTACGTTTTTGGAACATATCCCTAACAATTTTTTTTATCTCTTTACTGTTTGTAGGACACATGCTCAAGCAAATACCCCATTTACTAAACTGTTTGTTATTTTTCCGCATCCAAGTCTTCTTTCTTTTGCACAATCTGTCATTAAACACAACCTTAGGCCATCTACCCTCTTCCATTTGCTCATTTTTTTTCAAATACCTTGTGACTTGCACCATAGCAATTTCTTCAATAGGAGCAACCCCTGTTTCACTTAACAAGATAGCATAAGGAATTGCACTTTTAATTTTGAATTTTTTTGTGATCAAATGCTTCTGAATTTTCTCAATTTGTTTCCACTGCATCTTGGTTGTGTTGTTGGCCCACAGTTCACAACCGTAGAGAATCACCCAAATCACTAAAAGCCCAAAAAGAGTTAGAGTGGTTTTCTAGTCCCACAACTCTGCCTCTCTACACCTATTTTGAAGAGCATAAAATCCTTTCCAACCCCCAAAGTTCTTTTCTTTATACAACCATCCCAACTTAAAGTTATGTTGAAGTTAATTCTGAGGTGTTTTTAGTCTGTAACTTCTTCCAAAATGTTGTCTTCAAAGTAGAACTTATGCTAGTTATGCTTTCTTTTGTTAGAGAAAACCACTACTTTCGTTTTGCTAATATTGACTTGCATCCCCACCCTTCTACAAAAATGCTCAAGGGAACGTAAGTGCTCTTGCAAACCAAAAGTCAATTTAGCAATCAGTATAAGGTCATTTGCGTACAAAAGAAGCCTTATAACAAATTTTTCCAAATGGATACCATCACCCCCTTGCGAATTTAGCCACTCTTCAAGCTTGTCAATATATAAACCAAAAAGGGTAAGAGATAATGGGCAACCTTGCTTGACCCCGATATCGCTTCTAAAACTTTAAAAAATTCCTGTTGAAGTTCTAATTTTGTCTTTCACCTCTTCATACAGCATATGCACAGTTTCCCTCAAATGCCTGGGAAGCCCGAGTTCCTCCATTTTGTGCCAAATCTTATCCCTAGGAACCGTGTAAAAGGCTTTTCTGAAATCAACAAAGCAAGAAAAAACTTCTTCCTTTTTTTCCCAAACTTTTTTAATGCAGTGCCTTAAAGTTATACAATGATCAACTGTGGAATGTTTAGGTCTAAAACCTGCTTGCCCTTTAGCACATTTATCTCTTTCTTTTGCCCACTTGTTGATTTTATTTTCTAACATGCTTCCAAATAACTTTGCAAACAAGGGGTTTATCATTATGGTTCTATAATAGGAGGGATTATTGATGTGACCACTCTTGAAAAGAGGTATTTCCAAATTGGTTGTCCAATCTGTGGGGAACCCTTGCTGTATGATGTTGTTGAAATTTTTGGTGATGTGAAGTCAAAGAATTTTTAAGCCCCACTTTAGATACTCTGCTTGGAGTTCAGCTAAATCTTTTGCTTTCCAACACCCAATTTTTTGATACCCATCTCTACCTCTTGCACCGTGAAGATTTTTGTGTCTGTGTTGACCAAGGGAGGAGGGCCAACCTTGGTATCCTGATCATAAGGTTTTCTTGTATAGTCAAACCATTTAGAAGTTGTAATGTTGTTTCCAGTTTGCACCTTTTTCGATTAGATCTCCTTCCAGAATAATTTGGGGTTATTTTTCCCAAATAAGATTAGTTCTCTCCTAGAAACCATGAAATCAACCTTTTTCTTTCTTAATATCTACTTGTGAGCTTTGAGCTTTATGTTTTCCTTGTTTGATTCCTTCCACATTCTCCTTGCCTTTTTTCATTCCTCGTTAAACCAAGCATTAACTGGAAAGCAATTTGTTTCAGATTTCTTAATTTTTTCTCTTTTACACTCAGCAAGTGCACTTTGAATTAAATGTGTTAATTCATGACTATGAAGGCCATGAAATGAGATTTCCTCCTTCTCTAATAGCCTCTCTAGCGTTATTTTGAAGGTACTACAATTCTCTTGAGTCAAAAGAATTTTGCCCTTTGGTGGATTTTGTTGAACACATTGAGATTTTTGCCCTAATTGCTTCTTTCTGGTCCAAGAGAAACTTAAATAAATTGGCTTGTGATCTGATTTTAAGTCCCAAATTGGATCTCCAATCATCTCTTCCTCCATTTTCTCACACAAACTATGTGAGAAAATTACATAATCTACTACACTTGCTCTATTGTAAGTATTGCAAGTGAAATTACCAGAATTTCCCCATCTATTCAAACCATTACAAATGACTAAATCGAAAGCCCCACATAGCATAAGAAATTGTTCTCCAAAGAGATTACAGCCTTTATCCTCTGAAATTATTTCCCACTGATGATTACTCTCTTCTGTAAGCTATATAGGGTCACAATCTTCTTTATAATAAAGAATGCTAGCTTGTTCACCTGCAATTCTAGCATTCAAATCCCCCACTATAAGGACTTCACCTAGCTGAGAATATATTACAATATCTGCTTTTATTGCCGCAAAGGGATCTTTGTGGTCAAGCCCTCTACTTTTGTAGATTTTTGAAACTTGCGACGCAAAATAGCATGCTACAACTCTGATGTGATTTCCATTTTCTGATATTTTAAGCCAAGAAAATTGCTTATTTGGGTCTTCTTTTTCTAACTGAATGAAATGACCTTCTTTTTCTCTTAGTAATAATATGATACCCCCGTGCCCTTTGCCATTCCCTGCTGCCTTGTTCCACACTGCAATCTTCTATCTTCTATAGTAATCGTGGTTTTAAAAAACACCAACTTTGTCATCAAATTTGAAGAGAAATATTATTATATTGAATATTATGACGTGTATATTTCCACTTATCATTAATTTAATACATTTTTCAAACCTGCTTCTTCAAGTTTATTTCCATTTTGATCCAATATTTATATAAAATTAATAAAATAAGAATTAATTCCTTTTATCCCCTTTTTAGAATTTATCATCCAATATTTTAAAATTTTCACTCTATTCATTTTATCCAAACTCTAATAATAAACAATTTGTATTTCTAGTCAAACTTCTCAACATTCAGTTTTTTAGTCTCTAGTTCTTTAACAACTAATTTTCCTATTGATCATTTTATGATAAACCGCATTTCTTATTATTAGTTAAGTTTCTTGTGATAATAAATTTCTCACCCCTGAAGAAGATGGGTGAAGTGCTCATAATAAGTTTCTTACCTATGAAGAAGATGGGTGAAGTGTTCATAATAAGTTTCATTTGTCAATTAAATGAAAGCATTACTCATCTAGGAAATTTTGCTTCAATTTTGATAGATAATTTGTCTCTGCAATATCCATATTTTTATAGCCCATGTTTCCCACCTTATTCAAGTGGAGAAACCCCAGTTCAACCTTCTAACTTGTTGCCCTAAATGCATCCTTATCCCTTCTTGACTATGCACTTTTATCAAACCAATGCTCCCAAGGGCTTGTCATCTTGACACCCATTACTCCATTGTAGTTGGGCAGCCTGACACCTAGGTACCCTACTTGTTAATGTATTTAATCTTGATATATCTTGCTAGATGAGTCTTTCAGTATTATTTCCAACATTGTTGGAAGATTTTTTTCTTTCCTCAGCCTACAATCAACCATATTTAAAATTTTCAAATTTTGACCCCTTATAACATTAAGAAATTTTATTAGAAATGAAATATAAAAAAATGTATCTAATATAATTTAATATATGTAAATGGGAAATTTAAATTAAAAGTTAATATCTAAGAGAGAACCTAATAAGCCACCATATTTAAAATTTTCAAAGCTTGAGCCTTATAACATTAAATTTTTTCGTTGATATATGTGGACGAGAAATTTAAATTAAAAGTTAATATTTAAGAGAGAATATATTAAGATAACTTAGAAATTACTCCAAATAATATTTGTTTGTTTAGATTTGATGTTTGAACTTTTCATAATAGAAGTGGCTCATAATAATATTTGCTTAGGTTTGAAGGGTGGATTTTTCACAATAGAAATGACTTATGAGTTTTTGAAAGTGTTAAATCTATATATGTAATAAAAAAATTAATTTAACATAGATTTGCCATAATTTTTTTCACTAAATTCTAACAAATAAATCTACCAAAAGCTCCAAGAAATCTCATTTAAAGTCTACTCCTATTATAAAACATAGGGCATCCTAAGCTAAGCTTGGGTGGAGGTGTTGTTGGTGGAAGCCAAGGTGGCGAGCCTTATTTCAGCTGCCATAGGCCCATTAGTGCGTACAGGCAGGAAATGGCTGCCGCAGGATGATCTACAGCTTTAATCCGACGGCGGCCATTTCCTGCCTAGGCGCATTAATGGGCCTATGGCAGCTGAAATAAGGCTCGCCAAGACCAAGACCACAAAATTAGTTTAAACATAAATTTGACCACAAAGTTTTTCAGCGAAAAGTCCAAGAAATCTCATTTAAAATTTACTCATATAACACATAGGGCATCCTAAGCTTGGGTGAAGGTGTTGTTGGTGGGCCACATGCCTCAAAATATGCCAAGGTATACCATTCCACAATCCCGACCCTTAAAATTATCTATTTTATAAAATGGATATTTGCGTGTCCTTATCTCTCTATGTCTCTTTCGTGTGGAGTCAATACACCGTACATTGTGGGCCATAGGCGTACAATAAGATTCACAACACGCTGACAGCGTAAGAGATGTGCCCAATGAGATATTTAATGAGATGCCAAGACCAGACAAAAACGCTGACAGCGTAAGAAATGTAAACCATGAGAAAAGTATATTTAATTGATGGCAGTCTATTTATTTTGCAGTGTAATTTGTGTAGACTTTGGGAATCATGAGCAAATTCCCCGCAATTCGAGGAACCGGTAATTTATAATTGGATACGTCTCTTATGCTGTCAGTGTCTGTTTTCGCATCCATTAAAATATACTTTATGGGGACCTAACCTCATTTTGAATAGAGATTATCTTTTGATTTATTATTATCATTCTTTTAGATATTATGGTTTAAATTTCTCATTAGTATTTTATCTTTCATTTCTAACGGGATCCAATTTTGAAAATTTCAAAAATGTTCTTATCCAAAACTAAAGCGAAAATTAGAAGAAAAGAAAAAATCTTGATGCATAAATGCTTAAACGCTTAAACGAAGGGCATGAAAAATACAAAGAAGATCAAATTCCAAGTATAAAAACGAAGGGCATGAAAAATACAAAGAAAATCAAATTCCAAACCAAATTCCAAGTCTGATTGGACATTATAAATTTCCAAGAGGAATTAATTGCCTTGCAGTCTCAATAAATCAAGATCCTTTTCTGTTAACTCTAATGTCATCCTACCGCACCTTGAAACTATGGAAGAAGGGCAGTGACACAACAGTAAACGTGATATATATTTAACTTTGTTTAAATATAATGGTGAGCATATATTGTTCAATTGCATTTATTATCATATTTATAAATATTTTACCCGTATGAAAGTTTGAAAGAATTTTGTGACCAATTCGATTCCTATATATTATAGGATTATAATTGGTGTTTGATGTGTTTTTTTTTTTTCAATTTTAATAATAATTGTTGAAACTATAATTTTGATTGGTAAATTTGAAGTTCTAATTTTTTTAAAATTTATTTCTATATTCAACAACTTTAATATGAGCCATACTTGAACGGCCACATGTTTCAAGTAATTGACAGAAATTATTTATTTATTTTATTTTCTTAATAATTTTTTAAAATTATAACTTTAATTGGTAAATTTTAAACAATTGGAGCTTTTCCCCTCTTATTTAACAGGTTTAATATGAGCATTGCTATTTTATATTTGCCTCAAGTAATTGACTATATATATATAATTTAAAACTTCTCAAATAAATTTAAAATTTATTTGATTTGTGTTAGCTCCAAATCACACCACGGAATGAATTTTATTAAAACTATAGAAATACAAAAAGTTTATAAGCATAACATTTTAATGCAAGAGTTTTAACATATTTTGAAATCTCTTTGCAACTAAGAGACATATGGTGAAAATAAATGTGATTAGGAGTTCATTTTTATTCAAAAAAATTGACGGGTGAAAGAGGCAAGATTGTTCAAGCCATAGTGTCAAGTAATTGGCATTCATGTTGTGATGCAGTGTTGATGGTTGGCATTGATGTTAACTTGATAGCATGAGTTGTTGGTACCATGTGATGCAGAGTTACTTGGTCTGCGCATTGGTTACAGACCTTAGTTCAACGATTGTAGATGTTGGTGCATATGTTGATACCTTGGTAGAGTGTGGAGATGCCACACCTAGTTACCAATGATGGAAATTGTCAAGTCATGTTTATGGTACTTGTGTTTGTGTGGATGGTTTTTAGCTTGTATGATCAATTGCATGACCTATTATTGATGGTTTCAAGGTCATGGATATGTTGGAGTAGTTGTGGAGAAGTTTGATGGCTTAAGTGTTAGTGCAACTAATGGATGCCATTCAAGTCAACCTAGTTTGACTTGTGATAATGTTGGTGATGTGGTAGTGGTTTTATAAAGTGTTGGAGAGGTTACAATGGCTTCTTGAGGACTTACTGATGATGATCAAGCTATGGAAGAATTTTGGGAAAACTTTGAGCTAAGGAAAGCTAATTTTGGTCATCCTTTGCCCCAGTCATGGAGGCTTATGGGAGCAACTGAAAGTCCTAGTCACTAGCTAGCAGTGTTGTAGGAGCGACTGCAATCTAATTTTAACAAGCTTGTGTGTGTGACCAGAAGAAAAGATTAAATTTACTCTGCATTCCTTACGCACATCGGGTGTTTATTTGTCTTTCCACTCCATCTCAATTGTGTTGCTGGCCCACAGTTCACAACCGTAGAGAATCACCAGAATCACTAAAAGCCCAAAAAGAGTTAGAGTGGTTTTCCAGTCCCACAACTCTACCTCTCTGCACCTGTTTTGAAGAGCATAAAATGCTTTCCAATCCCCAAAGTTCTTTTCTTTATACAACCATCCCAACTTAAATTTATGTTGAAGTTAATTCTGAGGTATTTCTAGTCTGTAACTTCTTCCAAAATGTTGCCTTCAAAGTAGAACTTATGCTAGTTATGCTTTCTTTTGTTAGAGAAAACCACTACTTTCGTTTTTCTAATATTGACTTGCATCCCCACCCTTCTACAAAAATGCTCAAGGGAACGTAAGTGCTCTGGAAAACCAAAAGTCGAGGTCATTTTTGTACAAAAGAAGCCTTATAACGAATTTTCCCAAATGGATACCATCACCCCCTTGCGAATTTAGCCACTCTTCAAGCTTATCAATATATAAACCAAAAAGGGTAGGAGACAATGGGCAACCTTGCTTGACCCCGATATCGCTTCCAAAACTTTCAAAAATGCCTGCTGAAGTTCTAATTTTGACTTTCACCTCTTCATACAGCATATGCACAACTGCTCTCAAATGCCTGGGAACCCCGAGTTCCTCCATTTTGTGCCAAAGCTTATCCCTAGGAACCGTGTAAAAGGCTTTTCTAAAATCAGCAAAGCAACAAAAAACTTCTTCCTTTTTTTCCCAAACTTTTTCAATGATGTGCCTTAAAGTTATACAATGATCAACTGTGGAATGTTTAGGTCTAAAACTTGCTTTCCCTTTAGCACATTTATCTCTTTCTTCTGCCCACTTGCTGATTTTATTTTCTAACATGCTTCCAAATAGCTTTGCAAACAAGGGGTTTATCATTATGGTTCTATAATTGGAGGGATTATTGACGTCACCACTCTTGAAAAGAGATATTTCCAAACTGGTTGTCCAATCTGTGGAGAACCCTTGCTGTATGATGTTGTTGAAATTTTTTGTGATGTGAGGCTAAAGAATTTTTAAGCCCCACTTTAGATACTGTGCTTGGAGTTCAGCCAAGTCTTTTGCTTTTCCAACACCCAATTTTTTTATACCCATCTCTACCTCTTGCACCGTGAAGATTTTTGTGTCTGTGTTGACCAAGGGAGGAGGGCCAACCTTGGTATCCTGCTCATAAAGTTTTCTTGTATATTCAAACCATTTAGAAGTTGTAATGTTGTTTCCAGTTTACACCTTTTTCGGTTGGAGCTCCTTCCAGAATAATTTGGGGTTATTTTTCCCAAATAAAATTAGTTCTCTCCTCGAAACCATGGAATCAACCTTTTTCTTTCTTAATATATGCTTGTAAGCTTTGAGATTTATGTTATCCTTGTTTGATTCCTTCCACATTCTCCTTGCCTTTTTTCATTCCTCATCAAACCAAGCATTAACTGGAAAGCAATTTGTTTCAGTCTTCTTAATTTTTTCTCTTTTGCACTCAGCAAGTCTGCTTTGAGTTAAATATGTTAATTCGTGACTATGAAGGCCATGAAATGAGATTTCCTCCTTCTCTAATAGCCTCTCTAGCGTTATTTTGAAGGTATTACAATTCTCTTGAGGCAAAAAGATTCTACCCTTTGGCGGATTTTGTTGAACAAAATGAGTTTTTTGCCCTAATTTCTTCTTTCTGGTCCAAGAGAAACTTAAATAAATTGGCTTATGATCGGATTTTAAGTCCCAAATTGGATCTCCAATCAACACTTCCTCCATTTTCTCACACAAACTATGTGAGAAAATTACATAATCTACTACACTTGCTCCATTGTAAGTATTGCAAGTGAAATTACCAGAATTTTCCTATCTATTCAAACCATTACAAATGACTAAATCGAAAGCCCCACATAGCATAAGAAATTGTTCTTCAAAGAGATTGCAACCTTTATCCTCTAAAATTCTTTCCCACTGATGATTACTCCCTTCTGCAAGCTAGATAGGGTCACCGTCTTCTTTACAACAAAGAATGTTAGCTTGTTCACCTGCAGTTCTAGCATTGAAATCCCCCACTATAAGTACTTCACCTAGTTGAGAATATATTGCAATATCTGCTTTTATTGCTGCAAAGGGATGTTTGTGGTCAAGCCCTCTACTTTTGTAGATTTTTGAAACTTGTGGCACAAAATAGCATGTTGCAACTCTGATGTGATTTCCATTTTCTAATATTTTAAGCCAGACAAATTGCTTATTTGGGTCTTCTTTTTCTAGCTGAATGAAATGACCTTCTTTTTCTCTCAGTAATAATATGATACCCCCGTGCCCTTTGCCATTCCCTGCTGCCTTGTTCCACACTGCAATCTTCTATCTTCTATAGTAATCGTGGTTTTAAAAAACACCGACTTTGTCATCAAAGTTGAAGACAAATATTATTATATTGAATATTATGACGTGTATATTTCCGCTTATCATTAATTTAATACATTTTTCAAACCTGCTTCTTCAAGTTTATTTCCATTTTGATCGAATATTTATATCAAAATTAATAAAATAATAATTAATTCCTTTTATCCCCTTTTTAGAATTTATCATCCAATATTTTAAAATTTTGACTCTATTCATTTATCCAAACTTTAATAATAAACAATTTGTATTTCTAGTCAAACTTCTCAACGTTCTATTTTTTAGTCTCTAGTTCTTTAACGACTAATTTTCCCATTGATCATTTTATGATAAAACCACATTTCTTATTATTAGTTAAGTTTCTTGTGATAATAAATTTCTTGCCCCTGAAGAAGATGGGTGAAGTGTTCATAATAAGTTTCTTACCTCTGAAGAAGATGGGTGAAGATGGGTGAAGTGTTCATAATAAGTTTCATTTGTCAATTAAATGAAAGCATTACTCATCTAGGAAATTCTGCTTTGATTTTGATAGATAATTTGTCTTTGCAATATCCATATTTTTATAGCCCATGTTTCCCACCTTATTCAAGTAGAGAAACCCCAGTTCAATCTTCTAACTTGTTGCCCTAAATGCATCCTTATCCCTTCTTGTCTATGCACTTTATCAAACCAATGCTCCCAAGGGCTTGTCATCTTGACACCCATTACTCCATTGTAGTTGGGCAGCCTGACACCTAGGTACCCTATGTGACACCTAGGTACCCTACTTGTCTTTGGCATAGGAGCAATGGAGGGAAAATTTCTAGAGTAGGTCATTCGTGTGGAGATCAAAACAAAGTATAATTTAGCCCTTTTCCAAATTTTAGTGGTGTTAATTTAACTCATCTCTAATTTAGATTATTGTATGGAGCAAGTTCTTTTTATAAATAGAAAATGTATTGCAATAAATAAAGGATCTATTTTGTTTTGTAAGATAAAAAGAAAAATATATGTGTATTAAAAATTAAAATATAATTATATATTTTTATATTATTATATGTATTTTTTAAAGAGTCTCAAATGTAATCTCTAATCAGTACTATTATATTTGAGAATATTATTTCCTTACTTATATTTGGTGTAATTGTAATTTCTCTTTATATTTTTTAATAATTTAGACTCTTATGGGTTAATATTAAATTTGTTCAACTTCAAATAGGGTGACAAGATAGTTTGACAACATTTCCAATGGTAGCACATGTAGCATGATCTAGCAACCAACTAACTATAGAAGTATGCAATGAAGGTTATAAAAAGGCTCTTTAAAATTGTCCATCGGCCACTATTAGTTTAACATTGATCAATAAAATTTCGAATGTTTATTTTTCAAAATCAAATATTTTTCCAATACTATTAAAAACTAATACACACACACACACACACATATATCTTAAAAAACTTTTTCTATAAAATAACATCCCACTTATTAAGGCCCCTTGGCACACTAGACCTTTGAAGAGATACTCGGCTTGTGAACCCCTTTGACTAGTCAATCCTTAACCTCCAATTAGACATTAGAAATCCTTCTATTTCAAATGTTATTGTATATATATTGGGATGGTAAAAGAAACCCCAAAACACCTCTTACAGATGAAGAGTTGGTGAGAAGTGGGGACTTATGAGCTAATGGATTGAGCAAAGCATAATTATAAAAAATCAATGTGATACAGTGCATGTTAACATTTCCATTTATGTCTTCTTTCGCTTTCAAGAAATTTAATTTCTAAGTCTTTACTTGCTTGATTCATTATCTTCCCTATTATTTTTGCGGTTATCTCTATCTCCTAGGTGCTTTTATCAAGGCATCTAATTGCCCTGAAAAACTCGCTAGATTTAGATAACCCACCCATGTCTAACATGCAACCCTCTACTTTACAAATTCCTTCTCATTCCACCTCACTCCTCACCTCCTAATTCCTCATGCCTTCCACGTCCACATTCTTGTTTCCTACAATGCTACCTCTATGTCACTCTACATTCATTTACACTTCTATCAGAATGTATTTGCACCCTTTTGGTACAAATGCTAGTTTATTACTTTGTTATTGGAGTCGTTGGCACAAATATACTTGATTAAAGAGGCACTTAGGTCGAGGTTACTGGTGGGAACAAGGGCTAGCAACGATGATGGGGCAGAAGGGAAGCCGGAGATTTTCGGGGTTAGTCTCTAGAAAGATTGGCTGGATGGTCACACTGCGAGATGGTTGCATGGCCCGATGGATGGTCATCGTGTACAATCATCTTCTCTTGTGGCTATTAAATAACTGATGGCCTGGTAAATATTGCTCGCCATCCTGTCATAAGAAGCTCTAAAAAGTTTCAGAAATATAAATTAAAAGTATACAAAGAGAACAAGCCATTGATGAGGTAAGTTGTCCAAGAGATAGAAAGCAAGCCATTGATGAGATACATTGTCCAAGAGATAGAGTGTAGTCACCAAAGAGTGTGATAACCATATTATGTACGTTGGTGGGTGGCGCATTAGTGGGTTTGATGGTTGAAATAAGACGCTTTCTAACTATTTTATGCTTTTGGAGTTTTAGGTGGATTTTTTTTTCAAGTGTGTTATTTTGTTGTTTAAATTTATTTTTAATATAAAAGTAGTTTTTTTTTTTTTTAAACACTTGAACCGTGTAAAATTTACAAATCAAATTTATTACTATTAAATAAATAAATAAAAAACAACAAAGCGCCAAACAAACATCCAGTTAAGCTAGCCAAATAGAAATTAATCCCTGAAAACATCATATAATGCGCAAGCATAGTTTGAGTCAAAATTCTTTGAATTTTTGCTACAATGAAATATTTATAAATATGATAATACATTTTATAAAGTTGTTTATGGAGGTTACAATTTTATTTCGAAAGTCATTTTTCGTTAAAATCTGGTCATTTTTCCCCTCAAAGAATCCAAGCATAGGGGTGTTTAAATATATTTTTGATGGTGTAAATAGATACAACACCATCAAAAACCTTTGGAGCACCCAAAATTCCGAAGCTTGACAACTATAACCCAAATTTCTCAAAAAAATGCTAGATTCTTTTATCTAAATCTTCCCAGAATTTTCACTGCTTTCCGAGCAAAATTATGAACTCCGTAGACTACTATTATTTTTACTTAGCGCAATTAATAAGCATGTTGATGTGGTAATATTGTTTTTTCACTAGCATGGTATAGTGGGATGACATTAAAGTTAACAGAGATGAATCTTGATAAATCTTGCTAAATGAGTCTTTCAGTATCATTTCCAACATTGTTTGAAGACTTTTGTTTTTCCTCAGCCTACAATCAACCATATTTAAAATTTTCAAATTCTGTCCCTAATAACATTAAGAAATTTTGTTGGAAATGAAATATAAAAAAAATGTATCTAATATAATTTAATATATGTAAATGGGAGATTTAAATTAAAAGTTAATAGCTAAGAGAGAACCTAATAAGCCACCATATTTAAAATTTTCAAAGATTGAGCCTTGTAACATTAAATTTATTTGTTGATATATGTGGATGAGAAATTTAAATTAGAAGTTAATATTTAAGAGAGAATATAGTAAGTAACTTAGAAATGACTCCAAATAATATTTGTTTAGATTTGATGCTTGAACTTTTCATAATAGAAGTGGCTCATAATAATATTTGCTTAGGTTTGAAGGGTGGATTTTTCACAATAGAAATTACTTATGAGTTTTTGAAAGTGTTAAATCTATATATGTAATCAAAAAATTAATTTAACATAGATTTGACCATAATTTTTTTCACTAAATTCTAACAAAAAAATCTACCAAAAACTCCAAGAAATCTCATTTAAAGTCTACTCCTATTATAAAACATAGGGCATCCTAAGCTAAGCTTGGGTGGAGGTGTCAAGTAGGGCCACATGCCTCAAGCTGCAAAAACTAGTACGTATTCCCCTCAAAATATGCCAAAGCATACCATTCCACAATCCCGACTCTTAAAAATGTCTATTTTATACAATATATATTTTGTGTCCTATCTCTATATGTCTCTTTGGTATGGAGTCAATTCACAGTACATTGTGGGCCACAGGCATACAATCCAACCGCGTAAGAGATTAATGGAGGTAAAGTATATGAAGACAACCCAATTATTTAATGGATTTGAGATTGCAAGACCAAAACCACAAAATTAGTTTAAACATAGATTTGAGTACAAAATTTTTCAGCAGAAACTCCAAGAAATCTCATTTAAAATCTACTCATATAACACACAGGGCATCCTAAGCTTGGGTGGAGGTGTTGTTGGTGGGCCACATGTCTCAAGAGAAAAATGTGTGAAAGCCAGTACGATTCCCCTCAAAATATGCCAAAGCATACTATTCCACAATCCCGACCCTTAAAAGAATCCACTTTATAAAATAGATATTTGCGTGTCCTATCTCTATATGTCTCTTTGCGTGTGGAGTCAATACACGGTACATTGTGGGCCATAGGCGTACAATAAGATTCCACAACACACTGACAGCGTAAGAGATGTGCCCAATGGAAAGCCTTATTTCCACTGCTATACGCCCATTAATGCTCCAGACGTACTAATGCCTTGCCCCATGGTCATGCGAGCCATCTGGGACAAGCAATATGTGGTAAATGATGGCTGTAAATGATACCTCTCTGGATTTTGTACTCTCTTTCTCAAATGAGGCGGTTAGTTCATTAACGCGCTGGACCCAAAATTTAAGTCAAACAGTCGGAGTGGTGTACTTTTTGGGAAGTTTTTATGTATTATAGCTTTTAAATTTTGTGTATTATTAATTTGTAATAAGTTGAAAATAGATAATATATTGAATTTACGTTAAGAATAGATTCAGTTTTCGATAAAAACAATTTGTCATGGTGCTATTATTATCATGCCAAGTTGAGTTGAGCTTGAGTCTTTTTGGGAAATTTTTGTTTCTTATTTTTTAAAAGTATTATATAGCTTTTAAATTTTGTGTATTATTAATTTGTAATAAGTTGAAAATAGATAATATATATGTTTTTAATTAAATTGAGTTTAGATTAATGATAAATTTATTATTAAATAAAAACAATTTTATTTATTATTTTTACTACTATAATAAGTTTGGTTAAATTTTGATATCTCATGAAAACAATTCTGAATTCTCGCAATTAACTTTCACCATATAAGTAAAAGCAAATTATGTGATAGAATTTCGAAAAGGGTTTAAACACAGTACCCAAATAAACCAAGTATCATTGATTCATTGGGGAAATAAATTAGTCAAAAAATGTCATAAGCTTAATTGAATCAAACATCTATAAAGCACAGAGAGCTTTGAAAATCTTTTTGGCTGCTAGTGTTTTTCCCTAGTCTATGCTTTAATGTGTGAATATTTTGCAGATCTCTTTTGTAGTTCGTTCAATGGCGAATCTCAATGATCCGACGAAAAGATAGTTTCTCTTGCAGGGATGGTTGCCGATAAAGCAAGAACTTCTTCAATTTTGTACAGTTCCATGTTGAAATATGGTTCTAGTCTTCTGGTGGTTTTAGAGGTTCCTTCCCTCAATGTCGCTTTGGATGAGGAAGCTTTCAATTGTGAAAAATATTTTGTGGAGCAAGGTTTGATATTCAAGTTTAATAGGTTTGGCCATGGCTGACAGATCTGTACAAATGGATCTCTGAGACTTGGAAACCTCTTTTGAAAGATGAACTAAACACTTTCTATATGGCACGAGGTTTTTTTGTTGTGGTTTTTGACAATATCGAGGACACGAAGGTCATTTGTGAAGATGGGTCATGGTTTTGGGGTAGTATTGGTCTCTTCATGCAACCCTAGACTGCCACTTTTGATTCGATAACGGATTTAATATCCAAAACTCTAGTTTGGGTAAGGCTTCTGAATCTTCCTCTACATCTTTGGAATTTTCGTCACTATTCTTTATTAGGAATGCTTTAGGAAAGTTTTATTGTAGTAGCGTGAAATTGAATTTTTTTTAAGACTACTTATTCTAAAATATGTGTGGAGATGGAATTCAACAAGGCTTTTCCCACCAAAATTAATTTGACGATTCAAAATTATGTTTGACTCCAAAAGCTCGACTATGAAAATGTTTCATTCCAGTGTAGAGCATGCTATGAAACATGGTATGTAATTAAAAACTACCCAAATGTTCACAAAACAACAAATATTAGAAAAAAAATTGAAGGCCCAAATGGTGGAAAGGAGCTCAGGGTGATCTCAGGGTGTTATGTTAAGGCACTTCATGGCGTAAAAGTTACCTGCTCGAAAATACAAATTCAAAAAATATATTATTATGTTTGTCATATATTAATTTTTTTTATAATTAATAATGATAATAATAATTTTTTTTTAAGTTCTAATTTAGTTAAATTTTACAGTAGATGGTGATAGGGTGTTATTTTAAGGCACTTCTTGGTGTAAAAGTTACTTGTTCGAAAATATGTGGGAAAAAACCCATCCACACTAAGGTGAATCCACATCTCAAAAAAATCTTACACACTTCTTTGTATTCATACCACAAATATTGTTTGTGCCCTATTTATAGATAAATAAAGGAATTGTTAAAATATATATAAAACCAAAAAAAAAAAAAAAACTTAAATAATACTACACCACTTATCAATAAAGTTTTCATCTTTAAATGTTAGTATTGAAGTGGTAAAGGCTCAAAACTTTATCAATTTTTGCAGATTTTATTATAAGGCATGTATGTTGTACTTTAAAACTTTAGTTTTCCTTTTCATAAATTCAAAATTAAAATAAATTTGAATCCATATATATGCTCTCTTCATGTACATGATACATCTATTATTATAACTAAGCAAAGTTTCATGGTATGATATGGTTTTACATGCATGCAACATTGAATAAGATATAAATTTAAGTAATTTAACTTGCAAACTTTATAATTTGTAAATGAAACAAAATAAATCCATTCTAAATACATTCATCAACAGTAATGTAACATTGATAGAATATAACATTAAATCCACATCATGAATTTAAAAGCCAATGAAGACATTGTCATATACACAAGTTCACATTCTTGTACTTGTATTCCAAATTGGTCTAGTTATACATTTTTCTCTTTTACAAAATGGGCCCATGGCCCATGGTATTCCCAACATAGATAATGGAAGGTCGCGCCCATAAATGAAATAATGGAAAAATGACATCATGACTGATTTATAAATTGGGTCTATACGTCACTCTCGTCGCGCTTCGCACTCCCAAGTGCATTTCAAAATTGATATTGCTGCAAAAATTAAATAACTAATTAGTTGTAAAATCCAAAATGCATAGAATCAATTTTCGTTAATTCATGATAAAATTTTGATCAACTACTCATTCTCACCATGAAGATCTAAGGCAATGGAGAAGATTGTCCTTCCTCGGCAGATGGTGGAGCTGTTGTTGATGGATATAGGCATGGTTCATGGGTGATGGATAAAGGCATAGTGGAAGTGAAATCAGAAAAAGGTAGTGGGTGTGGGCGGTGATACACCCCCACCGGTTGTACGATAGTGGGAATCACCCTAGGGCGAGGGATCACCCTAGGGGGGGAAATTGGAATGTCAAGGGTGGATGATTGAAACAATGAGAAGGGTGGATGAATAAATGGTAGGGGTGGGAATTGGGAAGAGTTTGGGGAGGTGGTTATAGGCATGGGAGAATTTATGATGGAGAAAGGTGGTCGGTGTGGGTGACAATAAATCCCCACTAGTTGTACAAGAGGAGGAAGCACCCTCGGGGAGGAAATTGGGATGTTAATGAGTGGAGCAGTGTTCAAACTGCTATAGTTTTTTTCACCAACATGCTCATCAAATAATTGAATTCGACAAGCTGGAATGTTGTGAGATGTGGGTCCCTCGACTGTAACAATAAAAAGTTTCATATAGTTATGAAAATGCATCGAAAATGATAATATATCGTATTTCACATAAAACAATGCATGCCATCAAATTTCCATACCATTTTTCTGTATAATAGAATGTTGCACTAACTCGGGTATGTGGCCCACACTTCTTTGGTGTTGAGAAGATAACTCCAGTTGCTCATCCATGTTTCTTTTTTTTGAACGAACTCGTCCAACCTTTTCAAAATGTGGTTTATCTTTCCCTGATTTTGACTTGCGCCCACATTGCCTTTTCTTTTTTACTGGGCTCAAGAAAATATGTTTTCTTTTAGTAGTGATCTTTGATGGAGTTATATTATTGAAAAACATTCTATTGTATTCTTGACATGCTTTGTCTACCAAACTGTTCAATGCATTTGCTTGCTCCAAATTTGTAGGTATTATGGATCTCAATTTCTCATGAGTTGACGAGTTAACACGTTTCATCTCATCATCTTCAAATAATGCACTATCTGGTCGTACATTGGTTGATTGAACATTATCAATGCTTGTTTCATTATAATAATTTATATTTGGAGGAGAATCAATGCATGGCAGAAGCTCCGTTTGGATTTCTAGGCCCAATATAGGTGTTTCATTCAAATCAAATAAAATTGTAGGCCTTTCTGTAGTAGGATTAGTGATATTAGGCAGTACATTTTCACCCAAAGTAATGTTACTCACCAACATCTCAACTTTTAGTAGAGAAAACACTCTTCATGTCCATAGCCCAGCCCACTGCTTCTCCTGCACTCTGCACTGCTTTGAAGAGTCCACTGTATCTGCTCAGAATATGGGAGTCATCTGCTAAAGCTCTGATGATCCAATAACACATAGTCTGGAACATGGAGTCCAGTAATCCATAGCTGAAATAGAAAACAAATGGCCCTGCAAAAGCAGCGCCAGAATCCACTAAATCGAGCTGATGCTGCTGCAAGATGGACTTATCTGAGAAGCGCCTGGTGAAAGAGGTTGCCCCCAGTGCTTCTCCCATCAAAACACATCCGCTGAAATCGGCGTGTTGATTGAGCCATGACTCATCTTTCTCCTAGAGGGCCACTGAGCAGAGCCACAGAAGAGCTCCAAATGAATGGTCGCAGGCTGCAGGAAGGTGGTGCTCTGGTGCGAGTCTGTAATCCACCAATACACATATGACGTTGGAGGGTAAATTTGAAATTCAAATGAGCGGCAAAAGCAACAAAATTGAAATTCGAAATTCAAATGTTCTTGGCTTGCATTAATGTTACCGTGTTGAATAGTTCACGTACAACAGGGAATATCTGGCATGTCATAGAATACCATAAATATGGCATGTCAAACCGTCATATGTGATATGTCATGCAATGGCATGGAAAGCCCGTCTTGATGATCGATGCCATGGGCATGGACATGTCATGCTTAGTGGTACTGTTAACAGCATTAATGGGCGAATAGCATATGAAATATTGGTTTCCATGGGTGAATGGCAACTACCATACGACCACCAACATCCCAGTCTAACATGAGAAATGCGTTGTGTTAAGTATACAGACACTCGACTCGCTATAATTAATTTATACATACGAAATGAGGGAAAGCCTTATTTACGGGGCTATTGGCCCATTAATGCTCTATGTGAGAAGCTTAAGTACTAATGCCATACCCCATGGCCATACGAGCCATGCCCTGCCAACCATATATGGATGTCAATTTGCAATGATTGAGTTGTCGTTGCTGGAGTCGTGCCGTGAACGCAGCCGGAAATACAATGGATGTATGAATACGGATGTTAATCGTGGCATAACATCCTGTGGAGCAAGCGCATACTTCAATGTTTTAATAAAGTTTTATGCTAAGAGTTTGAGGGTGCATATAATTTTTTTTAAGAGTCGATGATATGAATTTTGACGTTTTAATAAAGTTGTATGTTAAGAGTTTGAGGGTGTATATACTTTTTTTAAGAGCCATATAATGATTATATGAATTTTGAATTCTTTTCAAATTTTAGTAAAATTTATATTTAATTATTATTAAAAATAATAATTTTATTTTACTATTTAATTATTAATAAAAATAATAATTTTATTATAAAATAAAATGAAAAGATATAATTTTTCAATTAGCTTCTATATTTTAAGTGGAATGTTATTTTAAAAAAAAAACTTTTAAATAGATGCAAGCAAGTATAAGTAAAACGTACTTGAATTTTAGTTACATTTATATTTAATTTTTATTAAAAATAATAATTTTATTATAAAATAAAAGGTAGAGGTCAAGTTTTCCAATCAGTTTCTAGATTCTAAGTAGAATGCTATTACAAAAGAATAAAGCATAGCTATATTTTATTTATAAAGCTTCAAAACATGTAAAATAAACAAATATCTGAAAATGAATGTTATTACAAAAGAACAAAACATAGCTATACTTCATTTATAGAACTTCAAAACATGTAAAATAAATAATCATCTAAAAATGAATGTTATTACAAAAGAACAAAGCATAGCTATATCTCATTTATAGAACTTCAAAACAAGTAAAATAAACAATCATCTGAAAATAAAAATATTATTATAAGAATTTAAATTTTTAAATAAAATTATTATTATAGGAATTTGAATTTTTAATCTTTTGTAAATTTCTACCAACTTCCTAGTCTTCAGGTTATAATTTTTCATGTTATTTAAATAAAATTATTATTAGAGGAATTTTCTATGCTATTCGCCCATGCTCCACATCAATGCCATGCTCCATGGTCATGCCCCATGCCATGCAAACCAAAGCTTCCAGTTGTTCATTACGAATGACTCTCAAGTCTCGAGGCACTGACGTACAATCGGAAGGTGGAGATCCTTGGAGATCTATAGGCAGAGAGTAGGTTATATTATTTTTGTTTGGTAAAAAAAAACCTTTATGACTTTCAAATAAGGTTTATTAAAATTTTGAAAAATATAAATATTAAATTAGATATTTAAAAAAAAAAAATAAAAATAAAAAAAAATTTAAATGTAAGTCCTTTTTATTTTATTTTATGGAGTTTTAAAATAACTTATCAAATATAAAATAAGTGTAATATGTAAAAATAAATTTATAGTAAAATAATTTCATAAAAATAATTATAGAGCAGTATAATATAAAATTATTATATTAAAAAAAATAGAATATTTAATTAATTAAAATGGTCATTTATATGTTCATGGGTGTAGAATAGATAGTGCCAAGGTATCTAGTTAAGACACTCTATGGTGAAAAAGTTACTAGTTTGAACCCTATGGATAAAAATACAGTCATGTTAAGGGTTCATGTGGTTCAAGCCAATTATGATGTGATTTTGAAGGCTTAAAATTTCCTTAATATTGGTTACTCAAGTAATAGGATAGGCTTACGAGTGCTCGTAAGACACACAATACCTAACAAAAAATTATAAAATATTAATATAAAAAATGTGATTAAATATTTTTGAACGAAAATAAGCAATCATATATAGTAAGTAAATTAAATCACTTCTCATATGAAAGAATAGTAAATGATAAACATAGCAGATTTTCACTTATGAAAGAGGTTTTATGAATTAATTGAGTATGAAGAAGGTTAGGTTGCATACTTTTGAAAAATTCTTCATAAGTTATCAATCAAGAATATAAATAATAAAATATCTAAATAGAGATACTAAAATATTCAAAGTTGCGCACAATATGCACCTCACCCAACTAATACCACCATCTATGTTTAAACGTTTAGAAGTAATAATCAAATGTTTACATGAAAAACAATGTAATGGAAATAACTTTAAGGGTTCCACTAATGGTGGCATCTCTTGACTTATGCTCACTAGTTTGTGGGGCATCTCATGTCTAGGGTTTTGAGTGTGGGTAGTAAGCAACAATGTTGCATATTACACTTGTTTTATAATTATTTTAGCTAGGGTTTGTATATAATACTGCAATGTGAAAAAATATATAGCAGATTTATAATATATGGTTATTACAATGTACAAATTTTATAATTTATATTTCTTTTTAGAATTAATTAACTTTTATTGTTTATATTTAATTTATATATCTCAAGGACATTATAATTTATCGATATTTTAATGCCAATGAAGGGTAAGATAATATGACACATGTAATAGCAAACAAAAATAAAAATATAATTCTTGAGATGTTATTTAGTAAATTTAGATCTATTTTCATTTTTAAGGGTTTTACAAAATTATATATACAATGCATGTTAAATTGTTCTTGGAACATTGATTTTGCAACATCTTTAACAATAACTACTATATATTCAAAGATTGGTACGAAGTGGAATAGATGACGAAGTTACAACATTTTTAGACACTGGTTATTAAAATTAAATAGAGTTTGACCAAATCACATGTCTTTATAGCATTGTACACTAAATTATCCATTAATTATATGTGTGATGTTTGTTAAAATTTAGATTAATTGAGAAGTGTCAAGTTTGAATATATATGAGGCTATGAGAATCATGTCACATTCTAACTTTGAAAAAAAATGTTTCTAAATTTTTATTATTAATTAAACATGTTTTAAATGTCAAGTAAGTTGTTTCATCATCTATATGTTTCTTTCTTTATGTCCTTTACTGAAATTTTCTTGTAGTCATGTGCTTACACATGAATCTAGTCATTGATTTGAAACTTTATTGTAACATGCATCATCACCAAAATTTTTAAAAATATTATTAACTATAACACAACTTGATAAGACAAAGGGTAAGTGCTATATTAAAAACTTTTGATTACGTATCACATATTTAATTTTGCATATAATCCATATGTGAAGGTCTAAACCTTCAACTTACTACATAGGAAGCAGGAGTATAACATTTATTGAGAACTTATGGGAGTTGTCTGTTTTATAGCGTACCACTTATATCTAAGGGATTATCATTATCTACACCTTATCTTATGGTACATGTCTTGGTTAGAAAGTAGACTTGATGCTCTATGCACCACTGTATGAATCTTCCAAATCTGGATTGTGAAAGCATTCACCCTACACCTTTCAGACTCACCTGGGGATCCGGGTTTGATCCATGATGTTGCTCTCATGTTGTAAATCAACGGTGGAGATTCCATTCTAGGGTTTTACCTCTGTAATCACTTGCCTTTTGCACATTATTTCTAGCTCATTTGCTCTGGTGAACTTTGGCGCTCAACCCTCTGCAACTAGTGATACCTAGGGTTAAGGTGATGGCCTCTGGGCTTGAGGGAGGGTTTCCACTGTGGTTTGATGTCACAATTCTCCCTAGGTACCCTCCAGACAGGATCAACACAACTATTCCATTGCACGGTTACAGGTATACTAAATCTCACATAAAATACTTGTTGAATTGTTTTCTTGTTTTTTCTTTTAGCAGTAAGTTTTACGGGTTCTCACCTAGATGTTATTTCTAGAATTGGATTATTTCATGCTGCGACGACTCTCAACTATGCGCATTGTTCGTCATCGGGGTACACATTTCATACCTACCATGTTCCTTTCAGGTTCCAACCTTTAATTTTATGGTTGTCACAAAGTATTCAATTTGTTCTACAAATTGACAGAACGACGTGAGGGTTTCTCCCTCTCGACCTCTAGAGGTAAAATCTAGTTACTCTTGTGGTTTTCTGTCACTTTGGATTGGTTCAACCTATCAAACACTAATTCTTGACTTGTGTTCTTTCTTGCAAGCTCAGCTAGGTATGAGTTCCGCTTCTCAAAATGGTTTCTCTCGTCCCAAGGTTTATGTTACATCACTCAGGAATTCTTTCATTTCTCTGGCACAGGTACGGTGACCCTTTTTTCTAGACATGTTGTGGTCTTCTTTCTAGCTAAGGCCCTACTTTTGCACCGCTTGGGTCTTCTGTGTAAGGTTTAAGTTAGATTTGTTACATGGTGAAATACTGAGACTATGCTCGAGTCTGGGGTTCCAAATTTAATTATGGCCACCGATTGAACAATGAATGTAATTATACACTTATAATTTCTTGAACTCATGAAGGAATGTTTTGGGTTTTGATTCGTGTTTGGACATTGTAAATCAGTTTATAAAAATTGTATATGAGTTCTTCATATATGTTTATTATTTTTGATGGTTACAAGAAATTTGAGAGCTTAAGCTCGAACAAGATCTTTTCACGTTGTATGAATATTGTTAAGCTTATATACTGTGCTTTAATTTTCTTATAGCCGCTCCATCCCTCAGTTTGATGTAAGACTGTGAGTTATTGGGTTTAACTTATTTCTTGCTAGCCTTCCCATTTTATAATGTTTTCTATAATGCAGATATTCTGCCTATGCATCCTCTGGCTATGTAAAACCCCTTTATAGTTATGAAAATGCATCGAAAATAATAACTTATATATGAAATGGTCCTTTTTAGGGCATGTTCTCTCATTAATTTTAACCAAAATCAGGTAGATAAATTTAAAAATTTGAGTTTAAGTTGTTTAATCTATACAATTTAAGTGTCCCATGGTTTTCATGCCGTTGAATCCATTTATTCATTCAAAATGGTGTTTTAAACAATAGAAAATCATATAAATTCTTGAAATTGTACCACTGGAATTTGATGAAAAAGAAGATTTCGTCTATAAGTTAGCTTATGCCATATAACTTGCATCTATAACCTATTAAACCATTCATTTTTAGTCATTGAATTTTATTATGTTAAATATATTTTCATAGAAGTGTCCCCCATGAATGATTTTGTATTTTACATTTATTTAATCTATTAGTTTTTTCCCATGATTTTTTACTTTAATTTTATCCAATTTAATATAAAAAAATTGTTAATTCTTCTTTTATAAATTAAGATGAGCAAGATAGTTCATTGTTAGGTGAAATTATCTTGAGTGGGCCTATTGGTTAAGATCTTGTGTTTCCTCCTAAGAGGTCACGCGTTCAAAACCGGAGGGGGGTAGAGTATATATGCCTTTGTAGACTTAGCAGTCAAATCGCTACGTGAAGGTGGGTCCCTTGTACCACAAACAAGGGGGTCTCATACACCTGCTTCGTCGTGACCTTAAAATTGGACAATAATAATAATAATAATAATAATAATAATAATAATAATAATTTATATATGTTTTAACTTGAATTAAAACATATGAAGTCGAAAATTATCGAAGCAAAAATATAATTTTTATTATTTAAAAATTATATTATAATATGATATATTTTTTTATGGATAAGTTGTGCGAGTCCCGAGATGATTGCACATTTAATCTTTTCTTTTAGAAACTATGACCTAGGGGGTTTAAGTTGTAAAAAAAATATGACCTAGGGGGGTCTAAGTTGTCAAAATCAACCCAGGATCGCACTCATCCTGGACCACGTCAACCCTTAACATGGCTGGATTTTTTTCTGTTTTGAACCAATAGCCTTCACATCACAAGTTGGATCCTTCACGCTTGAACCGAGTAGTTATGTTTGTGGAAGGCATGGAATATATCTCTCAATGCGGCTAAGGCGGCCATTCTGTTGCTGTAATTGGAACTAGAACTGAATCAATTGAAATTCCTTACGGATTTTTGAAAGTCCATGATCAGTCTTGGAAGAATCAACAAGAGGGTTAGCCAAGGCTTTGGCTACTATATTATTCATTAACCAATAAAGATAGACTATATGTTTATACTTGAAGACCTTCCTGTAGAATGACCTGGGTAGGGAACCAAATCATGCCAATCACCCAAATCAATATCTGTGTTTGCATCATGTTGGTTCAACTCTGCGTCCCAACCCGAAATTAACTGGCGGTCCTGTGAAAAAGTACTAATTTGAAATGCTTGAGTTTCATCTCAAAAGAGTCATGAGGTATTTTTCATTAGAGGACTTTTGAGTCTAAAATGAGCCTCCTAAGAAATAATAAAATAATAAGCCCAAACCAATAAAATAATATTTATGAATTTGCAATTCAACTTTTTTATAAAATCCATGTACCCATGGTTAAATTTGATTCAAAAGTTGTACCAAAATAAAAATAATAAAAAAATTGTATTGATGTGACTATAAATAAGAATGAAATTTAAAAAAAAAAGTCATTATCATTCCACAACTAATGCATTTGTACTTAAATAAATTAAAATAAAATATAAATAGAAATTTATAAATTCTTAATTATAGAATATATTATTAATTAAAATTTATATTATTTAAATTATATAATAACATGTAATTAATATACTATATAAAAATAATATAATATAATATATTGTTTTATGTATGAATTTTATATTACATATTGAATTGATTTGATTTATAAATAAATATTTGAAAATATAAAAATATAATATTTATTGAAAAGTGTGTAAATACATGAAGATTGTGTAGGGATATGCATTGTTTCTTTCAAAAAATATGAAATGAAGATAATAATATTTTATTCAAAAAAATGTAAATTGACATTTATTATGAGTACTTTACTTTATGACTTTAAAAGTACTTGGAGCACTACCATGGTTAACTATGTGTTTTTATCCACTATTGAAAATGTGACAAGTAAGTACTTTTAACTCAAGCAATGCCACCTCAACCACTAGGGATGATGTCATCCACTAAAATGTGATTGGTTCTCATAAATTGAATTTTGATTGTACATTTTCCATATGAGGCCCATTTTAGACCTCAAAAAATTCCCCTAATGCTAGCCTTTACTCCTTGTTCGGCGAGGTTGGGGTTGACTATCTCCACGGCTCGGCCCCAACTTCCTACCACGTCCACGACCTCCACAAGCCGAAGAGAATTTGACAAGGGAGGAGCGAGCCATGTGCTTGTTCAAATTAATACCAGAAGGATGGCATACCTTGGGATAGGGTGTTATAGCCTTGGGCTCGTGACGGGGAAGAAACTTAAAATCCTGAAACCCTCTCAGTGCATATAAACATGTAAGAATACCATGGCATAAATGCAAATAACAGTGAGTAAAAAGGTTGTCTACCCAGAAATTGTCATGGAAAATGTTATGGATCTGATACAGGAGTCCCTAGAAAATCACCCAAGGCTGCGCAAATCGTCTTAGGATAGGATAAAAATACAGATTAAGAAAAACCATATCCGGGAGAGCCCAATACGTATTGACCAGCAAAACCAACGAGCATTCAAGGTGGTAAATGTTGATTTGTATAGCTTCGGAGGTGCTCCAAGCCCTAGGGTTCAGGGTTTGGAGGGAAAATTACCACAAGGGCATCTAGTGATGTATCTACTCTAAGTTCCTTGTTTTAATTACAAACATTTTGGTTAGATAAACCTGTGGAAACATTATTTATGAAGAATTTTGTTGTTCACTATTGTGTAATGAGTGGTGGATGGAAACAAATAAACACTATAGGAAGAACTAATAGCTTTAATGATTGGAAATGGATATGTATCTGTAATAGCTTTAATATCTTAAGCACAATATATAATCTTAACAATATGCATATAACGTGAAAAGATCTTGTTCGAGCTTAAGCTCTCAAATTTCTTATAACCATCAAAACTAATAAACATATATGAAGAACTCATATACAATTTTTATAAACCGGTTTACAATGTCCAAACACGAATCAAAACCCAAAACATTCCTCCATGAGTGCAAGAAATTATAAGTGTATAATTACATTCACTGTTCGATCGATGGCCATAATTAAATTTGGAACCCCAGACTCGAGCATAGTCTCGGTATTTCACCATGTAGGAAATCTAACTTAAACCCTACACAGAAGACCCAAGCAGTGCGAAAGTAGCGCCTTAGCCAGAAAGAAGACCATGACAAGTTTGGACAAAAGGGTCACCGTACCTGTGCCAGAGAAACGAAAGAATTCCTGTGTGATGTAACATAAACCTTAGGACGAGAGAAACCATTTTGAGAAGCGAAACTCATACGTAGAAAATTATTCCATGTATTTTCGAACCAATGCCCTTCACATCACAGAGGGAATAATTATAGCAATCATCGGAAGTTTGCAATGGAAAAGGAGGGGGTCATTCCCTCGGATTTTACACTGGCAATCACCAGTTCATGTTTCTTCTCTGGCAGGTGTGTGGTGTGGTAGTGCTTTTGGGCTCGGGCTACCATCCGCGCAAGCTATAAGTTTGGTTTCAGAATCTCCCACAACGTGCAGGTACAAGACGATGGCTCGATCAGCAGCAACGAAGGGAAGAAGTGGCCCGAGTTCAAGGGGTCAAGGCAAAAGAACCATGGGGTCTCTCGCACCTGGTCAACCCACCTACTTTGGGGGAAGAACTCAGGGCCGCAAGCTAGTCTCCAACATCATAAATGATGTGGCCATAACTTATCACAAAGGCACATCCGAGGAAATTCATCAGCTAATGGAAAAGTGGGAAGAAGACCTGAACAAGCAAGCATGCACGATAGAAATTGATGTGGAGGATTAGTGGGTTCTGGTGCCAGATCCAGGGCACACCCAAGGTCGAAGCACAAAATTCAAACAAACATTGTTCTTGTATTGGTCCATGAAGAGTATCCTAACGAAAGTGCTGGAGCAATTTTTTGTGGGTATGGATTTCCTGACTATAAGAAGGAATTTTAGAACCTTTACTTCCAATTGCAAAAGTAAGATGACAGACCTACTAATTTTTTTTTAATATTAATATTAGTTTACTTATAATATTATTTGGGCGGGTTCAACTTCTATATTTTAGAAGAATTAATCTTAAAATATATTTTATAAGAATTAATCTTAAAATATAAGGAAATAAATTAATAATCTAAAATACTAATATTTAATAATTTAGAAATCAACTCTTTTACAAAGTATCACATAATGTTATTATAAAGTCATTTTTTTAAAACACCATCCTTATCACTAATATCCACAAATGAACATTGAAAAGGAATGGAATGTATTGAAAATTTACAATTTTTTATTAAAAATGAGATTTTTATTTGACTGGAGATTCAAGAATATAGTGAAATAACAAGTATCTTTATATTGATTGTGAATTCACAAATTTTGAATTCAACAAATAATAGTTACTCAAATTGTTTAACTTTGTTCCCGTAATCCACAATTAAAATTTTGAAATCCACAAATAATAGTTACTTAAATTGTTTAACTTTGTTCCCCATAATCCACAATTAGAAAACAAATGCGGGCGAGTTCAATTGTTTAAATTTACTCCCCAAATCTACAATAAAATTAAGTTCAGGATTATGAAAACCAACCATACAGTAAACTTAACAAGCATCAACAGGATTAAAGAACAAGCCATATAGTTGACTTAATGGCCTCGCCTGTAATATACACAAAAGAAAAAACATCGTATGTATGTATTCCCATTATAACCATTGAACATAATTACATAATATCTGCACACCGATCCTCATGTTGGTTATGCTGCACCTGTTTCAACACGACAACGCCGCCACAAATGTTGCTCACAAATTGTTTCCCCCAAAAGTGAAAATTGACAAAAATTTTCACTACGATGGTGGAAGGGGATGCAATCAAGAATATGGTGTAGTGGAATTTCTTTGCTAAACCCCTACAATATGTGCATATACAGGTCGATCGGTGGCGATTCAATTCCGACACATTACATGTTGAAAAATGCAACAAGATGACAGAGCTTAGTGGAAAGAAGTCGCCTTCAGTAAGTGGGCCCGCAAGCTATTTTTTGGCGCAAAGTCTATTTTTAGACTATGTCTGTTTTTAGACATGTCGATCATGATTCTATGAGTTGCAGGATGCTATTTGTGGAGGGATGGTCAAGTTGGAAAAATAGATGGACTTCTATTTTTAGACATACTGGGCGGAATCTATTTTTAGATTTCCAGTCTAAAAATAGATATGTCGAATATTATAAGCTCTTAATAATATTTGGACTATAAACATTATCTTATTCTCTTGGAGCACTTCAGTTGGAGCTACGGATGTAGCCCATGCATCTGACAGAAGGAATTACGCTATTCCTTGGGGTTTGGTGAGCTCATGCATGGTTGACTTCAGTTAGGACTTCAGTGGCAGAAGTTTGGTGGAGTTGATGAGACAGTTGGTGGAGTTGTGTTCGGTTCAACTTAGTTGAACTAGTTGAGATTAGTTTAACTAGCTAATCAACTAGTAATGAGTGGAGTGAATTAAATATTATTTAATTCATTAATTAGTAACTCATTATTCAACTCAAGAACACATCAGTTCACTACAGTGCATGAACAGTTCAGTGGAGACCAGTGAAAGAGGTAGATGAAAGGGTGGAGTTAGCTATCAGTGGCGACATCAGTTGTACATGAGATTTGCACCACACTTGGAGGAATTTCCCATGATGATTGTACTGTCAAGCCAAGGATATTTGAACCTTGGATCTCTCCATTACCAACTTGTTATACTGTGATGAGGCGAGGAATAGAAAATAGTGGAGAGTTTTGAACCCGTGACTTGTTCAAAGGCCAGGCTAGTTTATTGTTATTAACTTTTAGCATGTTCAGTGGTACTTGTGAGGAGTATTGTGCTATGTATTGTTACATGTTCTCATTCATTATATGATACAGATAGCTGGGGGTTTTCAGCTATCATCTATAAGCTTTCCCCATTACATACTGCGTTATATGTGTGATGAATTTATGTTCTTATGATCGCATACCGCTTGTTTTATTTCCGCATGTGATGATTAATGGTAGAAGAGGTTATGTGTTATGCATAAAGATCAAATAGTGTGTGACCAGGATAATCTCGGTGAATAATCTTCATTATTCAGCAAATTTCTACATTCTAATTCTCCAAAATAACTGATGCTATCCAAGAGTGCCATTCTATTGCCGATCAGCACTCTGAACAATTTGTCCACCTGCTCCTCAAAATAAGCGATGCCTGCCTCCATATCTGCGATGCATTTCTTCAACGACTCAACGGTTTTCTCTCCATCCAAAATGCCATTCAGTTGTGAAAATCTCCCCCAAAACATCACCGTTTCCATTTTCAAAGGAAAAATGTAAAACAAGCTATTTAAATACAGCAAAAACATACGAGAAAACATGCGTGATAATGAGAAAACTTTATGAGAAAACTTTTTGTGTTCAAACTTTAGTGATAATGACAATGAAAATCGTGTTGAGCACACTGTGATAATGACAGCAGGGTAATCTTTAGTTTCTATTCCTCTTGACATTACATCAATCTTATTGATTCACATTTCTTCCTTCAAAAAAAAATGTTGAAATGAGACAAATTCTACAAGAGATTTGCAATGGTTTGCAAATCCAAAAAATATTGGGCTCAAATTCAAAATTTCAATACAGATTTAAAAATCCAAAAATATTGGGCGAGAGAAATTGAAAAATTTCAAGCGGTTTGAAATCGAGTTTGAAATACGCCAGGCATGAAATCGAAGTTGGAAATGTTGTACGGCGAGGTGACAGGTGATGATATTGAATGAATGTAAGTTACCTTTGAATGATGGAGTTGCAGAAGCGATCGATGCCATGGGCATGGACATGGCATGCTTAGTGGTACTCTTAACGGTAATGGGCGAATAGCATAGAAAATATTGGTTGCCGTGCCCAATGAGATATTTAATGGAGGTAAGAGTATGTGAAGAAAACCCAATGAGAAGAGTAAGTATATTTAATGGATGTGAGATGCAAGACCAAGACCAGGACAAATCGGCCCCAGCGAGCGTAAGAAAATGTAAACCACGAGAAAGTATATTTAATTGATGGCTTCATATTTATTTTACGGACTTTGAAAATACGGCGGCAATCGTAAGGAAATGTGAAGCCACGAGAAAGTATATTTAATTGATGGCGGTGTATTTATTTGCGGACTTTGAAATTATGAGCAAATTCCCCTCAATCGAAGAACCGGTAATTGAACATCTCTTATGCGAGAAAGCCTTATTTCCACTGTTATAGGCCCATTAATGCTCCAGACGTACCAATGCCATGCCCCATGGTCATGTGAGCCATCTGGGACAAGAAATAGTAAATGATATGCGGTAAATGATACTTCTCTGGAGTCTGTACTCTTTTTGCTCTTAGTTCATTAACGCACTGGACTCGGAATTTATGTCATTCCATGTATAGTAGTTGCACAAATTGTTCTTAGCACACCAAACTTGTAAATGTATCTTTTTTATTTATTTATTTGAATCAAGCATGTCTGGAGCATGTTTGAAATCCAGGATTTGAAAAAGCTGTTGGCGTGAGCTCAGGATTTCAAATGTTGTGCATCGAGGTGCAAGGTGACAGGGGATATTGAATTAAGATATGATTACATTGAATGATGGAGTTGTAAGTTACGCCGAGCTTTCTTTTTTCAACTCTGAAATTTGCATAAACTTTTGTTCTTTGGCAATTATACATTTCCGTATTTTTCATAGCCATAGATTTTCCATTTCCTCGTTTTTTTCTTTGTTAAGTTCTTCTTATAAACTTTTACTTTCTCATAACACCACGGCTGCAAGCTTATATGTTAATGTTTGTTGGGTGATTGCTCTTTACCTTCTCTACGTCCACTCCGCCTCCCTTACTCTCTGCATCACAATTCTGCAATCCATCTCCCCGCATCACAAGTACAAGAAAGCCATGGCAACGGTCACCACAGTAGCAGGCGATGCCACAATCAACCCAGTCATCCAGTTGATAAAGGAAGTTATTAACAAGGAGGATACCCGTTCCATTCTGCAAACTGACTTCAGACGTATGGAGAGCCTTCTACAAGGTATTGCCTTCTTCTTCAGATATGAACAAGATGTTCCCTTCTTTTTCGGATATGAACAGAAAGAGCCCCTGGAGATCGTGAAGATCTGGTTGCAGTTGCTGCAAAATTCGCTTATGGAGGCAAACGGCCTACTGGATCGCAGGGAGGGATCATGCCAAAGCTGTCTTGACAGTGTCATGTACAATCCCAGGAGACTCTCCAAGAAAATAAAAGAATGGAAAGCTTGTTTTAATCATATCCATCAAGGCATTCAAACTGACATTTTTCAGCACATTGTTTTATCAGGCAACGTCATGAATAGCCGTGTGGTCGCCCCATTCACCGAACTGTTAAAGGATGTTATGAACAAGGAGCAGGATAATCCTCAGATTCCGCAAGCTGAGCTGAGGTGTATGGAGAGCTTACTACAAGATATGACCACCCTTTTCCGTGATGAACCCGATATTGCCACTCTCTTCCAACGTCAAAAGCACGAACTCCTGCACATCATGAGGACCTGGATTCAATTGCTGCAAAGTTCTCTTAAAGATCTGCATCCCACAACAGTACTCTCCCAAGAAATAAGAGAAAGCAGCGCATCTTTTGATAAGATGTATCATGGCTTGCAATTGGTGACTTCTGTGCAGTTTGTTTCATCAAAACCCTTTTATTCATATAAAGAGGATGCATTACATCGAGACGTAGCTGCCCCTGCATCTGTAGATGAGGCTCAACCCCTCTCTAAAGATGAAGCCTGGACGCTGTTTCGTACAGTGGCTTTCAAAGGCGTCCAAGCTGTTTCTATGGATATACAAGAGCGTGCCAGGAATATTGCTGAGGAGTGTAGAGGTCTTCCTTTGGCCATAAAGGTAGTGGCCGCGGCAATGATTGGGAAAACAAGTGTTCAGGAATGGGATAATTGTTTATCCTCCATTCAAACAGTAGATCCCTCTTTTCATCATCCTGGCCGCCTTGATGCACAACTCTATGCACGACTCCGGTATAGCTACGATGCTCTGCTCAATTCAAACGTGAAGAGGTGCTTCTTATATTGTGCGATGTACAAGGGAGGTGAAGAAATTGATACGGATACATTACTGCAAATGTGGATTGGAGAGGGGTTGGTGAAGAGCCAACAAGGATCCTATTTAATGGACATGGCCATTGGCCGCAAGTATTTAAAACTCCTTGTAGACCGTTTCTTCTTCCAGAGAGTCCGTAAGAGCAGGGACGTGTTTAGGGGGAGGAGGACAATAAGAGTTGACAATTGTATTCATGACATGGCGGTCTACATTGGGCAGAAAGAGGAGAACTGTGTATTTGTGGCAAGTCAAAATCAACTAAATTTCCCAGAGGTTGACTATGCAGCAGGATATCAGTAGCCGAGAATTTTAATATGGAAGATCTACCCACTGGCTTTAGATGCCCAAAGCTTGCGAGTCTCACCTTACAAGGTAATCCACATTTGAAAAAGCTTCCGTCACAGTTGCTTCTCAGCGTAACCTGTCTCAGGGTTCTCAATCTGTCAGGATGCTCGCAAATAACTTCAGTCCCAACGTCAATTGGGCAGCTCAGAATGCTCGAGTTTCTCTCATTAAGCAGGCTTCCCCGTATCAAAGATTTTCCTGAACAGATTTGCAATCTTTCCAGTCTTCAATTTTTGGATCTTTCAAGTTGTACAGATCTAACTTCATTGCCATCTCAGATTGGACAACTCAGAAATCTCAAGCATCTAAATTTAAAGGAATGTCAGTCGTTAAAGATGATTCCACGTGAGATGTGTGAACTTACTTCACTGAGCAGACTCCAGTTAAGTGATAACACATCCCTGAGTGTGGAAGTGGAAGCACAGGCGAATATATGGAGTTTGAAGGGTCTCAAAAGCTTAACGGAGTTGCAAATAACAATAGACCCTCTGCAGCAGGATGGAAAAAGGTCCAGAATTAAAGATGGCATAATGGGAACCTGGTCGGAGATGAGGCACTTAGCGTTGACCTACAATGTCACCCCTGCAAGCAGAAGATCTAGTTATGAAGAGGATCTTCTTCCAGAGGACATGTCGAACATGAAGAAGCTACAGAGTTTTATTTTATACGGGTATGGAGGGTTAAGTCTGCCGAATTGCATGTTTGAACATCTTGAAATGGTTAAGTTGTTTGACTGCGACGGGATAAGCGAGCTGTCTCCATTGGAACGGTTGCCCAACTTAAAGTTTCTGAAGTTGCAGTCGTGTTATGGTTTGAGAGAGTTGGGGATAGGGAGTCCAGGTGGATATGTTAGCTTACAGAAGCTGGTTCTCAGAGCACTAGTGCACTTGGAGAGTCTCGGTGGTGGAGCATCAGAGAGGGGAGTGTGGGATGAGAGAACACTACCCCAACTCCATGTCTTAAAGATAGTTTACCGTGAATCATTGAAAAGATTTCCGGAAGGGATGGACAAGCTGCCAAATTTATGTGCATTAATTTATCAGCCATGGAGATCTTTCGACAAAGGCGCAAAGCAGTGGTGGGAAAGCTTGATGCGGGAAGACGATAATATGAAAGTCAAACTTGAACGAATCTTTATACCACGTGAACCGGTAAGTAACCGTTATTTTTTCATTAATTAAATTCTAAGTTATTTGTATTTAGTTTATTTTTTTTACTTAGTTTATTATGCTTTCCTCATTTCTTTATAAATATAATAATAATAAAATTTTTTTAATAAAATATCTTAAACTTATTTATTTTTCATTTCTACTTTAATTTATTATACATTTTTAAACAGCAGCAAAATATTATTATTAAAATTATTTAAATCTCAAATTTTATAACTAATCAAATTACATGTATTTTGAAGAAATCAATACTAATGTTAATTTAACTTACGTTTTACTCAGAAACTCTCTTATATTTAAATTAAGAACATATTAACATTAATTTACACTTTACTCAAAAACTCCTATATTTAACTTACGTTTTACTCAGAAACTCTCTTATATTTAAATTAAGAACATATTAACATTAATTTACACTTTACTCAAAAACTCCTATATTTAAATTAAGAACCGATTACATAGTTTTATTTATTAAATTTCTTATATTATAGGTTAATATTATCACAATCTCAACCGCTTTAGTTAGTTTTTTTTCAACACATTAGTTTCTCGAAAATTCATAGTTTTATTAATTAATTTTTTATATTATATATTAATATAATCACAATGTCAACCACATTAGTTTTTTTCCAATACTTTAGTTTTTCAAGGATGGAAAACAATGGTCGACTAGTTTCAATACTTTAGTTTCTCAAGGATGACAAATAATGGTTGACTATTTATAGCATGCATTATAGCTAGCATATATCTGCATTCATGAATTTTTAAATTGAATTTTACTTTGGGGAATTTTGTGAATTGCAAACCCTTAATTTTTGTATTTTTAAATGAAAATCAATTCTATTTCAAAATATTTATGCATTTGATAGGAAGGAAATAATAATATATTAATATGATATTTCTACTCCATTTACATAATTATAGTTTTTATTTTGTTAATGTTTGTTATCTTATTGAACTATTTTTTTTTGGTAGGTCCGCGAGTATTGAACTTCCAATCACTTGGATACATGAGGGCTTTCCAACATGTTTTTTTCTATTTGTGCTACCACATGCACACATTTTATTAAACTAATTTAAATAAATTGGTATTCTTTATATTTTTTATGAGATATATTTGTTGTAAAGTAAGATGGGTGTCATTTGTGTTGTGCTATTAGTTCACCCATTTCATTTTCAATGTACCTTATCTCCATTTGTGCATTTATCTGAAAAATGGCCAATCTTGGATGTCACTAATCTTTTTGTTTGAGTTTGTTATGGATTAATTTTTCATTGTGGGTTTGTACCATTCAAAGTTAATGTATTTTGCATGATTATATTGTTTCTTTACAATCTAACTAATAACAAAGAAAAGAATTAACTTCTATATGTGATATGTGATAAATAATATTTGAATTATGTGATTATATTATAATGATGTAGACCACACATAATCTTTATGTATGAATCAAAGATGAGAACAATGGGAGAATTTAGGATTCATCATTTAGGAAGGGATTATCATAAGATAACTATGGAGGTCGTTGAATTGAATGTCTCTTTATGATATATCGATATGGCCACTTTTATTGGAAATGTATGATATTCTACAATAAAAAAGCACATAGATAATCAAAATTGAATATACTTTCCCTTAAAGGGTGAATAAAGTATAAACTACCGTCTTTTTTACTACTAAATATCAAAGTCGAGATTTTGAATGCTAGCTTAGTTTCCCATGTTATTAAAAGAGTTAAGTCACTAAAGTTGTTGATCTTTCAAAATGTTTTTCCAAAGACATGGTAATGCTACATGGAGAACGAAATTAGTGTCTTTGTTGTGGAAAAATATGTCAAAGTCTCCTAAAGATCATGACTATTGGATTTGTGAAAGAGAGACATGATAAGGCATTGCGAGAGGTTGTTTGAAGTTCTTCTAAAACTAGTAAATGTATTTTTTGTTGAGAAATCAGGATGGATCTATTTGTTGACAATCCGAATGAAATTTCTTTTGAGAATTCTGATTGTGTACAAGCAATTAAATTTTCCACATTGGGTTTATCGATTTATTTAAGAATACATCATTTCAGGCCATATACGTTTTTTTCAATTGAGGTTTTGATATTTATCATGACTTCATTCTAACTCCTTTCTTTTTAAAATTTTACTACTAAAAATCACCCAACAAAGAAAGCGACATGCAAATGATCATTAAAAGGTTGATATGAAGGTTGTACATAAAGGCTATTCAAACACAATTATAATATTGATCCTTTTGTGTATGTTTTGGTCTACTTATAAATCTATAATTTGAATACGTGAAATTATTTGATGGTAGAAATATATTCATAAGAACCCAAAAAATTGGCATTGCATTGACGATGGGATCTACAATTAAGGCCATGACGAAATATATGTGGATCTTATAAACTATGATAATTTTGTTTTCATCTGTGGTATAATGTAGAGGATAGAAATTATTTTGAGAATGATATAATAGATCCATACAATAGACAATAGAAGAATGAACGAAAAAATGTAGATAAAACCCTTGAAGTGAGGTGTCACTGTTAATTCCTTAAGGGAAGAAACATTCCATAAGCAATGATTGCTATGATTACAATATTATTTACAATAAATCTCATTACATTTCTTCTACTTGTTTATATGATTCTATCTACCTTCCAAGGAAATTTCTAGTGAAGAAACCTTCTTGTAGGTGGAACCTTATAGTAAACCTTCCTAATTTTTTTATTTCCAACCTATCTGTTATTATCCACTTTATCTACCTCCCTAGTTACCTCATATTACCCTCCATAGGTATATTACATTTCATCCATATTTGAACCTCTTGTCCTCAAAACATGGGAGGAAGCCATTTTATACAATCTATTAACTAATGTGAGCAATTGGTACTAAGCATGAGTATCCATCGATCCTAGTGAAATGTAGGCATGTGGTCCAACTGGTTTCTTAACACCCCGATCTTCAGTAAAGTTTCTATTTAGCACCATGTTGTCATTGTGCTACTTTGGTATCTCCATGTAGTGCTTTAGGTCCTCCATGAGCTTCCATACTAGTTTCCCTTTTGGTTCCATGTTGGTTCATAAGATTTTTGATGCTCACACCCTCTCCTTGAGGACTGTTTTTTCTCTTAATGGTGTGGGTGGAAATATACATCAACATTAGCTATCAATTTTTTTGGCCTAGACCCTTTAACACGTGGTTCTTTTGAGACACTTTTATTCCCTTCTTGGGGATTTATTCACATGATTCAATATGATCTTCTTCTAATTCAACCTTAAACATTTCCCTTAGTTTCTTTTAAACAAATTATTTAGGGGACCCCTTGGGCCCTTCTTATTTGATAAGAAAAAAAGTCATGCAATGGGATTTTTTTTCTTATCACAAAGATTCAAATATTTCTTTTTCTCATTAATATTAATTTTACTAACTATGTCCATCCAAGGATATTATAAAACAATATCCACATTATCCATATATATAACATGAATATCCAAATGCAGCACATATTTATCCATGATAATATTAAAATATTTAAAAATACAAATAGTCTCAACCTCAAACTATGTGCTTAAATATGCTCTTCTGAAACTTGTAATCTATTAGCCAAATTAGCATTGATGAAATTATGCTTATTACTAGGGTTTATAGAAATAATGGCATGTTAGTTTTGAATACATGCATGAAGATGTAATATGAATTTTGTGAATGAAAAAAACCCTTGGTGCAATCTTTATCTTTGTGCGAAATCTTAGACTACCTATCTAAAATTATTTGTTCAAATGCTTCATCTTAAATTGTCATCATCTTGTCACAATTAAGCAACTACAACCATAAGGAAACATACTCTTTTAAATTAATACATGCCCACTATTTCCATTCATTTCTCCATAATAAATTTATTTCTTTTATGAATTATTTAATAGAAATATAAGAATTGTTTCATATTGAAATCATATTCCTTGCTATATCTCAAAAATATAACAAGTATTTTAAGTAAATAACTTACTTTGCAATGCAGTTCCTTTGTGTGGCTTGGTTTTGAAGTGAATGATATAGAATGAGTAATATAAAATTATCACTTTGGTGATACTTCTTGGATTGGATATTATTACCATAATTATGAAATTACATGCCCAACTTTCAACTATGAGTACTAGTTTAACTAGAATGTGTGCACTCTATCAAAAGATATCTGATGTATAAAATGTGAAATTTCCATCACAAAAACCCTAAAGTGGTTGATTCAAATCAATGTAACTGCACTTCCCAACCTCCAATTTGGATTTTATTTATCAGCTTGGGTATTTTTTCAAGATGAACTCAAATGTAAACTATTTTCCTCAAATTATACACAAAATGTTTCATAAATCAATATTTATCAGCTTGGGTATTTTTTCAAGATGAACTCAAATGTAAACTATTTTCCTCAAATTATACACAAAATGTTTCATAAATCAATCGAAATGTTGTCGCCTTCTATTTCCATTGAAAAAAAAAATTATATATATATATATATATATATATACATAGAGAGAGAGAGAGTGGAATGTTTCCCTTTTTGGCCCAAAAAAGAGATCAAATACCAATTTTAGTGTGACTCGATAGATTTGAAAATAGAAGATATGCATTAATTTTAGAATAGCGAAACTTATCCATATAATAGATAAAAAAAAATAAATGAATATAAGAATGTAGAGAAAACCATTGAGATAGGCAACACCATTACGTATTATTCTAGGAAGGAATCACTTTGCAAGACATGATTACTAGTTTTTTTTTTCAAGTTGTCTATGTACTCTAGATATGAATATAGGCTTAACATTTGGCTTGAGAAACCATGAAACATGGGAATCAAAGCCATCAAAATCACCTAGGAATCACAGTCGGCTTGGGCCACATCAGCCCTTAACATGACTAGATTTTTTTCCCATGGAGTTTCGAACCGATGACCTTAGCATCATGAAGTGACTTAATAGTACACCCATTACCATCTATTCTACACCCTGTGGGTGACATGATAGCTGTTACACCATTTTTTGGTCATCTAACTCTTCATCATTAGATGGACCCAAGTACACCATGTAAGACCAGTTTTACCCCAAGTAAAACTGCTTTCACTATGTTAATTAGGAAACTCCAAAAGGAATAATTAATTAAACCATAATTTAATTATTATTCCCAGTCATGTTTAACCCAAAAACAAAGAAATTAATGAGATAAACCCATAGTTATCTTATTATTTTCTAGGAATAATTATTTAAATAATATTCCTTGTTAAATATGACCAAATCAATCACCATTAATCAAATAAATCATTATTTATTTGATTATATCCCAACCACTTCCTTAAAAAGATAAATAAATCATTTATTTATTTATTTTTCACTAATCAAGGGATTTGACCCAAGTCAAACACCCTTTCCCTCCAACAAATAATAATAAAATACTCCATAGAGGTGGATCTAGATGTGATTAACATTATTTTAATCATGCACCAAGATCTAGAAGGACCTAATATTTTGTTATAAATAGGAGGGTTTTCCCCATCATTCTTCACCTTTTGTTGCATATTAGATCACTCTGGATCTATACACTTGGTCTCATTTCTGCCATTTTGCTCCCATTGAGCTCTACCTTCTACATTGGGTTTTTCTACATCTACAAGAGAGGGAAAGCTTAGATCTGAAGTGCTGAGGACTACAAAGAACCCATCCCATTGAGGAGATCTGGATACACCTTCTTGTTTCCTCCCAGGTGCCCTGTAATATAAAAATTCATTCAAAAATCGTGTTCTTGTCTTGTCTGTTGGATGCATGGAGCAAAATCTTTACTTTACTGCTTAATATCTTTCCATTTATAGATCCGGTTGTTGCAGCACTTTAACTACTAATTGCAGATCTGAAGATGTTTTGCAGCCATTATTGTTGTTAGGGCTATTAGTTATGCGTAGCTAAAGTGGTTCTTTTTCGTACGCTTTGACAAAGAATTCATACTAACAAATGGCGACTCCACACGGGTTTTAAATTACGACCGCTGTCGTTTTTCATATTCCTGCATATCCAGCTACTTCAGGCCCTAGGGCTTCTTTTTTAGCTGCTTAGTTTTTCTCCTTTCATGTCATTTTTCTCACATAAAACCCTAAAAACCTAAAATTTCTAACTTCCGTGTGTTTCTGGCCCTATTGCGCAGGTAAGCGACACCAGCCGCACCTGAGACGGCAATTTTTCAGAAAATCTGCCGCCGAAACAGCCGGAACGGGGGGGTCACACCTTTTGGCCCAAAACCTGCGACCTGGACGCACCTTTTGGCCCAAAACCTGCGACCTCAACTCAGATCAGGTCAGAACCTGCGACCTGCCCTTTTTTCAGCATTTTTTCTGTAATTTTTCTGGGTTCTGCTGCAGCCTCTGCCAGGGTTTTCCAGCCTCTGTCTCAGCCCGCCTTGACCAAGATCTGATCTGTTTTTACTCATCTAAGTGGGAACCCAACCCCTTAGGGCTTTAGTACCCTCCACTTTTTGTGGAAGATTTTTAGCTGTTTCAGCCGTCGGTTTCAGAGCTTCAGCCCCCTCTTTTCCAGATCTGTTACCTCCCTTTCAGATCCATTGAAATCAGCCCTTTTTCCTTTCAAATCACCTCTTGTCGTTTTGCTTGGACCTCCTTTGAAGGCCTCCGCCTTGCCCCCCGGTTTTTTGCTGATTTCCTTTTCCAGCCACCTTGCCTTTGTCTCTTGGCTGTGATCTGCACCCCTTGTCTGCAGCTTTATCCTCCAGATCTCTGTCCCCTTTGACCCTAGATCTGTTGAGCTTCCTTTGTGTGTGTTTCCAGGCTTTTCCTCTTTTCTCAAAGATAGTTTTTAGAGCCTAATTTTCTTAGTTAGATAGATGGCCGTAGCTTATTTTTCGTTATTTCAAAGATTTTTAATGCTCTCTCGTAGGTTTATTTTCACTACGCAGTACACTTCTTGCTCTCAACAACGGAAAGGGTTTAAAAATTAAAATTAACGCACACCACACACTGACCCTAAGTGAAGAAGCGCCTGGTTTACACCGCCTGGCAAAGACTCTAAAATCAATCGTCACTGCACCTTATCTGCCCTTGACCTTATTGATTTTGTCCCTTTCTGCCCTTATCGGTTTCCTTCTTCCTGTCATCATTGCGCCCCCAAGGCGCCTTTCCCGGAGACTTCTTGGCCTTCATCCTCAGTTTCCGGTTGATCGACCTGCTCCGCACCGTCGTCGTCGAGCCAGTCCACCTTCGAGTCCGCACTCCGACTCCTCTCTGATTCATCGGGTCCCCCTTCTCCTTCCGGTTCTCCCCCTCCGACTCCTTTTACCTTCACCATGTCCGGATCAGGGCCTAATGCTAGCGGTTCTCCCGGCCCCAATGCCGGCCCTACTTCTAGCGGAACCATCACAACCACTACTCCGGCCACCCCTGTGCTGCCGTACATTGCAGGCCTCAGCCTCCCCGATTTCCATCAGTTGATTAACGACCCCATTCACCATAATACTACCTAGCCCACGATGCCTACCAAGTTACCCTCTGATATCCCTAAGTTCGAGGGCCTTAATGGCGAAGACCCAACCAATCACGTCCGGTCTTTCCACATGTGGTGTTCCTCCAACTCCATTACCGATGACTCCATCCGTCTTCGTTTGTTCCAACGCACGCCACAAGCTTCTAATGGTAAGGCTTCAACAGCTGGCCACCATCGTTCCCATACCACGTCTCAGACTCTTGGCCCAAGCCCTTCTATCGTACTCTGTAGCTCCCTCTCCGATATGAGACTGGCACGGAGCTCTTGACTTCATTTAAGCAATCCTCTTCCACACGCCTTTCTGCCCATGTTCAAGAATGGCGACGAAGACGGAGCTTATGTCGAGCCCCTCCCTTTGAAGATCGGGTTTACATGGACTGGTTCCTTCGCACCCTCCCGTCTCCCCTCGGCAAAGATGTCGCCTCTCACTTTCCTCAATCTGAAGAAGCCGCCCTCCAAATAGCTTTAAAATATGACCTGATCTACGCTCAATCTGGTTATGTTTATACCGTTCTTCCCGACATCCCCAGGCCCGGTGGCGCTAACGCCCCGGGGGCATCTCATTCCGCCGACGGTATTGTTGGATCTCTTTCCCACCCCTCTGCTCACCCTCCTATGAGCCATGGCCTTCCTCAGGGAGGGGCCAGCACCTCTAGCATTCTTCCCCCTCCCGGCAACATGTATCCAGGATACGGCATGCCTCCTCCTTTTGCCCAACCTCCTGCTTACCTCAATGCTGCCCAACCCAACCCTTACTTCTATCCGCAGCCTGGTGCGCCAGCTCCTCCAGCATATGCGCTTCCGCCTCCCTTGCCTCCTCACCACCTGCAACAGCCCTTACAACCCCCTCCAGGGCAAGTATTTGCGCAGCAGGGTGCGTTTAATCCCCCTTCTTCTCAAAGAAGGCGGAGAGGCAACCAGAACCCATCTGCCCCCGGTAACCGAGGTCCCACTTCTGGTCCGGACCCTAACACTAGCAACCAGCCTCAGGGCATTCCGCCCAGGCCGGACAGGCCGCTTCGCACAAACAAGCCCTGTTCGTGTTGCGGTGTTTACGGTCACTACACTCACGATTGCCCTCTCTTACCCCAGATGCGACAGATGTGGGAGTCTCAAGCCACATTGCGCGGACAACACGCCTCCCCTCACGCTCCTCCTAATGTGGCCACTACCCAGCCAGCTGTGTTCACTGATCCTTTCCCTCAACAGGGATTCGTAGCTACCCAACCCCCCGACAGCCATGCAGCCACACCCTCGTCCATTTCTGGTTCCTCTGACTACCAGATCCTTATGATGCACCATCCATGTTCCCTCCGTCGACTCACCTTCAACCTGGCCCCTAGTACCCTGCAAGCCCTCGCTCACCGCTCCCGAGCTCTGGCCTCTGTGTTCATGAGCCCTTTCACATCCAGCGTCTTTACACATCCTCAACCCAAAGTGAGGTTCACCCAAAGATTCCAAAGGGTCCATTACGCCGAAATGCTGCTTCTGGTCGAGCCGCCCAATCGTACAGTATAGTAGATGATTTGGCACAATCCTCTGCTGCCATTTCCACACTGGAACTCCTCCAGTCGTGCCCTTCCCAACGGAAGGCTCTACTATCTGCCGTGGGCGCTGTTGATCCTGCTGATGACCAAATGATTGTTTTCGACGCCACTCAATCGGACCACCCTCCTCTTCCTCCTTCCGCTGCTTTCCAAATCCCAGTCAAAATCCGGAACGCCACTGTATCCCGGTGTATAATTGATGAGGGGGCATCCACCTGTGTGATGTCCGCTTCGGTTTGGAAGCAACTCGGATCCCCTGAGCTGGCCCTTCAATCACCTCACAGGTGATGGTCATGCCTCCCAAATTATTGGCTCTGCTTTCAGAATCGTCCCATCACTTCTACGTAAGATCATGGAAGTGCTGATGTCATCAAGGTTACCGACGCCCCAGACTACAACATTACACAGTTAAGCCACACCTATGCTAGTGTCCGTCATTCCATCCGTGTCTTCTAAGATGTCTTTTCCACATAATGGAAAGATAGTCACCATTGACCAGCTATCGTATCATGAGCCACCGTCTCCATCCGCCTCCGAGACGACCATCTCTTCTGTAGCCAACAAGCAAACCGTCGATTCTTTGAACAGTGTCTCCCCCGGCGTCTATAAAGATTCCACCCTGCTTGGTACTTTTCCTCACCTTCCTCCCCCTCCTGTTACTGACCCCAGCTTGTCGAATGTTTGCATGATGCAATCGTCTCAGGCTTCCCATAAACGGCATGCCTCGGCTAGCCCGCACCCTCCTCCCGCCCTCCGCAACCCGCTCCTAGCCATCCATCTCAACCAGCCGGACCTCCTCTTTCTGGCCCTCCCCCTACAGCTGGCACCCCCGAACCTCTTTATCCTCCAGGCTCGGTCCCCCCTGGCCTTAACCATCTTGGAGTCGTTCCTCCTGGTCATTACCCTGCTGGACAGATCCCCTTCTTGGCTCCCCCTCCCGGAGTATATTCCGTCCCCGTCATGGCCACCCTTTCCCTCCCTAACTTGACCTTGGGTATTCCGGTTTGGTACCTTGACCCCCCAGCCGCCACCCCCCCTGGTCACCCCAAACCTTACATGGCTTTGACACCGGTTCAACTGGTCCCCCTCGCTTCCTCCATAGCCAACGTGCCCCCAGCACCTCCACAGGACCCTTCTCCTGCTGAGTCGGCTCCCGGGAAGAAAGGAAAAGCCCGCAGGGGGGCAACCAAAGACCAAACCACCACAACCACCTCGGCTCCTCCCCCACCCTCGAAGCCTTGTGCCTTATGTGATATCATCGGTCATGCCACCCATGCTTGTCCCGAGTTACCCCGTACTCGCCCCATGGTAAAAGTCGCGTTCCCCGACACTACGGTCCCTGAAACTCCCACTCCTGCTTCGACCGTCTCCAAGAACCCCAAGACTCTCCGCACCAACAAGCCTTGTGCTTTGTGCGGTGTCCATGGCCACTACTCCCATCATTGTCCTCATCTGACGCATTACCGTGACTCCCTTGAGGTAATCCGCGAGTATGAGGTTGAACAAAATCAATCCGCCTCTCCCATTCTTGCGCAGTATGCTGCAGCCCAGCCTGAGGACTCCACTGATCCCATCCATATTCCCCCCCCTGATGTCCAGATGACGGAGTCTACAGTCACCATTCTTTACCTGTCCTCCTCTGCACGACACTTGGAACCTAGCCCGTCTGCCGCCTCCCCCATTGTGCCCCTTGATACTCGAGATCACTCCACTGGTGTCGGCCATCTCTTCTGTAGCCAACAAGCAAATCGTCGATTCTCGACCAAAGGTCTATTACGTTTTATAAAGCATTCCCCATCAGATCTCTGCTTTCACGTTTTCCGAACCCCAATTCGCCACAGCGCCCAGGCTGGCAAATCATAGCCACTTATCCCATTATTAGCTCTCACTAATGGACATGGCTGGATCTCTTGAGGTGTCTGCGAGTGCTGAGGTCAAGAAATCAATCTGCTTCCATTCTCACACAGGCGTTGCCCAGCCTGAGACTCTCACTGTCCCATCCACATATCTTTATGTCCATGGGGATGACCAGGCCCACAGCCACCTATTCCTGCCTGCCCCTCCAGCCCACACTTGGGGCCGGGCCAATGCCTGCCCCCTGACCAGGTCAGCTGGGATCACTCCACTGGTGTCTCTGTTGACCTTCGCAGCCCGAGTCCTCGCCATGCTTCCGATAGCCCTCATACATCACCTTGTTTGAGTTTTGCTCATCCTGCCCCTTCCCCCCGCCATTTCCGCTTGATGACTTCTGCCCCCTCACGCTGCCGTCCTTTCCGTGTATTGTCTTGTCACACCACCTTGCGCATCCCCCCGTCCACATCCTTTATCGGTTACGCCGATGGTGCAAGTCGCTACTCCAGGAATCTTGCCTCGGCAGGGTGGGCCATCTTCACCCCCTTGCATGACCTCGTTCTGTCTAACGGGGTATGCATTGGTTCTGCCACCAACAATCAGGCCGAATACGATGCAGTGCGTGGCCTACTAGCTGATGCCTTGCTGCATCGCATTCGCCACCCGCACGTTCGCTTGGATTCCTTGCTTCTTGTCATGCAACTAAATGGTGTTTATCGTGTGCATAACCCTGTGCTGTTTCGACGCTACTTACGCGTGAAAGTCTTAATACGTGCGTTTGAAACCATCACTTTCAACCATGTACCCAGAGACCAGAATCACTACGTAGATAGTATTGCAAACCATGTTCTAGATTGGCATTTATCACACACAATTCATACAGGACAATAACATTCAATCAACCATCAAAAGACAATGCATATCCATAATATGTGTCGCAAACCATATATTGATGAGTCCATTTACTCTGATACATACGACATGCCCATAGCATGTTCCAAAAACTGGGGGCACCATACGCCCCCACACACATATACATCCGACATGCCCATAGCATGTTACAAACCAAAAACAAAAACTGGGGGCACCATATGCCCCTCCCTACACTATAGGAGGCACCCCCTGCCCCTACATACATCAAAGGGGGCACCATATGTCCCTAATCACTATCCGGAGGCTCCCGGGCCAATGGCTCTGCCCCTGCAGCATGTAGATCACGCATAGTTTGACCGGCCATCGCCATGCGCCGCATGATACCTCGCCACTCCGAGGGGAGACCAACACATGGCTCTATGTACTGGTCGTCTAAATCCTACCACCCGCGCTCTGATACTCCGGTCAACAGCTGCTCACATCTATGGCAGATGTCCTCCAGTAGGGCAGCTGCACCATCATTTTGCGCTGCCCTCGATCCACTCGGACCCGTAGCTCCAGACGCTGCCGGTCGTCCCATATATCCGGCCGGTTTTACCGGTGCTATATCTGCATACCAAAAGCCCATGAATCAGTATCATTATTTACTATTCAAAAAACTTTAAACATGCCCATATAAGAATAGCAATTTGTCCCTTACCATCGGGCCCCCAGACTCGACCAGGCGGAAGTGGCAGATCCGGATCCCCACAGTAGCTCATCCCACTATAAGGGTAGTCGTCTATGTACAATGGCATCTGATCCCAATGGGCAAAAAACTCCGGTCGAAATGTTCGCCTGACCGCCCCTCCTCCTCCTTTGCAGAGTAGTCGTCCCCAACGACGCATCCTGGGCTCTCTCGGGCCCCCATCTGGAAGCCGCACGCGAGGCCTCAAGGTCGGGATCTTCTCAAAGAAGAAGGCGCACAACAAAGTCCCATATGAGCAATCATGATTCACCTGCCGCTTGCATAGCGACAACTGCCGCTTTAGCGACACCAACATCATTTGGGCCCACCCAAAGTAGGTCCCACTCAACACACTCTCCACTATCATCATCTGCCCACCGGTGATGTGATGGAACGCCTGGGTGCCCAGGATTCGCAGCACAGCTGCGGCCACTGCACGGGTTTCTAGCCTCTCTAGATCCCCGATCGATATTCGAGTCCCCTTGACTTGAAGACCCGGTCGACAATGGCGTTCCACAAACTCCATGATATGCCGCCCCCGCGGCAACACTGGCCGCGTGTCTCCCACTATCCCCAGTGGTGGGAGGCCGGTCAGGAAGTACACATCCTGGACCGTCGCCGATCCCGTGCCTCGCACTACAAAGACTCGATCCGGATCCCGCAATCGGTAATCTGGCAGCAATGATTCAGCTCACCGACTGAGCCCTACAAATTAGACCAAATCTGCTGTTAATACACTGCTGACTTAGCCATCCACCTGACCTCCGAAGGTTCCCAGACTCCTTCCTCTGAGCCATCTAATCTCTGCCATACCTGCAAAAACACATTCTTTTGGTCAGGGTACAGATCGGGCAACCCATAACCACACACAAAAACCCAACTCCCAGCCATCAAACAGCATCAAGCTCCCCTCCCCTCCCAGGTCGCAGCTTTCTGCCCATTTCTGGACCAGGTCGCACCTTTTGCCCCAATACCTGCGTCCTGGGTCACACCTTTTGCCCCAAAAGGTGCGACCCGGCCGTAGAGAGGAGGGAGGGGCCGTTTCTGGGGTGTTGGGCCCTAAACTGCAAATCTAATCCATCAAAATGCAAGAGCAAGGTTAGGCCTCTTACCTCCAACTGACAGATCTCGAATCCAACGGTCGGTTTGTCCGCTACGTTCGCCGCAAGATTTAGGGCCTTCTCTCCTCTCCACATTCACCACAACAACAATAGCAAATGAATGATTTTGGAGGGAAAACAGCCTCATTAAAAGAGAACCCCTGTTTCTTCTTTCGACTGCCGCGACCACACCGTAGCCCCGTTCGACGAACCGTCAGCACCGCTGGATAGATCTCACCGAGCTCTCAAATGGGTTTTACTTAGTTTTTGGTGATTTGCTACTTCACCCGGACACATTTTTCCACGAAGGGTCACTTCACCGCTCCTCAAAATCGAATTTCCTCACTTGCGACACTTGTACTTGGGGCACCATATCGCCCCCTTACTTGTCCATGTTCGTGTTGATTTTCGTCATGAGTGCCCACCTTGTACTCATGTTTCTATGACCCCCCATTGGGGCCTTTACTGTGTGGCAGCATTATCTAGTCGCCCTTGCTTAGAGCATCCGAGTTGAGTCATCATTGCATTCATGGAGTCTATCCCGCATCCTTTTACACCCTACTATAGCCCTCCATTCTTTTTGCTTGGTTCCTCTCTTGTGTCGCATCTCATGACCTTCAGCCCCACTGTCCCCTGTCCCTTTCGATATTGTGTCGGTCGCTGCCATGTCATTCATGCCCTTTATGCTCTAACAAGGGAAGTCGTCCATTCGCCACTCCACCCTTCCCATTTCCGCCATCATCATTAGTGTCAGTTTGTCCGTCACTCTATTGCTATTCTCTCGTGCCTTAGTTGAGGATATCTCATTGCCTCACCTAAAGCGGGCCTCCTTCTGTCGACCTCAACACACTTATTCCAGAAGCAAGGTCTAGAGGGCGGTGTACCTTGGTTCCAGCTTCCACTTTTGTTCGGTGCCTCGGATCAGGCAGGGGGATTTCTTACCTCCCTTTGACTTGATTGCTTCTCCAGCTCCTTTCAGCATGATCGAGATTCGTATACCGGACAGTCCAGTGACCCAGCAGCAGCTCTTGATGATTCCCGGGCGTGTGTGAGATGTCTCAGCCCTCATGAGGGGGTGGCCCTGCAGGTAGCCCCCCACATGCCCGGATGACCTCTTCGTTGCAGCCTTTGATGCCGCTCCAGATTTTGATGACGTTGGCCTTAGCCACTTGCAGCACCTCTATGATTTGCATGTATCAGTCAGATTTTGTGAGCCCTTCCCCATTTACAGGGGGCATTTGGGTTGTATTTATCTCATGTACTCAGAGGATATTGTACTAGTCCTGGCTGTTATCCCAGGCACAGCATGTATGTGAGACTATTCATTGTATTTTTATCTGGCTCTTGATTATGCCAGCTGTACTCTATGGTTCGGTCCCTTGTTCACTGGACACACTATTCTTTTGTACTTTGTCACGGCGGGCATAGGTATGCCTCCCCCTGGACAAAGACAGTGCAATTCTCCTCATAAGCAGAGACTTGTTGCACTGCGAGTCTCGTCTCCTCAGGGTCTAGTCCTTCAGCACACTATCTACCTCACACTTCTCTCTCTGACATCCCCTTTTGTTGTCTGGTGATTGTATTCTTACAACGTACTTCGGTCATACGATTTGCTCCTGACACTCGCACGCCGGGGGGCAATCTGTTACACCATTTTTTGGTCATCTAACCTTTTATCATTAGATGGACCCAAGTACACCATGTAAGACCAGTTTTACCCCAAGTAAAACCGCTTTCACTATGTTAATTAAGGAAACCCCAAAAGGAATAATTAATTAAACCATAATTTAATTATTATTCCCAGTCATGTTTAACCCAAAAACAAAGAAATTAATGAGATACACCCATAGTTATCTTATTATTTTCTAGGAATAATTATTTAAATAATATTCCTTGTTAAATATGACCAAATCAACCACTATTAATTAAATACATCATTATTTATTTGATTATATCTCAACCACTTCCTTAAAAGGATAAATAAATCATTTATTTATTTATTCTTCACTAATCAAGGGATTTTGACCCAAGTCAAAGTCCCTTTCCCTCCAACAAATAATAATAAAATATTCCATAGAGGTGGATCTAGATTTAGTTAACATTATTTTAATCATGCACCAAGATCTAGAATGACCCAATATTTTGTTATAAATAGGAGGGTTTTCCCCTTCATTCTTCACCTTTTGTTGCATACTAGATCACTCTGGATCTATACACTCGGTCTCATTTTCTACCATTGTTGCTCCCATTGAGCTCTACCTTCTACATTGGGTTTTCTACATCTACAAGAGAGAGAAAGCTTAGATCTGAAGTGTTGAGGACTACAAAGAACCCATCCCATTGAGGAGATCTGGATACACCTTCTTGTTTCCTCCCAGGTGCCCTGTAATATAAAAATTCATTCAAAAATCGTGTTCTTGTCTTGTCTGTTGGATGCATGGAGCAAACTCTTTACTTTACTGCTTAATGTCTTGCCATTTATAGATCTGTTTGTTGCAGCACTTTAACTACTAATTGCAGATCCGAAGATGTTTTGCAGCCATTATTGTTGTTAGGGCTATTAGTTATGCGTAGCTAAAGTGGTTCTTTTTCGTACACTTCGACGAAGAATTCATACTAACAATGTGTTTCATGTTTCATTACTTAAAAGGTATATAAAGGATGTTGATCATGTTATTGATTGGTATGTATTGCAAGTGGATTAAGAAGGAGAATTACATTCAGAACCTCAGTGCATATTGCATCGGAAGCAACTCATGCTCAGGAAAAAATCCATTGAGCAAGTTGAAGTGCAGTGGAAGCAGTTTGGGCCCGATGAAGCTACATATGAGATGGTGGATCAGATGCAGGCCATGTATCCTTCATTGTTTGTTAGTTGAGACAAAGCATTTTTGGTTTGATGTTTGGTATATGTTTGGAATATGTTTTGGTGATATTTTTGGTATATGTACATATGTATATGGATGTAATTACTGCCATGAGCTAAGTTATAAAGATCCAATAAGTGGTATGGATGTGTATGGTCATGTTATCATAGTTTTTGCTTTTGAGCATGTTACTCATTGTAAAAATTCCATCCAGCTAAGTTATAAATCTCCATGAGATGTATGTTTTCTTTCCAACGGTTTTGTTGAGGTGTAGGTGTGGTTTAACAACGAGGATGGTGTTCCCTAAGGGGGGGGTTGTAACAGACCCGAGTTAAAATTTCATGTAATAAAAGTTAATAAAGGAAAAAATAAGACCATGGTTAAGGGACATGTATTCCAAGTTGAATGTTGGGCAAATATATCCTAGTGGGCATCACTGGATGTGTTTATGGCTAAGGAAAATTGGAAAAGGAAAAGGGCTAAGAAATTAAAGTGGAAAAAAAGTATTTTTGGCACATTTATTTGTGCAAATAAAGGAAAATATGAGAAAAGGAAGGTAAAATGTCACAAGTTGCATGTGAGGAGGAAAATGAATAAAATAGAGGCCTCATTAATAAAAAGGCTTCGGAGGATCAGTTGGTACCTTTTATCAATTCATTTTTGGAGCTCTCTGATTATTCTCTCTCACACACTCTTGAATACTTAGAGTTTTCTTGAAACATTTCAACATTGAGCCAAGAAAGAGGAAAGCAAACAAAGGAAGGACAAGGAAAGGAAAGGAAAGAAAATATCAAGAAAGGAAGAGCAGAATCTAGCAGCTTCAGCAAGAATTCTTGCAAGTAACATATTTCATGTGATTTCCTAGCTGGTTTAGACATGCATAGCTTATGCATGTTGGTATTTGGCTCTCTTGGATTCGGTGGCATGGTTTTGCCGCATTTTGACAGAGGTTTTCAGCCTTGCCTTGCCTTTTTCTAGATGCCATGAAGTGTTGGGATTTTGATCTCAGTTTTGAGCTTTGGAATTGCTAGGTGGATTTTGGAATCTGGGGCGGAGGTGGTCTTAAGGAAAATTCCTAAAGGCCTAGGAATTCGTTGACCATTTTTTACGGGATACACGGTAAAGCCTAAGGGTGGTGTCTCGATTTAGGGCCTAGTGATATGGGATTGGATTGTGGTAAAAACTAAGAGACAAGAAGATAGAAAATTCCTCAAGGATAGTGATGGATTCTGGATGGCATTCCAAGTTCAGTTCGGTTTTGAGATCGAAGCATCGGTTTTGGTGTGGTCACGGTATGGTGAGGGTGGAGGTGGTTTAACCTCTAGATTCCTTTGGTTGTTTTTTGATTGGTATATCCATGCGATCACACATTCATGCTTGGAATATGGCACATGGTGACTATCTGAAGAGAGATGCCATGTCTATGGCAGAGTGGTATGTAGAAGTCTCAAAGCTGGTCGGTTATAGCCTATGTTTAATGGAAGCTAAGTTCTCTTGCTTTTGTACTTATTAATGTGTGGATTTAATGGTTTTTATCTCATTGTTACTTACATGGTTTTATGTTGGTTATAAGCATGTTTAAATTATTGGTTTATGTCAAGGTTATTTCATGTATTTACTTGTAATTGTTAAAAAAATGGATGCAATACCTATTTGATGTCATATTTGTTCAAGGAACAGGGTGGTGATCCTTCTTGTAATGTCTCATAAGATATTTGAGTCATTCATGCTCTTTCTTGTATCCTATACCTATAGATTTTATTCATGACAAGTGTTTGATAGAATTTTAGTCCCGATTGGGGATGGTCAGGCCTAGTCCTGGAGTCATTTTTTGGTTATTTGGAACCGTCTTCATGTGTTTAGTAGATTCTAGAAGCCTACAGGAAGTTTTGGGCAGTGTCCGGGATTATGGGCTTAAAAATTTCCTTAAATACATCAAACGTGAGCACGAGTCTGGGAAATTGAGTCCCTGGATGCACACATGCATATGTTGTGGGAGCTTCCAGAGCCTCCCAGACACACCCTTTCCCATATCAAGGGAGCATATGGTGGTTTTCTTTAGCAAAATAAGTGGGACCAAGGGATAATTAAGCTTGATGGTTGGGATAGCCTCTAGGGGTCCTGTAGCAGGTGCAGCGAGTCTGTGTTATGGTTTTCCGCATCGATTCCACTTTCTTAAACTAACCAAGGAATTTGAGTCTCCTCTTAACTTCCCTTAGCTCATGTTTACCCAAATTGGATGATTAATTAGGTAGATTTGAGGGGAGGTGTACGCTACAACTTGGATTATGATGGAGAGAAGAGAGTTTTTCAGGTAAGAAGAAGCCTACGTCAGTGAGAACGGTTAAAGTTAAGCAGGCTAAGTGCAATTGCAAGAAAGGGTGTGTATTATTTGCAGTGCATGTTTCCAGTGATAAGGGGAAGGATGTTGAGGATGTTTAAGTCTTAAATAGGTATCTAGTTTTGCAACAATTTTAGGATGTATTTCCAACAAAGATTTAAGAGTTATAGCCTCACAGAGAATTGGAATTTTCTATTGACTTGGTACCAAGAGCAGCACCAACAATAAAGGCACCTTAGAAGATGAGAACTCCATATTTATTGTAATTGAAGTTGCAACTTAAGGAAATTCTTGATAAATGATACATAAGGCCAAGTGTTTCGCCTTGGGTTGCACCAATGTTGTTTGTGAAGAATAAGGATGGTACTCTCAGGTTGTGTGTTGAATACATGTAGTTAAACAAGGTAACGATAAAGAACAAGTATCCTTTGTTATGGATTGATGATTTGTTTGATCAGTTGAAGGGAGAAAATTTGTTCTCAAAGATTGACTTGAGATAATGATATCATCATGTACACATCAAATAAGAGGAAATCTACAAAACCGCATTTTGTACCAAGTATGGGAATTATGAGTTTGTGGTGGTTTCATTTGGTCTTACTAATGCTCCAACTACTTTCATGTGTTTGATGAACAGTGTGTTGAGTCCTTACCTAGAAATTTTTTTGATAGTGTTCATTATGATATATTGATATATTCTAAAAATGAGGAATAGCATTCAAAACACCTAGCAATAGTGTTAATATTGTTGAGAGAGCATCAGTTGTATGCCAAGCTTAGCAAGTGCAGTTTAATTCAAACAGAAATTCATTACTTGGGGCATTTTATTTCGAAGGAAGGTATAGCAATGGACCGGGAAAATATCAGAGTGTCATGGAGTGGGAAAATCCTAGGAATTTGGATGAGGTCTGATCATTCATGGGATTAGTAGGTTACTACATAAGGTTCATCAGGAACTTCTCACAGATTACCTACTCTATTACATTTTTGCAGCGAAAATGGAAGAATTTTGAATGGTTCGAGGAGTGTGCATATAGTTTTGAGCAGCTGAAGCATTTGCTTACAAATGCTTCGGTCTTGAAGATTGCAGATCCAGATAAATATTTTGTGGTATGTACAGATGCTTACAAGAGAGGACTAGGTGGAGTCATGATGTAGGAAGGACAAGTGGTATGTTATGATTCAAGGAATTTGAATGAGCATGAGAATAACTATGTGACACATGATATTGAGTTGGCAGTTATCATTCATGCCTTGAATATGTGGAGACATTTTCTTCTTGGAAGGAATTTTATTATGATGAGTGATCATAGTGGACCGAGGTACTCGTCTGACCAACCCAATATGAATGCCAAGAAATATATATGGTTGGCTACTCTCAGTGAGTTTGATTTTGAGATTAGGTATATCAAGGGAAAGGAGAATGGGGTTGCATATGCTCTTAGTAGGAGAGTACAAGTGAATCACATTGCAGCAGTGAGTTCCTATGGGATAGATTTGCAGGAGCGAATATTGAAAGTAGAACAACATGATGATAGGTACCAGTAGTTGAGGCATAGGTTACAGTAGGAGGGTGAAGGTAATAGGGATGATGAGTATCATCTCACAGCGGATGGCTTGGTTAGATTCAGGAACAAGATTTATGTACTAGATGACAGTGAGCTCAAGAAGCTTACCTTGAGGGAGTTTCATGTCAAGCCATATTCAAGTAACCTGGGATACTAGAAGAAATCGACAGTTGTTAAGAAATTATACCATTGGTTGAACTTGAAGATAGAGGTTGTTGAGTTTGTTTCTATATGTATGGATTTCCAGCAGGTAAAACCATAGTGTAAGCATCCAAGTGGTTTATTACAGTCGATTCTGATTCCATAGTGGAAATAGGAAGTCATTTCCATGGACTTCATTACATCTTTGTTGAGGACACTGAAGCAACATGATTCCATCATGGTTGTGGTTGAAAGGTTAAGTAAGGTAGATCACTTCATTACAATTAATTCTACTAATTCAATCAACGAGGTAGCTAAGATTTTCATCAGGGAGATAGTGAGGTTACATGGTGTTCCCAAGAAGATCATATCAAACATAGATGCCAATTTCACTTCCAAGTTTTGGAAAGAGTTGTTTGCAGGTTTGGGGACAGAGTTGGCTTTTAGTACATCTTACAATCCATAAACAGATGGACAAAAAGAGAGGGTCAACATGATTCATGAGGAAATCTTGAGAATGTATGTCATGCATCAACAATGGAGGTGGGAGAAATATCTTCCACTAGTATAGTTTTCATATAATGATGGGTATCAAAAGTCCTTAAAGATGAGTACATTTTAGGTTCTTTACGAGGGGAGTTGTAATACTCCCATCAGCTGGAGTGATCCAGTGAATAGGGTATTGATTAGACTAGATATGTTGGTAGATATGGAACATGAAATGTAAGTTATTAAGATGAATTTGAAGTCAGCACGGGACAGGAAAAAGAGTTATGTGGAACAACACAGGGAATTTGGGATCATGTGTATTTTCACATTAATCCCAAGGGGATCTCCTTGAGGATTGGGTCATGTGCCAAGATGGAACCTTGGTATTGCGGGCCTTTTGAGATCCTTGATAGGATTAGACCAGTGACCTACTGACTTGCACTTCCTCCAACAATGAAATTCCATGATGTTTTCCATGTTTCATTACTTAAGAGATATGTCCAAGATGTTGATCATGTGATTGATTGATCTATATTGTAGGTGGAATTAGAGGAATAATTCCAGCCATTACCACAATGCATATTGTAGCGGAAACAACTCATGCTCTTGAATCGAGGAATAGAGCAAGTTAAAGTGCAATGGAAGAACTTTGGGCTCGATGAAGCTAAATGGGAGATGGTTGATGAGATGCAGGATTTGTATCCTTCATTATTTGTTGGGTCAAGCATATGAGTTTTGGTACATGTATGTATATATGCATATGGTTTTAGAAACCATAATGAGTTATGTTGTAAAGCTCCAATAAGTGATATGTTTGTTTAGCTTTCAGCAGGATGTCATTGTAAATATTGTATCAAGCTATGTTATAAAGAACCATAGGCAATATGTTTTGTTTAATCGGTTTGTTGGTCATAGGTGTCATAGAACAATGAGGATGGTATTACCCTAAGGGGGAGGGATTTGTAACATCCCCATGTTAAAATTTCATGTAATAAAGGTTAATAAAGTAAAAATAAGACCAAGGTCATGGGACACATATTCCAAGTTGAATGTTGGGCAAAGCACTATAGTGGGAATCACTTTTGGTTTATTAATGGCTATTGACAAAAGAAAAGAGTCATTAGTTAGCATTTATTTATGATAAATAAAGGAAAATAGGAGAAAGTAAGGTGAAGAGACACATATTTGCATGAGAGGTAAATTAGAAGGAAAATAAAGGAAAATGAAGAAAAAGGAGACATCTATAATAAAAAGGATTCAGAGAACCAGTTCACAGTTTTTGAGAGTTTGGTTTTGGAATTAGTTTGAGAGAGAGAGAAAGCGCCAATAGGATAAAACAACCAAGCAAGTGAAGGAAGGAAAAATAAAAGCAAAGGACAAACAAGGAAAGTAAGGAGAAGGTTGGATCAACAACTTCAATAGGAATATTTTGCACGTAACAAGTTGCATGTGAGATTTCCTACCTGAGGTGTGAATGTATGGTACATGAGTTTGTGTATTTGGTTCATTTGTTGTCATTGGCATGAGTTTTTTCCTAGTTGGACAGTGGTTTCGTCCTTGCATTTCCATTGCCCGGATAGCCATGGTGTGAGTATTGGATTTTTGGAAGTTTTTGGAACTAGGTGAGGTGATCTCATGAAAATTCCCAAGGGTTAGGGGTGGATATGGATTTCTCGGGGAAGCCCTCGATAGGTGGGTGGATACAGGAAAATTCCTTAAGGTACGGTGAAGAAATTCTGAGTCATCCATTCTTGTTTTGGTTTTGTGATCCCTTGACTGTTTTTTGCGAGATCACGGTAGTTTGAGGGTGGAGGTGGTTTAATATATGAATTCCCTTGTTTGTTTATGTCTTGTTTTATCCCATGAAATCCCACATCCATGCTTGGAATATGGCATAGGGGTGATTGGTTCAAAGAAAGATTTGGTTCAGCTCAATATATGGTCGGGTGGTAGATGGAAGTACGTGACTTGGTTGGCTTTTGCATATGTTAATAATATATATTTCCATATTGTACTTTATTAGCATTTGTAACTATTATTATGTTTCTTTTATGGTTGTTTTTTCATGGTTAATATTCTAGTTATATGTTGGTTTTAAGCTTGATTTAAGATGTGCTCTAGCCATGGCTCTTATTCTGCTTTGATAAGTTAATGAATGGTTGATGAATGCATGGGCTAACAAGTGTTGTTGCAACTACTTAAGAGGGAATTAGACCTTCTTGGTGTTTTTTAGCTAAAGTACAAATATTTACACTCAGATATGCATACATGACCTATAACTCACATGTTTACCATATGTTTGACGAAATGTCTATTATGTTATGGCCAGTCTTGGTAAAGTTATGACTTCAATTTTGAACGATTAGTATTTTAAATAATGATAAATATGATTATGGAAGGTTACAAGAAGTTCTGCGCACTCGTCTAGAGACTAGACTAGAAAAGTGGCTCAGATCCGGGGACCGCAGGCACATAAATAAGGATTTGAGGTCATAACAGCATGGATCAAGGCTTGTGAGTGTGTTGGAGGCTCACAACCACATGTAGGCAGTTTCAAGGGTCCAATTATAGGTCTAGGTTAGAGAAAAAGAGTTCAAAATCATGGATTTCTCACCTAGGGTGGTTGTTCATCCTGTGAGTGACTTATGGTTCCTAAGGAAGGTCAGTAAGTATTAGTTGTAGGCCCAACTTCCTTAACTAGAACTAGGAGGTCATGTCATGTCATAGTGGCAAGTGAGTTCACATTTACCTGGTAGAGTTTGTAAAGGAAGGTAAGAGTGGGATGGTGCGTTACTAGGTCAAACTAAGATTAATCTAAACCCTAAAATGAAACACCCTTCAAGCATGATCCTCCTTGATCTCATTGTCCGTCCTCTGTTACACAACATTTTGTCACTGTCCCTGCAATGCCCATCCAGCACATTGGAGGCTCATTTCTGCGATCAAAATAAAGTGTCATTCCTTGCAAATACTATCATTGCATCCCTTTCCATGAGGACAACGTTCCTTCTATTGACCATTTCCTGAACAAACCAGAAAAAACACTTGTTTTTGCCTTGGCGCTGGTAGTCCGTTATGCCCTCGCATCGATGAGGCAGATTAACACTGGCCCCCGCCAGCTAGCACTATGTCTCAGTTAGCCACCCATGCCAATCTATTTATGGAATTTTTTTTTTAAATAGAGGTGAAGTTTTGATCACAATGACCTCATGGATGAGTCATAGGCAGTGGTTCGACTGAATAACCACAGCCTTCCTCCTTTGGTCTCTTGTTTCCACCTTTTGGGGAAACCTCCCAAAGGATAAGGCCTCCCTACCACCATAGTAGGGATCCCAACCTCCTCCTTTTCCATCTATAAATATAGCCATCCTCTATTGATGAAGCTAGCTGAACTGAAGACATTGTAGCAGAAACACTGGAGAGATTTCTATTCAAGATAGAATGGAAGAGTCCCTCATTGAGAGAGCTTAGTCTTGTGCTTTTACCCTGTCTGAATTCCCTGACAATCATTGAGACATGCTTCATTTGAACCCCGTTGAAGGAGGCTGTGACATCAAGGCTTGGTTGTAACTCTTTCTTCTATTAATAAATATGTATAACTATTGTCTGGTTCCCATGTCGTGTTGATGTATTTTATTGATGCAACATGCTTAGCCCTCCTTGACTGGTTATTAATTATGAAAGATATTGTTGCTTCGTTCGCTACTCTTCTTTGTTGATCTTATGCAAGTATCCAAGTACCATTGTGAAAGGATCATGACATGCCGAGACAGGAATCGAGAGGCCACCACTACAACAGCCGCAACGACAGCATTGGAATCCAGGTAGGTTGATCTAGCTCATCTATTTCATTCAGTAATTAGGAACCTACACTCTAGTTTGTCCTTTTGTTACTAGACCCACTCTAGGGCTAGAAGGATCCTCTCTGTCTGCATAGAGGATTTACTTCCATAACAAATTAGCGACCCCACTAGGGATAGTGTGATTTTTTTTGTCCTTGTCAAGTTGACTTCGGTCGTTTACTTGTTTATCTATATTTTTTGGTTTGCTTGCTTGATTAGAGTCCTCTTGTTCAGCTCCAGAGTGTCAAGATTGACCTATGCTCATTATATTTCCCTTTCTCCCATAGATATCTGGCTTAGCATGTTTTTGGATTGAATAATCGCGCCGATTGGTGCATGTTGCTTGTGTTGCACTAACGCCAACCCCTGTTTGGCGCAGATTACCGCCTTACAGTCACGCCGAATCCTGTAGGGTTTGGTTTAATAGCTATTTTGAGTTTTTTTGGTCACTTGTTCTTGCCTCTGGGTGGTTTTCTGATCTGCAATTTTCCTATTGATATTTTTTTGACTATCATAGACTTATTCTTCTCAGTTGTACGCATGTTTACTTATCAGTGCAATTTATGGCCTTAGGGTTTCTGAGTGTCTTAGCTCACTGAGCCTTCTGATTGAAAGTTGAGTCTTTTTTATTCTTTCCAGTCACATCTCTTGATCAATTTCCTTTAGTTATTTTTTATCCTTTGAGCATTTGCTTTGATTGAATGATAATTTCGAGTTTCGTTTGATTGTTCTTCTTGCTGCTCTAAGCATATATCACATTTCTTGTTTGGATCATTTCTTTGATTGGGAGAGTGTGCCATTGGTTTGATTGCATTTTTGTGTTTGTGTTGCTTTCTTTGAATTATTCAGATTAGCTCTTTACATTTGAAATCCTCAAACTAGTGCTTGTTTTGTTTTTTCATGTAATTAGTGCTTTGTGTGCTTCATTTCATTGAAAAAATAAAAAAATTGGATTCTTTCATTTGCATGAAAAAGGAAAGTTCTTGTGCATAACTAGTAGCTGACTATCTAGGAAAGAATTTTTCATTTTTCGCTTGATTGAATTAGATGCATTAGCGGATTTCTTCGTTTGATTTCATTTTATTGCTATTGTTTGAAATATCTCTATCCTTCTCGTAATTAGCATTCATTGAATGGAAAATGGTGTTCATTTGCATACAGTTTGCATTTAGGAAATTTGAGATCGACATTCGATAGGGCCTTGAAATTGAAACATAATTCAAGATCAACTATAAAATAAATTGAATTAACCTGAGGAAACATTGGAACCTAACGCAAATATTTTAGTGGTCTAGGCTACAGACGTGATCCGGCATCTTAAAACCTAGTAGTTTTCATTCACCTGTTGGCTTTAGACAACGCTAGTACGGACTTGTGCTCCCTGTACCGTTGAGTATATAAAGGGAGACCCCTATAGGTTCAAATCCTTTATCCATAGGAAGCTGAGTCTGCCACCCTATAACCATGATACACCGAACACAACATTCAAGTAGACTACCTGCACATATGGAAAGTCCTTGGTCATTTCTCTTTCATTTGATCACCAAGGTGTATATGGCAGTTCACGGAAACTTGGTACACCCACTTTCTTAGATTACCAGAGTAGTCATTTTGATCTTTTCATGACTCTTTAAAAATAGAAGAGATCATCGAGCAGTTGTCCTTTCACGCTCGTTTAAAATTGAAAGTGACTAGAGTCATATTTTATCTGTTTCTTGACTCTTAAAATATGAAACAGCAAAGTCCTGTTTCAATGTCATAAAATTAATTACCCACGATTACATGTCCATTAAGAGTTTGTTACTTGGCTTGTTTTTTGTTTTTCCTTAGGCCTTGGTCTTGAAGTTTTCTTTTGGCTATCTCTTTTTCCTTTTCTATTTTAAAGTATAGTCACAGTGGCAGAACCACCAATTTCATCGTCTTCTTCACTGCCTCCAAGTGGTAGTTCCTTTTCTGACATTTCTTACGAAACCCCTCAGTCCACTAGGTCTGTTGAGTTTTCACAGTCTATTCTCCTGACTGTTTTACCTCTCGCTACTCAATCTCCTCCTGAAGAGCCAGTTGAGTTCAATTGGCCTCCTCGAGGTGCGTGGTTTGGTTTTGGGGATGAGGAAGAGTTCCCTCCTCTTACTTCAGGATCACCATTTGTAGCTACGGCTATACCCCCTAGTCCTCGTCGTCTTTTTGACGCTATTACAACTTCATCAGATATGGATTCTTCGAGTCCTATTAACAGTGAAGGAATGCATGTTTCCATAGGAGAACATCAACTTTTCCCCGAAGGTCTTCCACATTTTTTTGTTCAATATTCTTCTCAATCGGTGTCACTGCCACCCAGTTATCAAACTTTGAGTCAGATTATGTCTGGTGTTGCATCCATAGCACAGTCTAGTACATCAACTCCCTCTAGGAGTTCAGTCCTCCCTTCGTTGGGACTGTCGCCTTTGTCACTTAGTTCATCGGTTATTGTTGCATGTGCGACCTACCGTCTATGTAGCCTCGTCTACGCCGGTTGTTATGACACAGTCGTTAGAATATTTTCACACTCATAGGTCTATCGTACGTAATCCTATGTGGCCTATCAATCAGGGTCCGAGCAGTTCACAAGCTCATGCTCCTGAGACAGCACCTGCTAGTGTGGATACAACTACTCCTATGGTTTCTACCTATGCTTTTGATGAGCACATGTTGTACATTCATCGACGTTATGATCCTTCTCCAGATGCTCAATCTCCTGCAGCCCCGTCTGCTTCTAGTATGACCTCGACTGTCCCTATGATTCCTAGCGGCCTCACTTTTGAAGAGTATTTATTAGTTGTTCAGCAACAGAATACTCAGGGTTTTCGGCCACCCCAAGTGCTTGTCAATCCTCCACATCATTATGATGTTGTCGGAAACTCCGTCTATTCATTTCCTATTGATCCTTATCAGACTGTCACTCATTCGGGACCTTTGCTACAAGGAAAACCCTTACAGGGATAACCTTTGGCTCAGCAGGGACAATCCTTTGGTCCTCAAGGACAACCTTACGGTCCGCAAGGGAAACCTTCGGTCCAAAAAGGACAATCCACTGTTCCTTCAAGTTAGTTTCAACCAGGAACGTCGTATGTTGTCGGCGGATAACAGGGACAACCTATTGCACAACAGCAGCAACCGTATGTACAATATGGCCAAACTTTTGTGCAACAAGGATAACCCTATGGTCCTGCTCCGGGTCAACCTACACATCAGGGACAGCCTGGTCCATTACCTCAATCAGGCCAACCTCTTCCACAAGGGAAACCTGGTGGCTCTCAATATCTAGGCCAACCTGTTCCGCAGAGGCAGCCTGCTCAACCAGCTCAGCAACCAATTCAACCTGTTCAATAGCCAGTTAAACCTGTTCAACAACCTATTCAACCTACTTCGCAACTAGTTCAGCCTGTTTATCCGATTCAGCAAGGTCCACCTATTCAACAGCTTTCTCAACCTGCTCGCCAGGGTCCACCTTCTCAACCCCAAGGCGCTTATTACTCACAAGGTCAATATCAACCGGTATATAGTGTGCCTTAAGGTTCACTTTTTACCCTCAAAATCCATCTCAATTGGTGTATAATCAACCTCAAGGCCATGCTTACATTTTGCAACAAAATGTGTACGTTGCTCAGCAAGGACCTCAATGGTATGCTCAGAATCAGTATCATGGTCCTCAACCCAATTATCAGCGGAATTATCAGGCTTATAACCCCTATGGCCATAATCCTCCGGGACAAAACATATGGGGGAGGAATTTCTTGCAAGCTGGGTGGAATGTTAACACGGGTCCTTATCAGAGACCTCCAATGCCTTTTAACCCTCAATTACCATTCCTCGCTACGTTGGAACTGCCTAATGTGTCAAATTTAACGAACGATCCAATTCTTCATAACCCGTATTGGCCTCCAGTTTCGACTAAGATTCCTAGTGATTGTCCTAAATTTGAGGGCAAGTCCGAAAAAAATACCCCAAAGAGCATGTTATGACTTACCACTTGTGGTGTTCCTCTACCTCTTGGGTTGAAGATTCCATTCGACTCTATCTTTTCTAACGGACTCTTATTGGTGTCGCTGCAAAGTGGTACATTGAGCTATCTCGTGGAATTTTTCAAGACTTAAACTCTCTTTCCATGGCATTCCTTACTCATTTTCAGTTACAGGTTCATTATGAGACCGGGAAACACCTCCTCACATCCTTGAAACAGGACCAAGCTACTCATATCTCGCATCATATTCATGAATGGAGACATCGTCGTCGTTTGATCAAATTTGATATCCCTGATTAGTTTATAACTAATTGGTTCACTACCTCCTTTGTCAATTAGATTACAAAATACATTGCTATGGGGGCATGTGTAACTGAGGAACAAGCCATTGATTGTGCCTAGTACCTCGATCTTGTGCACTCTCAGTTTGGCACATTGTATGATATCTTGCCTAATTCCCCTCGACCTGGAACTTATAAAGCACTAGTGACCCCATCCATTGACGGTATTATGGGTTCCGTGTCTCAGACTTCTCAAAAGTATTTTCCTTCAAATCCTGGGAAGAAAAAGTATAATCCTTCCAATGATGCTGCTTCTCAGCCCACTTTGAATCCTGGTAAAATCTCGGAAATCAATGTCATTCAAGAAAATCCAGCGAACAAGACTTCCAAAAGGAAAAATAAGGGTAAAGGTAAGGCCAAAGCTGATACCCTGAAACCATATTCATCCACATCTCATGCTGATGATGGTTCACAGTGCAAGCCAAAGTACCCTTGTTTGATTTGTGATGAAGAGCACTACACCAAGGACTGTCCTTGACGAGCGGAAGTTAGTAGATTGCTCAAAGGCACTCAGGGAACTACAATTGTTCTTAAAGAACCATTTCCATATCAGCAAACCCAGATGGTAGAGCAACCTCAGTCCTCTGCCCCATTTGGCTCTCAAGTGTTCATGATGAACGGTTCTGCATCTGTTTCTATTTCCACTCGATCGAAATATTATACTGAATCACGTCAGGCAGCAAGGAAAGAGATCTCTGATGGTCCTTCTCTTCCGCCTGCCTCTGGCCCTCTTTAGATTGAAAGGCCCAGTATTGATTCCATTGTACGGCCACCTTCCAAAGGTGTACTCCGCAAGTCTTATTATAATCCCAATGCACGTGCCACCCAACATTACAGTATTGTTGAAGATTTGGCTCAGGCGCCATCTACCATGTCTACTCTAGAAGTACTTCAGAATTGTCCATCTCAACGGAAATCTTTCTTATCTGCGATTGGAGGGATTGATCCTGCTGATACTAGCCTTCTTTCTTTCGATTTAGAGAATTTCATTCCATGACTCTCGCACCATATTTCACTCATTATACAGGTTTCCATTAATTATCTCGATATCCATCGAGCGATTGTGGACAAAGGTTTGTCTATGTGCATCATGTCATTTTCTTGCTGGAAAGCCATCAATTATTTAGCCTTGAATTCATCACCAAATTCCCTGGAGGCATTTGATGGAAGAGAATCAAAACCTTTGGGAGTTCTCGCTAGTTTACCAATTACCTTGAAAGGGAAAACAGTCAATGTCAAGGTAGAATTATTTGATGCCAAACTCAATTATAATCTTCTCCTCGGTCGCAGCTGGACTCACGCCATGCTGTGCGTTTCATCCACTCTCTTTTGTGTCCTGAAATTCCAGCATGAAGGAAATATTGTTACTATTTATCAATTTTCCTTCTTCAATTCTTCTTCCGAGAACAATGTTCCATATGTGGATAAGATCCCTATTCCCTACGAGAGCATTGGGTCGGGTCTCTTCAAATATCCTGCCCTCATGGGTATTTTTCCTCTTCCTCCACCTAAAAATATTCAGATCAATATGATCTCTTAGTCTGATGACCCATGGATCATCCCTTCACTTGAACCGATCAAGTCTTTCAGAAATTCGATGTCATTAAGTCTGATCGAGATTGACTATTGTGAGCTATCGCGGCTTCGGATCCTCCTTCTTCTAATAATGCTCCTTTTAGTATGTCTCTCGATGCTTATTCTCAATCCCCTTGGCTCGGTGATTCGGATTCATCCAATCCCTTACGAGAGATATTTCCTTCTAATGAAGCCATCGTGGAAACTATGTCTCTCAAGGATTTACCATGGGATAATGGTCATCATCGTTCCTCGATCATGCCTAGCCTCGGGGCCATGTCTACATGTCTTGAGCGGTTTTCATCTCAGGTTCCTTCTCCTCCGCTGCAAACGCCTATTCTGACACATGAATATTTTACAGAGGGTAATCTGAGTAATATTACGCAAACGATGCCTATTGAAATTTCCGTCAAACCAGGAATTGTCGAGAAAATCCATCTCGGGGTTACTTGTTCTTCAGATGAGTTCAGGTTTACACTAGTATTTTCCACGATTTTTGTGACGCCTTTGCATGGTCCTATGAAGAAATGCCTGGAATTGATCCCAGTATCGTGGTGCATGAGATTCCTATCTAACCTGGGTCGAAGCCTGTTCGTCAGCGCCTTCATCCTGTGCATCCTCGGAAAGTTGCTGCCATTAAACGTGAAGTTGAAAATTTTCTCAACACTGGTTTCATCTACTCAATTCCCTTGACAGAATGGGTGTCCAGCATTGTCCCTGTAGATAAGAAACAGGGTACTATTCAAGTCTGTGTTGATTATTGTGACATCAATCGGGCTTGTCCCAAGGATAATTATCCTACTCCCTTTATTGATAAAATCATTGATGACCGTGTTGGGAGTGAGATATTTTCCCTAATGGATAGCTTTTCTAGCTATAACCAGATTAAAATTCTCTTGAATGGTCAGCATAAGACCACTTTCATCTGTCCTTGGGGTACTTTCGCGTATAAGAAACTTCCTTTCGGCTTGAATAATGTTGGGGCCATGTTTCAACAAGCGATGTCATACGCTTTTCACGATATTAAACACATCGTTCAGCCTTATCTGGATGACCCCGCTCATTCAGCTAAGCGTAAGGACCATCCTAACCATCTTCGTTAGATCTTTCTTCGTTGTTGACGCTACAATATCTAGCTCAATCCGCACAAATGCATCTTCTGCGTTGATTCTGGTAGACTTTTATGGTTTATCGTGTCCAAAGAAAGGATTCGCCTTAATCCACTCAAATTCGAGGCTATTATTAATCTCCCCTCCCCATATTCACTACATGAGTTGCAGAATCTGCAAGGAAAGGCTAATTTTTTACACCATTTTATACCTAACTATGCCAAAGTAGCTAAAGGATTTACGCAGTTATTAAAGCAGGGTGTCCCATTCCTCTGGGATGAGATTGCTCAGAATTCTTTTGACACATTGAAAACATTGCTTGTCAACGCTCCTTTGTTGCAACCTCCAAACTATCATCGCGATTTTTCCCTCTATTTAGTTGCTGCTTTCAGCACAATGGCCATGGTTTTGGTTCAAGACAATGATGACGGTGATGAGCATGTTATTTATTACCTCTCTCGTAACCTTCTCGATATTGAAACACATTATTCTCATGTCGAGAAGTTAGTGTTAGCTGCGGTTCAAGTAGTTCAACGTTTTTGTCAATATATTCTATTGCGTACTGTGACTATGATTTCGGAATGCAACCCCATGACATATATATTGTCTCGACAACTGTTGGTGGGGGAATACTCCAAGTGGATTGTCATCATCCAAGAGTTCTATTTGGTATTTACTACGGCCAAGTCCAAGAAATCACTCGTATTTGATGATTTGATCTGCTCCCTTCCCTCTGACTCCACTTTGTCTGGTTCTGAAGAACTCATTCCAGACGATACACTTTTTCTGATCTCCACCCTCGATCCTTGGTACGGTGATATCATCATATATCTTCAGACTTCTACTTTTAGATCTGAGTTGATGAAGGATGCTCGCTGATGCATCCGTCATCAGTCACAACCTTATCGTATAGTCAGAGATACACTCTACCGTGTCAAAGTATATTCCATTCTCCTTCGGTGTTTGACCCTCGAGGAGGCTGAGAAAGTTCTAAATGATTTTCACAGTGGCGCCTGTGGTGGTAACATGTCTGGTTATGCCACTACACAAAATATTCTTCGTGTTGGGTATTTATGGCCCTCTATCTTCAAGGATTGCATTGTTGTTGTCCATAAATGTCATGATTTCCATATCTATCAGCGCAAGATACGCGCACCGCTTGCACATATGCATCCTGTCATTATCGTTGGTCCCTTTGTGAAGTGGGCCATCGATTTTATGATGTGTAACCCTCAGTCGGCCAAGGGGCATTCCTATATTATCGTAGCCATAGACTACTTCACCAAATCGGCCGAAGAAATGCCTACACTTGCCGTCGATGGTAAGACAGCCACTCAGTTCATATTCAATAACATCATTTCTAGGTTTGGTGTCCCTCAAGCCATCGTTACTGATCATGGTTCCCATTTGCGGCATTATATGGTGGCGGAGTTGACTTTCAGGTTGGGCTTGCGTCACGACAGCTCAACACTGTACTATCCTCAAGCCAATGGCCAGGTTGAAGCTGTGAACAAAGTTTTAGTCACTATGCTTCAACGTACAATTGGGATCCAAAAATCCGATTGGCATCTCATGTTATTTTCGACTCTCTGGGCATACCGAACCTCAGTCAAGGATGCGACTGGATTCACTCCATTCTATCTTGTTTACGGTATGGAAGCTACCCTTCTGATTAAGTGTGAAATACCTTCGCTCAAGTTTGATGTTGAATTACTACCCAACACTTCACCTAAAGAAGAGCATCTTATCTACTTAGAGAGGATAGATGAAACTCGTTGCTTTGCTACTTTGGTCATCAAGGCACAGAAAAAGCGGGTCAAAGCCCATTTTGACCAGTCAGTTTCCCCTCGCTCCTTTGTAGAAGGAAACCTCGTCCTCCTATACGATCAAGCTCATGATAAGCTAGGGGCAGGTAAATTTCAACCCATGTGGCATGGGCCTTACATCGTTAAATGTGTTTTGAAGAATGGGGCCTATGAGCTCATTGATTACGAAGGTCATCCTTTAGATCAGCCCATAAATGGGATGTATCTCAAAAAATATTATGCATGATTCATTCGTGCATGTTTTGTGTACATAGGTGTTTTTTTCATTTTTGTACATTCTTCGCTTAGTGTGTTTTGCGAGCGTTTTCTTGCTTATTGGGTCATTTTTTATTGTGCAGATGTCTATTACCCCTTATGTCGGTTTCGCGGATGGTGCTTCCCGCAGTACTCGGAACTTTTCTTCAGTAGCCTGGGTGATTTATGATCCTGTTGGTGATTTGATAGACCTACAAGGTATTTGTCTAGGACGAACTACAAACAATGTCGCAGAATATAGTACTGTCATTGAAATATTAACCGAGGCGATTACCCTCGACATTAGAACGTTTCTTGTAAATATAGACTCTTAGCTTGTTGTTCTTCAACTTAATGGGCATTATTCAGTTAGAAACCCTCACATTTTAAGGTTGTATTTACGTGTGAGTTTGCTGGAAAGACATTTTGATTATATCACATATCAACATATTCCTAAAAAAATGAATGCATTAACTAATACATTGGCTAACATTGTATTGGATAGACATTTGTGTAATCTGTAAAATCATCATCACATGAGAGACTCATATCAAATAGGAAAATAGATGTATATATATGTATATCGAATGTTTGCATCAATGTGCACCATAAATTTCAAAAAATATGTGTGTTTCTGTTACATCTTGAGACACCATGTCTCATAACAACATGCAGAAATAAAAGCCTAGGTGTCTAATCTACATGATGATCATGATAACATGTCACTGCCCGGACAAGCCACCTCAGCAAGCTGTGAACTCGATTTGACACCCCTACAATATGTCTTTGATATGAACGAGGAACATCATCGAACCGCGCATAGTCTAGGACCCCACGGGCGATTCCCTCCAAGTTGTGCATGATTTCCTCCTCCTCACCTTGAGGGGCAACATCAAAATCACAAGGTATTTGCCTCACTGTCGAAGACATCCCTGCAGGACTTTCTAGGCCTACATCTACAAATGCATGGATTAGTTGTCATAACATACATATCGAAAAAAATCATAATACTCATAAAACTAAAAATGAGTCTTACACAGTGCTTCATCCCAATCCTCTCCTTCCGGGAGTGGGAGGTCCGGATCACCACTGAAATTTGTGCCAAAATAGGGCCAGTCCTCCACGACAATCAGCTGTCAACGAAGCCAATAAAAAAACTACGGTCTCCAGGACATTTGTTGACCGCCCCCTAACCTTGGCATTAGAGTTGCCCATCGAGCCATCCGTGATTCCAGTGATGGTGGTGTTAGGACTATCACCTCCTGACGCTGAAATATTGGTAATCGTTCTAGAATGAATGATACCAGGATGGATCCATAACCAAACTGTTTCAATTTGGTCTTCTTTCACTTTGTTCGCTGACATTTTATATTGATTGTTACTGCCTCTACCCAGTTGTAGATGGTCGGTGACAAGCAGTCTATAGCAAGAAGTAGTTGTGTTTTTGTTGCTTCGTGCAGTGCTTGTGTTCCTACATCTCATGTGATCATGTGTAGCACTACCCTTAGTGTTAAATCCAGGATAGTTTGGATATCCACCTTCCCGCTTTTTGATCCTTTCCGTGCTCCCGGGCATACCTTGTCAATCATCATGCCCATGCTCTCCATAGTGGGTCGGGTGCTGGTCAAGATCGGTGCTACCCCCCTTTGCGACAGTCCTGTTATGAAATAAATATCAAAACCATCAATCTCAAGCTCCTGATCTCAAAGAATGAATTTTTCCTAATCCTCGTCCCAGATACTGATCAAGTATTGCAACAGCTCCGGTTGAGCTCTGAGGCACGGTGTCATGAATAACTTCTTCAATCCACAGTCTCTGAGAGCTTCCATGCATCCCACATTTCCCATGGCAAGCTTGTCCTCTTCACTGTGTTCTCGTTCCTTCCACTCTATCACCATTTTGTCACTCTTTCACTTGCAAATATGTTCATATGGACATTATTAGCCAAATCCAAAGCTAAAATTTGTGAAATTTAGACTTTCTTTCTTGCATTAGGAGTTCTTTGAGAGGTCTGTGCGGTTGGCGCGACTGTTTTGAAAACAGTCGCGCCAATGAGCACGCCCTAGTTTAGAAAATCGGGCGGTTGGTGCGAGCCTGTGCCCGAAACCCGCGTCGACCACTGTGCCCTAATTTTCACAATTTCCCCCTTAGAAATAAAAATTGAAGGTTGCAGGAACAGAAAGAATGCTTAAAATATGGAGAAGGATTTCGGCTCTTACCTGGAACAAACAGATTCGAGATTGGTCTGCTGGATTTCCTGCTATTGTTGCCGCAAAATCACAAGGTAAAATGGGTCACTATTACTCCACAAGAGGTAAAAGTGAAAAGTAATTATTTTTTACCATTTTTGGCATTTTATAACTTTTCAGAACCCTAAGTAGGTTTTAAGACATGTTTTTCGATTATTACATTATGTTATTTCGAGAAATGGGTTTTACGTTTGTTCCTTATGCAACGACAGGTCTTTAATGCGATAGTGATGAAGTCACGAATTGTACTTTATACTTTTTCGGACTCAGTAAAAACACGAAAAAGTCACTACTTGAGTCATATTTCAGCTCTTTTCTGACTCTCTAAAACTGAAAAGATTGTCAAGACTCTTATCATTTTGAACTTGTTAAATGGATGTGAAAAGATATCTACCCAGTATATGTTTACCCCTTTTTCAGGCTGGGATAGATTATTTACGAAAAAGGAATACCTTAGCCTATCGTGACTAAGAGGTTCTTTCAGATATTATTTTCTACCTTTTCGGATCTGAGAGACTACTTACAAAAAGGGACAAGCTGGAGTTTTCTTTTCTGCTTCTTTTCAAACTCTCTAAACATGAAAAGACATTGAGTTCTTCCTTTGTCAGACTCGTTAAACCCTTATGACATCGGACATCGTCACCATGACGTTCACCGAGTTCCTCCTTCCTAGGGTTCGTAAAATGTACTAGGTTGGATATTTCTGAAGGACAAACTTACAGCACAAGCATATGCTATCCCCTTCAAGCTTGTTTTCAAAAATAATTGTGGTACTCGCCAAAAATGGTGGGGGGAAATTGAACCAGATTTTAGTTGTGTCGACAGTATGTCACTCTTGAACATGACACTTGTCTGCATTCGTGTCGGGTCGGGGACATCTCATTTTGTCATATTTTGCCTCCATGGGTTTGGGTAATCTATTTTGACCTCTCATTTGCTCTTTGCCACGTCACCATGACCTCAGATCCCTTGATGTCAAATACTGCCAAATCCAGAGTCGTGTCGTTGATATGTTCAAGAGAATTTTGCCTTTGCAGTTTTCAACCTCCCTCTGATTCACTATCATTATGTTCCTCTGTCTCGTGTTGATGATGTGGGATACATTATGGCCCTCCTTCAACCAGGTCATTTCCTGTCGACCTCAGCTCATTATCCAGGAATTTGGTCTAGAGACTCCCTACCGGTACCTTGGAGCCTGCATGCCTTAATGGTAGGTTATTCGCATTTAAATATAGGTCCACATCATTGGCCTTCGATCAAGTGACTCTGCAAGTGTTCGATGCTAGCTCACAATTCACATTCCATGGATTGTACCTATTGTACCTTGAGATCCATTGTCATTATTGGTGATTTCTCTCGCACTTGTTAACAGCTATCATCATTGGCTGGTAATCGAGTGACTTTCCTGCATGTTCGATTTCAACTCACATATTCACATGCTTGAATTTTCACTTGTTCAGGTCGAGATAGAGAACAAGACCTTGGGTTTTGTTTGATAAGATCTAAGCTGCGGGATATTATGATTTATGATGACTTTATTACATGACTCTTTTGATTGGATGGCTGCAACCATACCTAAGTCTATTTTTTGATCCTTACTATTGGATGGTTGTGTCCATACCTCGGATCTCAATTTATATGTACTTTATTATGGATGGTTGCACCCATACCACATGTTCATGTCTCAGAGATATTAGTTGTATTTGTCATTGCAGGTCTTCCGACAGTGGTGTTTGGTTCAAACGCGTTCTCGTAAAGCATTTCACCCCTTCCTCTCTCTCGGACCTCATGCTTTAGGGGGCATCTATTACACCGCATTTTGTCACTGTCCCTGCAATCCCCATCCCGCACATTGGAGGCTCATTTCTGTGATCAAAATAAAGTGTCATGCCTTGCAAATACCATCATTGCATCCCTTGCCATTAGGAAAACATTCCTTCTGTTGACCATTTCCTGAACAAACCACCAAAAACACATGTTTTTGCCTTGCTACTGGTAGCCCGTTATGCCCTCGTGCGGATGAGGTAGATTAACACTGGCCCCTGTGCTAGTTGGTGCTTTGTCTCATTTAGCCACCCACACCAATATGTTTATGGAATTTTTTTTTTAAATAAAGGCAAAGTTTCGATCACAATGACCTCATGGATGAGTCATAGGGAGTGGTTCGACTGAATAACCATGGCCTTCCTCCTTTGACCTCTTGTTTCCACCTTTTAGGGAAACCTCCCAAAGGATAAGGCCTCCCTACCATCATAGTAGGGATCCCAACCTCCTCCTTTCCCTCTATAAATATAGCCATCCTCCATTGGTGAAGCTAGCTAAACTAAATATATTGTAGCAGAAACGCTGGAGAGATTTCTATTCAAGATAGAACGGAAGAGTCCCTCATTGAAAGAGCTTAGGCTTGTGCCTTTACCCTGTCTGAAATCCCTGACTGTAGGAATTTACAGGGTAAGTTCCTTAGATCAAGAACCAAATGTCACTAATCACAAACAGATCACAAATCAATACACCAGTATAATCACATGGTTAAAACCCTCAAAGAGGGAAACAGTCCACGGCCTGAGCCAACGCGGCCACTTCAGGCAATTTATTAATATAAAAAGAAAGGTTACATATGTTTCTCTCATAAACAGATACCGTAAAAATTACCCTCCGTGCTCTTTAAATAGAGATCATGGACCAATCAGGTGTTAATCCACGGATCAAGTGTCGTTAATACTGAGGTGAGAGATAACTGTCGGATCACTACAAATCGTGACCGTCGGATTATAAGTTACAAATGTACATCGTAAAGAAACACATTTTACCTAACTCTACACTAGACTAAGTTATTCTTAACTATTTCCTATGTGTCGAAATATCCTAACACTGACAATCATTGAGATGTGCTTCATCTGAACCCCGCTGAAGGAGGCTGCGACATCAAGGCTTGGTTGTAACTCTGTTATGAATATAATTCATAACATAGTTAATTAGTTATTAATAGTTAAATAGGGATTATATAAAATAGTGATTAAATTAGTGAAAGGGCATGTCTAACAGACATGCCCATTCGTGAAAGGCCATCTGCATACTATATAAGCAGGGCCTCATTGTATCATTCACTCATCTTATCATATACATTTTATTAATAAATTATTATTATAAATACCTCGTGTATTTTTTCTATTAAGCCAACAATCCTACAAGTTTTGTTGCTACAGTGGTATCAGAGCCATGTCGCACAATATAGTATTACAAGCCTATGAACATTGTTTACCATACAATGTGCCATTACGTGAAGATCCTGAAGAAAACAAAAAAAAATCAAGAAAACCTTCAGCAATTAGAAAATTCATGTACAGAAGTTACAACCCATCTTAAAAAACTTTATGAAGAAATCCTTGATAAGGATGAAGAAGTTGAAGAAGAAGATGTTGATCAGAAGGATAAATATGAAAAAGTTATTAATCAAGATGGTGGAGAAATTCAAAAAAAATCTTCACTCGAGCGTTGTTCCCTTCTGTTGCGTCCTGCTCTGCGCAGCCTAAGCCTGGGCACTACCCTCTCGGTCGTCCCTGCTCCCGTCCCTGGACCTCTCGTCCTCAAGGACTCACGGATCTGGGTGGATCCTTCTTTTTTCTTCCTGATCTAGCCTCTGGGACTCACAGATCCATTCGATCGGCCTCCCTTGCCAGATCTGCTTGGATCCGCTCCTCTGCCTCGTAGTCACCTTTTGCAGGATCTGATCGGATCCTTTCCTGCATCACATCGGCTCTGAGATGCTTCACCTTCTGTTGTTTCCTTGTGCAGATTGGGTGTGTTGTTGCTGATCAGATCTCCTTGGCCATGGAGACCCAGGGCTCGCCCCTCGATCCTTCACAATCTTCTCCCCCTGATGTTGAAGTTGCCTTCTCCTCTTTGCTAGCTTCGTTGCCTAAGAAGAAGAAGTCTGAAGCCGCCAAGTTTTTCAAAAATCTTGTTGATGTTCCGGAGGTAAACCTTCCTCCTCAAGGCCCGATCCAGGTCACTTTTTCCCTGGTAGATCGAGCCCTGGTGGGTCAATTCACAGGCCTTTGGCCCTCGCCAAAATCAACGGAAAATTGGGTCGTTAAGAACTGGATCCCACTGATCAAGAACAAAGTCACTTCATATTTTCTGGGAAGAGGCTACTTCCTGTTTGAGTTCAATACCAAGGAGGACAAAGACTTGATATTCAGGAATGGGCCCTATTTCATGGGACCTCAGGGTCTCTACCTCAATAAATGGACCCCTGACTTTGATCCGGCCGTGGATGTCCCGACGGCAGTCCCTGTCTGGGTTCGGCTCCCTAATCTTCCAGTGCACTGTTGGAACTGGGATTCCCTCAAGCACATAGGCAATGCATTGGGAAAGTTCATTGACAGAGCAAACAACAACAATCAGTATGATTGCACCCGAATCTGTGTCGAAGTGGACTTAGAGATGGGACTCCCGGAGGCTATCAAAATAAATGTTGGCAGTTGGACGCATGTGCAAGTGCTGGACTATGAGAAGCTCCCTTTCAAATGTCGTAAATGTCACATCTATGGACATTTTGCTAGAGGGTGCCCAAACAAAGGGGAAGCAGAGAAAGGAAAGGACGATGGTTGGAATCAAGTCAAGAGGCCAAAGACATCTCACAAGAAATCTGGGGCCCCAAATGGCCAAGGCCCCCAGCCTGCCTCCGCCCAAAATGTACCTCCACCAAAAAGTCAAGAAAATAGGTATGAGATCTTAAGCTCTGTAGAAGAGGTTCCACAGGAAGAGGATAGGCAAGATAAACCCTCAGAAAAAATGATCTCAGCAGGATCAAGACCTGAAGAAAGTGCCACGGCAAGAAATAAGGATAAGCAAACAGAAGCCTTCGAGGAGGATCATGACTCGGAGGAGTCAGAGGAGGAAGGAGAAATAGGAGATACGCAGACATCAGTCAGAATATCAACAAGGGGCCGCAAAACTGCTAGAGAAAAGAGAGATCAGGAAACTTATAAAGACAAGATTCAGGGTAGTCAGCCCACTCTGGAGAAAATCCTTGGCAAAAATCCAAAGATGTCTAAAAACCAAGCTCAAGGTTCCATTGGAGCCCCTCATCATAAAAATAAATGATGAATATTGTCTCCTAGAATTGCAGAGGAATGGGGAGTAGTGAAAGAAGAAGCAACGAGAAGCCTCATAAGAAGAGAAGCCCCAGACATTCTTCTGATTCGGGAGACCAAAATGGAGGACAATGAGTTTCTCCAAACCAGTAAAAAAATTTGGAAGGGAAGCAGAGGCCAAGCAGTTTCAGCACGGGGAGCCTCTGGGGGGCTGGGATCTCTCTGGAATCCTCTCAAGTATAGGTTGGTCACTGAGATACACAATACCCACTGGTTGTTCTTGAAGCTACAACTTGTGGACTCGAGGGAGACATTCTACCTTTTTAATGTCTATGTCCCAGCAAATATAGGGGAGAAAAGGGAGTGTTGGGACTCCATCAGACATCTGTCAGAGTCAGAGAACTTGGAAAACATCATTGTTGCGGGTGATCTAAATCTCACTCTGCGCATGGAGGAAAAGCGAGGAGGCACAATCATAAGGGACCCAGCAAGGGAGTGGGTGGAGGATCTCATGCAGGACTGGGATCTACTCGATATCCCTCTAGAAAATGGTAAGTACACCTGGTCCAATAAAAGAATAGGCCCTAGTCACATTGCTGCTAGACTTGATAGATTTTTGGTGCCGAGTTCTTTCCTTTTGCTGGGCTTAGAATCCATATTGCATATCCTCCCTTGCAGTGTTTGAGATCATAAGCCTATTATGCTTGAGATGTTGGACCACAAGGATCTTGGCCCCATACCTTTCAGATTCAATTCTCTTTGGGTCAAGGAACCTGAGTTCCTGAATTTGGTTCAGGACAGTTGGAAATTTCCAGTGAAGGGTTCACCTTTCTTCATCTAGGAAGAAAAACTTAGAAGACTGAAAGTTGTTCTTAAATCATGGGCCAAATCCCTCCCCACCCCTGCAAAAGAGAGAAAGTAGGCTCAAGACAGACTTGTTTAGCATCATGCTCAAAGTGAAGAGGTATAAATCACTAAAGAAGTGTTAGATAAGGAAGCTGAGCTTCAACAAACCTTCCATAAAGCGTACCTTTCGGAGGAAGAGCATTGGAGACAAAAGTCTAGGAGTTTATGGCTTAAAGCGGGAGACAGAAACTCTACCTTCTTTCATAAACAAGCTCAAGCTAGAAAGAGCTTCATTTCTATTGCAGAAATCAAAGAAGGTAACTCGACTCACAAAGACTTTGGGAGCATAAAGAGAGCAGCTTTTAATCACTTTAAAAATCTGTACAGAGAAGAGGGAGTGACTGACCCAAACTCTAAATTTCTGGAGGCAGTTCCTCCTAAGATCTCCCCTTTAATGAATCAGCATCTTGAATCTAAGATCTCTATAAAATAAATAAAATATGCTCTCACCAACATGGAGCCCGACAAAGCCCCAGGCCCGAATGGCTTCGCTGCAAGATTCCTCCAAACCTGTTGGCAGATTGTGGAGAAATACCTCTATAAAATTATCTTGAAATCCCAAAATTGCCAGAAAATAGGGGGCAGCACTAACTCTGCCTTCCTTGCCCTCATTCCCAAAAAAAAGGGCGCTAAATAATTTAATCGGTTCCGCCCCATCTCTCTTTGTAATATTGGATATAAATTAATCACAAAGGTGATTGCAAATATGCTAAAAGGCATCCTCCCAGCTATCATTCCGGAGAATCAAGGCAGGTTTGTTCAGGGGAGACAACTTTCTGACAATTTCATCCTAGTGTAAGAGGTGATTCATTCGAGCTAATTTCGCAACGAGAAAGGTATGGTAATTAAACTAGACTTGGAAAATGCTTTTGTTCATGTCAGACTTAGCTTTCTTTGGGAAGTCTTGCAAAAATTTGGCTTTGGAATGGGCTTTATAAATTGGATCCGTGCTTGTATTGTCGATCCATGGATTGATCCCTTGGTGAACGGGAGAGCAGCTAGCTTTTTCAAAGCTTCAAGAGGGCTTAGGCAGGGTTGCCCCCTCTCTCCACTTCTCTTTGTCCTCCATGTTTCTGTCCTGAGTTTCTATCTCAATCAGAATTTGGTTGATCAAGAGATCTTGGGGTTCAACATAGCCAGAGGGGTAAAAAATCTAAATCATACTCTGTTTGTTGATGATACCCTCTTGTTAGGGGCTACTTCTGTCAGATCCTCCTTAAGGTTTAAGGAGGTTTTGGATGATTACAGTGAAGCTACAAGCAGCAGTTTAAACAAAGTTAAGTGTAAAGTTTTTTGTTGGAATATCTCTTCCTCCATACTTTCTGCCATCTCCAGAATTCTTGGCTTTACTGCCTCCCTTAGTTGGACCTATTTTACCTATCTGGGCCTTCCTATCTTCCGTAAACTGGCTTACAGCAGAGACTGGATCCCTCTATTGGACAAATTCAAGGCAAAAATTCAAGCATGGGGATTCTCATGGTTAAACCTTGCTAGCAAAAATGTCCTCATTAAATCCGTTCTCAGTAGTCTCCCCATCGTTCAATTCTCTGTAATCCTAGCCCCCATTGGCATCATCAATAAAATGGAAGCCTTCATACGCAAATTCTTCTGGAAAGGGGGCAATCACAATGATAAGAAAATCCCTCTGGTAAGTTGGGAGAAAATCTGTAAGCCTCAGAATGAAGGAGGCCTTATTTTCAAAGATCTTAGCCTCCAAAACATAGCCATGGGAGCCAAGATTTTATGGAGAATCATTGGTCCACACCCAAGTTGGGCGCAAAGATCTTTATGGAGGAAGTATTTCACATGGAAGAGAAAAATATGCCTGGACACCTCACTGCCCACCACAGGATCACAATTCATCAAACTCTGTCACAAAGAAACTCCTTTAATCAGAGATAGAGCGTATTGGATACCTGGCAATGGCAAAGAAGTCAGGATATGGGACGACAGCATCATGATGCATCCCCCATTATCAAGCTACAGTTCTCTGCAAGCGTTGCGATCGTGGCTGGACAGAGCAGGTTGTGTTTCACTATGGGACATTTCGATGTGGGCTGGCAGCAACTGGCTGTGTTGGAGACTTCCGCCTGTTCCTCCAAAGCTGATACAAGAACGCGATCTCCTCCTCACTCTGATGAACGGTAAGGCGCCTCTGCGCGTTGGAAGGAAGGACGCCCGTGGTTAGGGAGCCGCCCCAGGGCTGTACATTGTTGTGCAAGGGTATAAAATCCTCCAAGAATGTCCACACATCCCTCTAGACCTTGTTGTGTGGAAGGGGCTCTGGAATTACAAAACCATGCCAAAGGTTGATTCATTTTTTTAGCTGTTATGCCACAAAGAAATTTTAACAGAAGACAAATTGAAGAAGAAAGGGTTCCAAGGTCCCTCACGATGCCACTTGTGTTGTGACAGTGACGAGAACGCCCAGCACATTATCTTGGACTGCAAATATTCAAAAGAAATCTGGTAGAACCTCTTGAGCCATTGAAAAATAGAATTCATCCTACCTATTTCTATCTCTGACTTATTTGCAAACTGTCAAAGCTTCTACCCAGAAACGCTTCCAAAAAATGAAAGTTCTAAAGCTGCATGGCTCTCCTTGCCGAAATTTATCTGCTGGAAAATCTGGCTTGAGAGAAATAGAAGAGTCTTTAGAGATGAAAGCTTAAATCCGCAGGTCACCATCATCAAAATAAAAATTCTATGGAAAGAAAGTTTGGGGGAGCATTTGTCGGACTCGAACCTAAGTCAGCAAGACTTAGACTGGGGTGCCTCGTTGGATCTCCAATTCTCTGGCGAAACAAGGCAACATAAGGATACAAAAGAGTGGCAATTCAGAGGGAAGGAGAATGAACTATCTGATCTGCTCATCAGGCAATCCAGATACACTCTGTTCTTCGATGGGGCAGCGAAAGGCAACCCCAGATTGGCTGGGGCAGAAGAAATTATAAAAAATAAGGAAGGCAGAATTGTGACTAAGTTCACTTGGGGATTAGGACAATCTACTAGCATTCAAACTAAAGCCTTGGCACTTTTTCAAGGTCTCAAGCAAGCAAAGGCCATTGGTCTATCAGATGTTAGTATTATAGGAGATTCTCAGACCATTATTAAAGTCTTATTGGAGGATTCCTCTCCTGCAGATCTTAGATTGGCAAGAGTGATTTCAAGAATCAGAATTCTGGAGAAATCTTTCCAAACTACAAATTTCCTTCATGTATTGAGGGAGAACAATAAAGATGCTGATCTAGAAGCCAACAGGGCGGTGCCACTTCCCGCTGGCTCTCTCTTGAAAGATAGAATTGAGGAGTGGGACTCCATCCCTTAAAATTTTTTATGTTTTACTGCATTATACTGAAATAGTTTGTTTGTATATTTAAGATAGGAAAATTAACGGAGATAGATTCTCTAGTCTCGAGTAAAAAACATGGATCTCCAAATTTAGGGGCCTATGATCAGTTAGTAGAAGAAATTTTAAGGGCTATGCTCAACTTATTGTAACCGGTGAAAGGCATTTTGGCCAATATCTAATATAAATCCATATCCGTTTTTGTAAAAAAAAAAAGATGGTGGAGAAGATAAAGTTGATATAGATCAAGACAAGGATCTAGATGAAGTTGGTCCTAATATGGATGAATATTATGAAGATCAGGATGACTCTAATTTTAAGAAGGAGGAAGACATTGTTGGTGGCAATGAGGAAAAAGACATCTCGGCTTTCTTAGTTGATGGGGATTATGACTGGAAAGGAGAATCTCACCATAAGTCAGCCACAAAGTTTCTACACACAGAAAAAGTTCACATCTTCCTATTCTTGATTAATGTAGTATTACTATATCACTAAAGCATATTCGTGTCCCTCGTCTTCTTGGAGCATACACCTCAAGCAAGAAATTAGATACTCGAAATTATTACTCTAGAAAGGCTGCTTCATAGATTTCACTCAACTCTTTTCCTGACTTTCTGAGAGAGGCCGAAGAGTGTTTGAAACAAGAAGAGGAGATAGTTTCCCATTATTTGCACTCCAGCACCAAAGACAAACTATTAGAAATAGTAAGAAATGAACTACTTTCTCAATATCCAACGCAGCTTGTACAAAATGAGCATTCAGGTTGTTCCACATTGATAAGAGACCACAAGAAAGATGAACTGTCAAGGATGTATAGGTTGTTCGATAGGATACCCAAAGGTCTGGAACCGATAGCCCATTGTTTTAAACAACATGTTACTAATGAGGGAACAACGCTTGTTAAACAAGCAGAAGATGTAGCAAGCAATAGGAAGTCATTTGATCTCAAAATTTCCTGCTGAGATGGTAAAAGGTGCAGAGGTATTTAAATAATTCTACCAGACACAAACTAAACATCGAAAGCTTACAAGGATATACTCCTTAGGGACGTGCCATCTTTCTAGCAATTTTAATGCCAGATCGGTGGAGCTTATTGTGACAACGTATCAGGGAGCTGCATTGTGGCTTTTCAATTCTACAGAGAGATTTAGCTATTTAGAAATCAAATCTCAGCTGAATTTGTCCGATGAAGATATTATTAGATTTTTACATTCACTTGCGTGTTTAAAACACAAAATCCTGATTAAGGAACCAAGTACAAAGACTGTCACACAATCTGATTACTTTGAATTTAATGCAAATTTTACTGACAAATCAAGAAAGATTAAGATTCCTCCTTCTCCTATGGATGAGAAGAAGAAGATAATTGAGGACATGGACAAAGGTAGACGTTATGCAATTGATGCTTGTATTGTTCGAATCATGAAGAGTAGGAAGGTTTTGGCCCATGCACAGTTAGTAACAGAGTGCATTGAGCAACTAGGATGAATGTTCAAGCCTGATTTTAAAGCAACCAAAAAATCAATGGTTGAAGATGCTAATGTTGTTTTGTTCCGAAATATAAGGGATTGGAATCATTCTGATGGGGATTTTTGGTGCCAGCAAATTGTATGGAGTGGAAACTTTGCAAACTGTGAATGCATCCTGCAATTATTGGAGGAGAACAGCGATAGCCCTAATTCTATGAAACTTTTTTTGGAAAGTTATGATGTTCATCCTGAGTTGAGAGAGCAATATGTTACCCCCCGTGGCGACTATCCAGTGGTTGCCACTATCGCAGCTTTGCACTCTTGTGAAAAGGTTGATACATCTGAGGAGCTCGCGGGCGTAGGTCATGATGACAATGACAGGTTATCATGCACAATATGTCATGAAGTAATTTCCACTAAAAATCGTGGAATAAAATTGCGTTGTAATCACGAACCACCTGTGCCTGAGGTTCATAAACCACCTATGCATAAAACTACATCAATGAACTACATTTTTACAAACCCGGTGACCGCTTTGAAGACCCATTCGGATGATTGTCCAAGATTTAAATACCTGAATGCGAAAGTTATAGAGTTGGATACAGATTTCGGAGATACATTTTATGGTATACTAATAGATGAGCGGTTGAGGGTTCGGTGCAGATATTTAAAGATATTACACAGAAATAAAGTCATGCGATATATTTCTCTACGATATTTTCGCTGGTGACCTTTCTGTTTGTTGTTAACAACGAGTTCCGCTCAGCAGTGAAGAAAATGCAGAACAAAGATTTCAGTTGCTTGCAGCGAATTCCATGCAAAGCCCTAAACCTATCCATCGGTTGCTGGAACCCGACCAGTTTATCGGATTACCAGAAACCGCGTGACTTATGAATTTAAATAAAGACGATTTGATGTATGGTTCGATTGACTATAAGTGGGATAGTTAGATATATTGTGGGCGTCAAATTTGATGGACCGAGTACCTGATACGACGAGTCTTTTTTTTTAAATCGGATCACCACACTTATGAATCGGTTAATTCCATAACATTAAATACAAACTATATATATAATATAGTCGTATGTTAAAAAAAAATTATTATTAGTATATATATATCTATATATATATATATATATATATATATATATATATATATATATATATATCTATATATATATATATATATATATATTAAAAAAAAATCAAAATAAATAAATAAATAAATAAAATAAAATAAAAATTAGAGAACCCAGTTTCAAGAAAGCATTACTGGAGAATTATACAAGCCAAGGTACCAGTGATGAATGACATGTCTAGCAGATAATCCGAAGTGAAGAAATTGTCAAAAAATTAAGCTCTGAGGACAAAGCTTTTCGAGAAGAAGGCAATGTTATGAATATAATTCATAACAGAGTTAATTAATATAGTTATTAATAGTTAAATAGGGATTATGTAAAATAGTGATTAAATTAGTGAAAGGGCATGTCTAAAAGACATGCCCATTCGTGAAAGGTCATCTGCGTAGTATATAAGCAGGGCCTCATTGTATCATTCACTCATCTTATCATATACATTTTATTAATAAATTATTATTATAAATACCTCGTGTATTTTTGCTATTAAGCCAACAATCCTACAAGTTTTGTTGCTACAAACTCTTTCTTCTATTAATAAATATGTATAACTATTCTCTGGTTCCCATGTCGTGTTAATGTATTTTATTGATGCAACATTCTTAGCCCTCCTTGACTAGTTAGTAATTATGAATGAGATTGTTGCTTCGTTTTCTGCTCTTGTTTGTTGATGTTATGTAGGTATCCAAGTATCACTGCAAAAGGATCATGACTTTCTGAGACAAGAATCGAGAGGCCACCACTACAACAGCCACAACGACAGCATTGGACTCCAAGTAGGTCGATATACCCCGTTTATTTCATTCAGTAATTAGGAACATACACTCTATTTTTTTTTCCTTTTGTTACTAGACCCACTCTAGGGCTATAAGGATCGTCTTTGTCTGTAGAGAGGATTTACTTCCATAACACCTCCAAGATGGTTCACTTCCCAATAAATTTTAGCCCAATGTTACCTCTTCCATGCTAGTAAATTTTCCAAGTGTCCTCATGCAAGGAACCCCTACTCTACTATGTTACATATGCCCTCACATATGCCTAGTGCCATTTTCATGTCCACCAATGTGCTCGCAAAGCTACAATGCTCCTCCTCAACATTTTTTCCATTAGGTCCATCACCAACATTGATAAATTATTCTCTTAAACCCAATCATCCTCAAGTTAAGTGTCCAACATCCATGGTATATATCACATTCTCCCAAGCTTCAAGGGCTAAGTGTCTTCCTCTAAGTTCCCAACACTCCTCGTCCTAGGTAGGTATCTCCCCTAATGAAGTAATCAACTCCCCCATTATGTTCACTTAATGGATTAGTCAACACATTGAACAAAGTAACAACCTCCTAAATAAGGGTGTCATGCCAATACTATAATCAACCTCAGGCATCCACCTAAACTAATCTATCTTATGTCTATGAGTCATCACAAAGAGGCTAAGAGACCTAATTCTCTTCTATTGAGATGAAAACTATTTTTGGAGTAACCCAAAAAACTAACACTCCCTCTTTCATGAGAAAAATGTTTTAACACCCATCAACTCCCTCTAAATCTACATCCTATAACTCTTGTGAATTTACAATGTTGAAATAATACTCCTTCATCGTGATAGGAAATCATATCCACTCTATAAGATTCATATGCATAAGTTGAGGTCTACATGCCTTGGTTTATAAGGAATCATTGTTTGCAAAAAAATTTCTCCCTCTAAGCAACCAACCAAGAAATCTACAATTCAACCTTCAAAATGTGAAAGTGCAAGAAGAATACAACAAGATAACTTGATTTACACCAAGAAACCAAGTTATTCCCTCGTCCCCTCTCCTAGGTACTCTAAAACACTAATGATAATTTATGAAATTGAAGGAACATAACCCTAGATCACTACTTCCTGCTGACCTTTAAAATCACTTCAATATCAAGGAAGATTCCAATAATAACTTGTCAAAACTCCAACATCCCTAAGGTCATCATTAAAGACCAAATTTTGTTGTCACCGCAACAAGATTTGTGCAAGATATCATGTAAATATAATCACAGCTTCAACATGGCCAAGGCAAGTGGATAAATTCTATCAAAGCACAAGATAAAAATGTAAAGACATATGAACTTATGGATATTGAAATACCAATCTCAAGGGAAACATATCAACAAACCATAAAGGCTTAACATCAAAATATGAGCAAAAGAATCCCTCTCGTACCCCTCAAAACCTCCAGTAACTAGAGTGAAAATCTCAATAAGGGAACCTCCATAGGACTAAGACAATTCTTAGGTGAGAGTATCATTTTGATAAACTCCTTCTACTTGACAGAATCCAACAACCTTGTCTTTGGTACTCATTGCTCTCATCGATTGCAAACTTGGAATCAATCATTGTTATGAATACCATATGATTTGAACCTATATCCAAGTAGGGTCTTCGAAACCCTTCTCTAATTCCAATGATCCAATAAAAGAGAACTCATATGAAGAACAACATGAAATTTCAACTCTCCAAGTTCAGCTACAAAGTACAAATGCACAATATCACCATTAGTTTATCACCACACTAGCTTTCATATCCATGACCAATCCCTCCTCAAATGTACAAAATGTGTAATCAATACTATCCTCAAGGGATAATGCTAGAAGATCCCTTGATCTGCAACAATCATTGAAATTGAGCAAGGCTTCCATCCTTGTAAATTCTTAATGTCATAACTTAATCAATATAGATCAAAAAATAATAATTAATCTAGTCTATAATGAAACAATCTATCCTTGACTCAAAAAATCAATAAACAAACAAATGGTCAACCATGCCTATCATAAGCATCAACCCACTCCAAACAATGGCATCCACTAACTAGAACACATCAATGACCCGTCATAGGTCCTCCTAGGCATTACACCCATTTAAATATCAATCACATACTAACCATCATTGAAGAATGTCCTCCACATATCACAGGTGAAAACACATTGACATCCATTGAAATGAATTAGCCACTTATAATAGGTCCTTTTGGGTATCTCACCCACTCAAAATAATTCCATGTCATCCATAAATGCAATAGGTCACACAAATATCCACTCAAAAAAATCAGCCACATAGCATAGGTCCTCTCAACCATCTCACTTGCTAAAAATAAATTCATACCAACCATCACATAGAACCACTGCCTCTAATAGGTAAAAAAAATTGGTATCCCTAGAAAAAATAAATTTCCTATCATAGGTCTTTCTCAACAACAAACTTGTTAAAAATAAATCCATAATAATAATTCGTTTGATAGATCTACCACCTATCACAAGTGAAAGAATACCCTCATCAAAAAGAGAAACTAGAGTTTTGACCCATCAAATCCTTCATTGGTCAAGTACTAATTTCAATCATGTAAGGATTTCACCACATAATCATCCTCAATAAGGTCAAGTACCACTCCCATGTATAATGCAGATGAAATATAAGCGCCCTCTTCACCAGAAGAGAGATTTTTGCAAATAGCTTTAATACCATGTAGAAACTTCTTTGTTATGAAGTTATTGCATATTTAGAAATTTCATCTCACACTAGAGGTTTATTGGATCTAATCCTTATGAAACTCGACCTTGGGGATGATATGAAATATTAATTTACAGTAGCAAATGACAAACAACATTTCACTTCACTTCAACCCAACACACTAGGCAAGCTAAGTGAAAATGTATGAAACATATGTCAATATGTTTCATCCCTTAAGGCACACTTCCAAGCATATACTAGATTTGAAATCATTTTGTTTATATCTAATTTATAATAGTAAATACATTCTCTTATATTTTAGATATGTGTTAAATAACATAGCAATTTCAACCCTAAGTTATTTCAAATCACTATGAATGATAATTGTTGAAATTTTACCCAATCAAGAAGAGAATGTATGTTGAAAATCAATTATTCAATTACACAAATTTGGATAGGTGGAAATTTCATATGTATGTAAAATAAATGAAGTACGTGTGCATACTCACAACTTGTCACTAGTTGGTACAATATTTAAGCTCTCCAAAACCCTAGCTAGGAAAATTATGAAAGCCTTAGCCACCACCAAGATCCACGACACACAAGCATAAACACCAACAAGTCATCCTTAGCTCTAACATCAAGCTTCCACCACATAAGTTCTCTACGCTAGCATTGTTATCTTCCCTAGGGTTTACAAACTCTAGCCATGTCATATCACACAAGTACATAGCAAGACAATTCTAATATTGGTCTCCAAATCTATACATACATCCTAATGTTTGAATCCTCAAACTCTAAGTCATTAACTCCTACATCATCACAAGCACTTAGACCTCCATGTCACATTGAGGATATAATAGCCAAGTCTTATTCCAAGGCTTGACATCAAGCTCAAGATTCATATATCTCGTATAATATTCATATTTCCTTAGCCTAACATCCCACTAGAACAAGGCTCTAATATCATCCAAGGTGTTAGTTCCACTCTCAATGTCTTCTACTCAGGTGGGCATCAGTGTGCCACAAAATGAGCTAGTAAAACCATCATAATCTCCCACATCATGTTCTTCTTTATGATATACATGTATAGAACAAATGCTAGCATCGCAAGAGAAAACCCTAGCATCAAATAAGAGGCATATCTCCATTAACGTCCAAAATGTGTCTCTATCTCCTTGTATTTACATAAGGTCTTCTCATGACCCCTAAAGTCCTTATCCCTACAAGAGTCTCCCATGATTTCCACGTAAAACCTAGTGTTGCAATAAGTATAAAGAACAAGTAAATTAATGAATAATAAACACTTGAGCTCTCTTTTCCTTAATAAATATAACATGTGAGGGGGGCTAACTCAAAATAAGGATGTAAATCCATAGAAATAACCAAGAAGGAAAACCCACATGGAGCACTTTATAATGCAAGGATATGCATATGTCAAACTAAGGTTTATTCAACCCCAAAAATGAGATGCCATCCAAGAATGGTCCTTCTCAAGCTCAACACCCCTCCTTAAAGATGATGTGTTATTTAACAAGTTGTTCATAAGGTGCTCCCTCTTCCACAATGATTTTTTGTCCAATTCTCCTCGTGAAATGCACTCTACGTGCCACATTTACTCTCATGTGCCCAATGATACTCTCTTGTGTGCTAATGAGGTCACATTATTCTAATTTTCCTCTTGAAAAAATGTGTATAGTTCCATCACCAACCTCAATGAAGTATGCTTCTACATCCTTAAGTCAAGTGCTCAACCTTCAAGGTATATATTGCATTTTCTTGAGATTTAAGGGATAATGATCTAATATGAATCATTATATATTTTCTCATCTGTTTTGGTACACTTTGGGTGGAAAAAATGGAGTTATTGACTTAAAATACCTATTTAACAACATATCATATTTTGATGATTTGACATCTAAAAATTATGGAGCCTATTGCAGGCATTAAATGACCTTTTTTAGGGTCTAAATTTTGTAAACAATTTTATTTAATCTTGATTTTATTCTACACATCAACACATTTATAATGGTGTAAATATCGTCTTAACTAGAGTTCGTATGAGGAAGTTATGTTTCCCACAAGTTTACATATCATGTTGACCACCATGGTAATGGGTGCCACATCAATTCCCATTACTTATACATGTAGTGTTATTCATGTTTGGACTTTCAAGAAGATTTTAGAGGGTCTAAAACCCTAATCCTAGTTGGGAGTTGAGGCATGCAAAAATCCCAAACCTAACCCTATATTATTATCAAGACATCGTTAAATATTCGACCACTAGGAAAGAAAGGAGTTACATTCTTATTGTATTGATTATTGTTCCATAGTTGAGTAGAGTAAGGGGAGTAAGAAATTCGAGTGAAACAGAGGAAGTAGAAAAGCTTATAGAAACCATATAGGCCACAATGTCCATGGCAACTCCATAGTGTGTTCACCTTTCTTGTATTTTCATTTCATAAATGAGAAGTAAAAATCAAGACAAAATGCTTACCTTTTGGCTAGGTTTTCCCATTTGGGTTTCCTAGGATATATCTTGCATTCATTATGTGGATAATTTGGTATTTGTTTTATATTCTTTTATTCCACTCTCAGTCTATTTTTTTATTTTTTGCGTGACTAATCTAGTCATGTTAAATCGGTATCTTATGAAAAACATTGCACAATGAAGAGTTTGTATAAACTTGTGATATATGTTTTGATGAATTATTCCAATGGAATATCCATGGCTATTTACGAATCAGTTAATTTTCCTCCTCCAAATGCCTAATGCTTCTTGTACTAGGTAGGTACCTCCTCTAATCGAGTAACAACCTCCCTTATTATTTGTACCCAATGGGGTATTCAACATTTTGATCAAAGTAACAAACTCTTATGTAAGGGTGCCATGCAACACTTCAACCAGCAAGGTTAAGCTTCCAAACAAACTAATCCATTCATATGTCCATGAAACATTTTTAAGGAGTTAGGAGACATAATACTCTCCTAGTAAGGTGAGAACACTTTTGGAGTAACCTCAAAAGGTAACACATATGCCATAAAGTTCTAGATTTAGTTGTGAGAGTCCCTAAGAAGGTAGAAGAGCCACACTTAGATCTCATAGTATGGTGAGTGTATGAAGAGAAAGTGGTACTCGATTTGCAACTTTGTGGGAACATGTTAAACATGTATGATGCTCTCGAGGAATATTTTCTTGTGTCAATGTGGATTTTATGGGAGTAAACTTTGACGTACATAAGGGGAACAATTGATTTGTAACACCATTGGAGTTTGGTGTATTATAAGGGTATAATAAGCCCATCATTGAAATGAAGATATATAATGTATTTGCAATGGAAGTTTAGTGAGAGTATGGTTACATGGTGCAACCAACATGGACTATAGATATGATTTGAATATCTCATATCGAATGCCTTGATTTATCTCACTTTTGAAGAGTTTTGGTGCATTCATCAAGAATTTGTGTGGAGGTAACTAATCAACATCAAGGCTAACTAGCTATAATAATGATAAGGCTTTGGCATATCGATTGAAATGGATCTTATTATATATTTACTACATAAAATTCTTGATTGGATGATATGGGAGCTTGAGTGACCATTTAGGGGGTGACCATTTTTCCTAAGCCCATGAATCATTGTCACAACCTAGAAGACTATGAAGACATTGAGTGGAGCAGTACCAAACATTACAAGAATGATGGTCCTATGAATTGATCTATTTGCATGGATGTTAGGAGAACATCAAAATAAGGGCTCTCTTTGTTTGACTTTGATATGTTGATTGAAGGTAAGGTCCCAAAATCTCAAATCCATAAATAAGAGTAAGCATGACCAATGCTTGAAAGAGATGGATATTTTCCCATAGGTCTTGAAACTAAAGTGAGAAATATTACTTCTTAATGGAACTAAGTGATGTGTAAATCTTACTTAAACAGGTCCTTCTACCAGTTTCAACCATAAGCAATCATGCACCACCACACAATGAGATTTTAGGCTCTCATATAATTCCCTTTTTAAGGAATGAATTAATAAGTGTAGAAGTCAATCTTTCAAGTGAGGTTTTTTTTTTTTTTTTTTTGGGGGAGGGGAGGGAGGGTGGGTGAGGAAAAATACCATTCCATTTTGATTTTTTTTTTTTTTTGACAATTAGTGCCATGATCAAAATTTCCATCAATCAAATGGAACTATCACATTCAACTAAATTTCCACCCAACTTAAAAGAGAATTCCATTGAAAAGAAGGAAAGTGTGTCCTTGTTAACTTATTCCAATTTTAGTCCCTACCATGTATGGAGTATAGTAATCAAATATAATTTGACTTTATATTAGTTTAGTTGAATTTTTAACTTTTTCCCAACTTTTTGTAAAAGTCTTTATTAAAATTATTTTTGGAATATATATATAAATATTCTCACACCAATAAGTGAATTTTAATAATTACTTTTGCAAAGACTTGGAAAATTTTTACAAATTCCATTAAACTAATAGAAAGTGGGTGTGTGTGTGTGTGTGTTTTATTTTTTTTATTTTTTATTAGTCAAATCATACCACGGTGTAGGGCCATTTTTTTTGGTTAATTGATAGAGTAAAACATAAAAATAAAAAGAAAAACAAATTTCTACAAATGAATCACTGGACCGTTTGAAGGCTTATAACACTCTTTGATGCTGTAATGAGGCTCTTACACTACATTTTCATACCATTGTAGTTGGCACAAAGGGTTCCTAACACTCCCAATGTTATTGTGTTTCCACCACCCTCCATTTGGTAACTTGCATGCATCCACACCCTTTACCAAAATCAAGTCTTTCACACTTAGACTCCCCCCTTCACCTACTACATGTGCGTGTTCCATCCCATTTACCTCTATGCTTAACCATAACTCCCATATTGTTCACCTATACAAATGAAGGGTGTTAACAAATAGAAAGAATCAATAATTACAGTATTAAGGGGAAAAGGTCACCATAAAAGTATTACATTCGCTTTGTACTTCACTGAATTATTATTCAAAATGTAAGTACTCTATCATCAATGCACTTTTATCTTTGAAGATATTATTTTCATTCACTTCTCAAATATATACTAGTCTTTGAAAGAATATTTACACTAGAAACCATAGTAAAAAAAATAGTTATACATACATGTAATTGTACACATATCGATATAACACCTTTTTCATTGAAGAAAAGGGCCATTTTGAAAAAAAAATGATGGTGAGGATGGAATTGCGCATGTAATCATAGACCAAAATAAGCTCCTTTTATTTAAATTCCTTAAGTGACATATGGTTATTGTGTCACAGTTGCTCAACAATTACCATCTCCAAAGGTCTTATCTTTCACAGCATCAAGCCATCACTAAGAAAACCCACCTCATAAACCCCTTAGTGTAAAAAATAAAAGGTAATTACAAAATCCCCAACAATATTTTTTATTGTTACATAGTACTTACTCATCCTTCTTCTTGACACATTTAAAGCACCATATACTTGTTGATCTTGCAAATTACACTGGATAAAAGTAAGAAGGACATGATAATGCTTTGAATTACTTGCTTTATTAATTGTTTTAAGGAATTCGGGAAATTACTCTTCAAATTATCAATGATTTGGTGTCAAAGTTCCATCCCCGTTCGTCAACTTTGAGATTAATACTAGACAATTGTCTCATAGTTAAAACATTATATTAATTCATGTGAAATTAATATTCATTATGCCAATGTACAATAGAAAGACTAAAAACCTATGATAACAAGTTCATTATGGATACACCATTATTTCTAATTTTCATCTCAAAGAAATGTAATAGGGATGCCAACAATGTAGATTTTTTTTAACTTCCTCATTCTCCATTTCTTGATATATCCCTTCATTAATTCTCACATGGTAGTGTTAAACCCCATAGACCAATTGTACTTGTCACTTTAGTCTTAAATTGAAACACATTAAGTCTAATATGCCAAAAATGTATAAACATGTCAATTTTATCAATTTAATAAGGGTAATCCCAAAGTTAATCAAAATATGTAATCTATCAACCCAGTTGCAATATTTAATGCACCATTCATATTTAATTCCACAATAAATGAACTCTTTAAGGCCATAACTAAAAAATGTAATGTAATGCCTTGAATTTGTGATAGAACCTACCATGTGAAGTACATTTCAAAATTAGTAGAGCTATTGAGCTTTCCCAAATTCGAACATTTACTTCTTAATGACTTACAAGGACATCTAAGAGATGGAGAGATAAATCAAATTGGATGGATGTGTGCTGGGAGATTGGTTGGGAACCAAGCTGGTATACACACTACTCAACTAACCTATTCAATCCACTTCGCCCCTAAAAAAGACAAAACTCACTCTTAATAAGTTGTTAGGTTTATTGCTAGCTACATTGGTTACTATGCCCTTATGGATGTAGTATTACATAACTCCCAACGTACCCATACAATTTCTATTTTGAAATATTCAAGTTGTACAGTACATTCTTTGCCCCTACATTAGTCATATTGCCAATGGAATGATCACTAATATTTGATAAAAATGGCAATAAGCTCTACATAATTATGTCCTTAGTTAAGAAAAACCAATTTTAATGTCTGCAAGACAAAAACTACGACAAGGTTATCCAAAAGTGTAGGTGATTACTTCCAAAAATAACACATGAAATTCTAATTCCCGAAAGGTTTGAAAACACTAGAATGTGTTTGTCATGCACTACATGTCATAAATAATAAAGTATATTTTTTGAGTGGTCATTAAGTAAGGAAAATTTTGGATAGGGCAATGTACATTTAACCTTCCCAAACATAAGGATTGGCATGCTACATTACACTCAAAATCAATTTCGTAAATGAAAAATTACATAGCCCACATAATATGTCAAGATTGATTTCATTTACGTAGCAAGCTCCTTTGTTGCCTCTCTTTCAAAATTATTATGTCAGTGGTTGTGTTCTCCATAGGTTTGAGATACATGTGTCCTTTAGCTGTATTGACTTCTTATTACTTCTAACCATATGCTAGCCGTGTATTTCATTTAAGACATATGGAGACCTTGACTTATGTTTAAAAATTCTCTCAACAACCACTATTCATTAAGAAAGATAAAGTCTTAAAGCTTGGAGTAAAACCCATATATTATTCCAAAACTATTGATCTATATCTTACATATTTTACTTTTATGTGATATGCGGATTGAGATTGACCCCTATCATTCCTATTATATCCTCTTCTTGAAATACCACAAGATAGGCCATGTCTTATTGTTTGGCATATGGTGCTAAATATTTTATGTATTTAATGGATGCTATGTAGCTATCCTACAAACCAAGCCAATGGAAAATTTTGGTATCTTTGTCAATGGTTAACTACAAGCAGGATATTCTTTACTCACGCCTATGTTGCTATAGTTGTAGTCTAATGTCATTAGGAGACACAACCACATGTATGCTCCTCCTATGAATAATAATTTTGCTACAATGTATACATACTCTTACCTCCAAAAATCACATTATATGAGTTTGATTCACCTCCTCCACAAGTACATTGTCTAATTTTATAAAATGCATCAATATGGATATATATGCATTATAGTTGTAGATTTGTTTTCTTGATTTGCATGCCATGCATCACGAAGGAGGTGATTATTGGATATTACACCAAGAAACTTAGTAGATCTTGATTACTTTGATATAGAACCACAACCAAATTTATTCTCCATTCAATTAATAGTTAATAATGCAGTCTAACTCCCCCATATCTGGGTGTCAATTGTCAAAGGTTGTCACAATAGAATTTATCACCCTCATGCAGGCACACCAAAAGTGGCGATATAAACCTTCAATCCATCCTCCTAGCATGCATATCCATCAATCTTGACAAAGGTTAATTTAATGTGCCATATCTCTTGCATGATATCCAGATACTAAGCAAGCATGCCTCATTTATTTTGCACTCCCCTCCCTTGTCGATGACGCTCCTTTTGGCTATCTAACTCCCTCCTGCTTGAATTTTTCATAATGAACCTCTGTCTCTCCCTCGGCCATACTCTTCATTCCCACCTGAAGAATAACGACCATACCCCCTACAACTTTGTTATCCCCTTCTGCCCTCTTTGGCTAACGACTGTAACAACCACGGGTTAAAAGTTCATGTAATAAAGTTAATAAAGGAAAAATAATACCAAGGTCATGGGACATGTATTCCAAACTTAATGTTGGGAAAAAAATCCTAATGGGAATCACTTGTTGTTTATTATGGCTAAGGGGAAATTGGCAAAGGCAATGGTAAAGGCTTTGAAAGGAAAAAAGGAATTATTGACATTTTATTTATGAAAATAAAGGAAATTGGGAGAAAAGGAAGGTGAAAGGTCACAAGTTGCATGTGAGGAGGAAAATGAAGGAAAAAAGAGGAAAAAATGAAGAAATTAGAGGCATCGATAATAAAAAGGATTCATAGTATCAATTTGGAGCCTTTTGTCAATTTAGTTTTGGAATTGGTTTCAGAGAGGAGAAGAGAACCAAGAGGAGAAATCAAGCAAGCAAGCAATGGAAGGACAAGAAAACCAAATGAAAGCAAGGATCAAGTAGCTTCAGCGGGAATACTCATAGGTAACATGTTTCATGTATGATTTCCTAACTATTTTTGGCATGCATGGTATATTCATGTGTGTATTCAGTTCATTTTTTGTCATTGGCATGGGATTTTCCTTGTTTAAAAGTGATTTGGATTTTCGAAAGGTTTTTGGATCTAGGTGAGGTGGTCTCAGGAAAATCCCAAGGGTTGGGGGTGGAGATGGTTTTCTCTATGAAGCCCTCAATAGGTGGGTGAAGACAAGAAAATTCCTCAAGGGATGGTGAAGGAATTCTGAGGCATCCAAGCTTAGTTTGGTTTTGTGATCTCAGAACCAGTTTAGCTGAGATCACGGTAGTGTGAGGGTGGAGGTGGTTTAACCTCTGGATTCCCTTAGCTGTTTATGTATCAGTTTATCCCATGAGATCCAAAATTCATGCTTGGAATATGGCACGGGGGTGATTGGCTGAAAGAAAGATTTGGTTAAGCTCAATCTATGGTCGGGTGATACGTGGAAGTCCCTCACTTGGTTGGATTTTGTCTATGAATGATAAGAGCTCTTTTCCCTTGTAATTCATGAGTAATTATACTTGTTATTATGTGGATTTAATGGTTGTGCTATCATTGTTATTTATCTAGCTGTATGTTGGTTATAAGCATGGTTTTATGATAGATTCAAGTTATGGCTCTTATCATATTTTTATTTGTAAATGACTGGTTAATGAATGAATGACCTAATATATTTTATTGCAACTATTTTGAGAGGGAATTATACCTTCCTAATGTTTCCGAGGATAAGTTTCAGATCACTATGTTTAGATATGCATTCATGACTTGTAGATTTCATGTTTACTATGTGTTTGACAAAATGAATGTCATGTTTAGACCGGGTTAGGTCAATTATTTGATTAAGCTTTGTGTTAGAGGCTTTATCCTTGTGTCATTTATTGTTTTGGAAAGATTCATCAAGTTATGGGCAGTTTTCTAGATACTAGCCTTGAAAAAGCGGCTCAAATCCCGTGGTCGCAGGCACATAACTGGGTGAAAAAGACTGCAAATGCTCCCTTGTAGGCTTAATGAATGTGACTAGAGGGTTACAATTGAAATCAGGTAGTGTTGTGCCAGCATCTCGGAGTCCAAATTAGTGAAATTGCAAGTTAACTCATGGTTTGGATCCCTGGAAGGGTGGTTTATACCTTGGGGGTTCTATAGCGCCTGAGGAAGGTCAGTAAGGTCTTGTTTTGTCGACTCTATTTCCTTAAGGTTATCTAGGAGGTTGAGTCATGTCATAGTATCCCTCAACTCATGTTTACCCTGGAGGACCAGTTAAAGTGGGTAGATATGGGAGGAGGCATTACAGATTGGTATCAGAGCAGGTTGTGCTCTCTTTGGGTGATATCTGATACCATAGAGTGGTATCAGGGCATAGTTCAAACACTTGGACTATATGGGTTATATGCATGTGGTTAGGCATGCATTTTCATGGCTATGGTTTTCATGCATGAGGTATTGATATGCAATTGGTATAGTCATGCATGATGTTGGCATATTGATATGATTATGATTATACATGTATCATGTTAATTTGGACTGATTTTGCGAACAAGATAAGCCTCCCATGAACGTCATTGAGGTATGATTTTGGTTATGGTATCTATTTGGTTTATTTGACATGGCATGCTTATAGGAAGATGAGAATCAAAGATAACGAGAAAAACGGTAGACTACAGTTCACGTGACTCTCCCTACAAATCAATTGGGCAACAAGGAGATGATTACTCTCCTGATATAGCAGACACTTTGAGAAGTTTGAGGTCAAATATAAGGAGTTGCAAGGCAAACAATGATGGGTTGGTTTAGTCTCAAGAAAGACTTATGAGGGCTCAAGAAAAGTAGGCAAAGGTAAATGCAGTGATCATTTAGAGTTTTTCAGATTTACGGAGACATGGACAGTTGAGGATTAGTCAAGAACATGAAGAGAAGACTAATGGAGCATATGATAGTAGGTCTCGGTTAGGATACAGGTTGGATATAGGGGACACAGTTAGAGGTTGCAGATCATTGGATACACTCGACAGGAGTACTGGTATGTATGGGTATCATTCTAGTTCCTCGTCCAGGAGACATCATCACCATAATCAATGCCATCATCCTCATAGGAGGGGTGAGTACTTGCTTTAGGAGCTTAAGAAAATAAATCCTCCTACATTTGATGGAGATATGAAGAAGTCAAAAGACGCAGAGGCATCATTACTTGGGATGAAGATATTCTTTAGATTGAAACTATTCAAATAATATGAAAGCCAAAATATCTACCTTCAGTCTCAAAGGGAAAGCAAACATTTGGTGGTAAGATGTGAAGAATGTCAAGGGCATTTGAGAAGAAGAGTTGATTTGGGATGAGTTCAAGAAACTCTTTAGAATAATTATCTGTCTGAAAGGTATTATGATGACAGAGCTAAGGATTTTTATGAGCTATATATGGGTTCCATGACATATGATGAGTATACCAACAGGTTCCTGGAGTTGTTGAGGTTTGTGCCTTACATCAAGGATGAGAAAGAAAAGATTCAAAGGTTCATTAGTGGGTTGCCAACAGCATATAGAGACCAGATTGAGTTTGATGAGCCTCAGTCGTTGGAGGAAGCCATCAGGAAACCGAATAATTATTTTGAGCAATAAAAGCATAAATTTGAGCCTAAGCATGATTTGAAGGTAAATTAGGTTAAAGGGAAGTGGCCAACAAAGCGGAAAATACCTCAGGATGTAGGTGAGAAAGAAAATGTTGCTCCTTATAAGAAGTTCAATGAAGTTGAGAAGGGACATGGGTCTTAGCTCAGAGAGCAGAAAAATAGAGGTGATGGTAGGGGACCATTGCAGTGTTGGATATGTGGCAAAGATCACCACAAGAGGGATTTTCCATAGTACTAGGGTGGCAAGCCTTAGATCTATTGTGATCAGGAGGCATAGATAGTTGGGTATGTTGGTCATAACATTCCTCATATTTATGTAGTTTTGGACAACAAGCAGACAGATAATCAAGCATCCATTATTGAGATAGAAGGTAAGCTTTGTGGTCGAGTTGTTTCTATTTTGATTGACCCTAGATCTAATTATATTATGTTAATCCTTCCCTGGTGGATAAGTGTGGTTTGCTAGAATAAGTGCATGCATAATCTTGGTTGGTTCAGTTGGCTACAGGTACTAAGAATAGAGTTCATCATTTGGTAAGAGCTTGTGCATTTGAGTTGAAAAATGTGCCTACATCAACACATCTAAATGTGCTTCCATTGAGATCATATAGTATGCTTTTGGGTATGGATTGGTTGTACCTCCACAAAACCAAAGTAGATTGTTATGACAAGGCTAATGAGTGCTTGGATGATAATGGATAAAATATATTCTTGAAAGTAAAGAAGAAGCCTACATCGGTGAGGATGGTCACAACTACGCATGAAAATTGTAGTTGCAGGAAGGGGTGTGTATTGTTTATGACAAGTGTAAGATGTTGAGGACATGGAATTCCTCAAGAGGTACCCGGTCATGCAACAGTTTCAAGATGTATTCCCAACAAAGATTTCAGAGTTTCCTCCCCACAAGGAAGTGGACTTCTCTATTGAGTTGGTACCAGGAGTGACACCAGCATCAAAGGAATTGTACAAGATGAGCACTCCAAAATTAGTGGAATTGAAGTTGTAGTTGAAGGAAATGCTCGATCAGGGATACATTAGGCCAAGTGTATCGCCTTAGGGTGCACCAATTTTGTTCGTTAAGAAGAAGGATGGTTGTCTCATATTGTGCATTGACTACAAGCAACTAAACAAGGTGACCATCAAGAATAGGTATATGTTGCCAAGGATCGATGACCTATTTGACTAGTTGAAGGGAGCAGCAATGTTCGTGAAGATTGATTTGAGATCAAGATATCATCAGGTACGCATCAAAGAAGAGGACATCTACAAGACTACTTTCGGACCAGGTATGGGCATTATGAGTTTGTTGTGGTTTCTTTTGGTTTAACTAATTCTCCAACTACTTTTATGTGCTTGATGAATAGTGTGTTGTTTCCTTACCTGGACAAGTTTGTTATTGTATTCATTGATGATATATTGATATATTCTAAGAATGAGGAAGAGCATTTTGAACACTTAGCAGCAGTGTTGAGATTGTTAAGAGAGCATCAGTTGTACGCCAAGCTTAGTAAATGTAGCTTCTTTTAGACAGAATTACATTACTTGGGACATGTTGTTTCCAAGGAAGGCATAACAGTGGACCCGAAAAAGATAAGAGCTATCATGGAATGGGAAATTCCTAGAAATGTAGATGAGGTCAGATCATTCATGGGGTTAGCAGGTTACTATAGGATTTTTATCAAGAATTTCTCATGGATTGCCTTTCCTATTACATCCTTGCAAATAAAGGGAAATACATTGGAATGGACAAAGGAATGTGCAATAAGTTTTGAACAGTTGAAGCAATTGTTGACAAATTCTCCAGTTATTAAGATTGAATATCCAGATAAAGAGTTTCTGGTGTGTGCAGATGCTTGAAAGAGAGGACTTAGTGGAGTCCTGATGCAGGAGGGATACATAATATTTTATGAGTTAAGTAAAATTAATGAGCACGAGCATAACTATGTGACGCGTGATCTAGAGTTGGCAACTAGGCACTCTCTTCTTGGCAGGAAAATTGTGTTGATGAGCGATCATAGTGGGATGAGGTATCTATTTGGACAACCAAATGCGAATGTCATGCAAGCTAGATGGTTGGTTACCCTTAGTGATTTTAAGTTTGAGATACTCTCAAGGAGAATAGAGTTGTATATGCTCTCAAATAGAGAGTGAAGTTAAACCATGTTCCAACTATGAGTTCATATGGGACAAATTTACAGGATCGAATCTTACAAGCATTGAAGTCCAATAAGAAATTTCAGCACCTACACTAGTGTGGGACCAATACGTCCAAGCAACACCTACACTAGTGTGGGACCAATAGGTCTTAGCAGCACCTACACTGGTGTGGGCTAAATTTGGTGCAGTGTCTATTTTAATTTTCCCTTAATTAAAATGGACAATAAAATGTAATATTATCTCATAATCACTTGTAATAGTTAACTGAGTGTGATAAACTCAGTTATCTCATGAATTTCGAGTTGAGGGTAGTTGGTGAGGCATGCAGAGTAATTCTAGTTGTAATAGAGTTCGAAGTGCAGTTGGTGCATTAGTTTAATGCATGAGTAATCAGTTAACTCAGTTAGGTGAGTTAAAGTTAGTTGAGCTAGTTTTCATTGTTTGTTGTACTAGGGAGAGATCAAGTGAATTAAATATTATATAATTCATAATCAGTGATCTAACATGCAACTAATGATTTACTATTATTAGCTGCATGCATGTCATTTCTAGTGGAGACCCAGTTGAGACAAAGGTGAAATGGATGTTAAATATCAGTTGTAGGATTATTGGGTTGCACCCATGCAACCAAACACACATTAGATTTCCCATGATCCTTGCGTAGTTTAGGAAGGCCAAAATTCCTAAACAATAGGGATTGCATTCATCGAGGATTGTGCAAGAAAGGCAGGTTTTTTAGAGGTTGAGAATTGGCTAAGTGTTAGTCAGTTTTGTCTAGGACAGTGTGAGAAAATTAGCTAAGTGCTAGAGACTCTTGTGAGAAGAGTGCATTGTAATTGTTTCATGTTTCCATGCTGAATATACAATAGAAGATAGTGTGGTTTTGAGCAGCAATATTTCCCCATGAAATTATCTATGTTGTGGTTTGATTTGATTCTTCTTTGCTTCATGTGATTGGCCATTGTGTTTAATTTCCGCAATTAATTTGTAGAAGTAGTTCAGTATCTAGCTTTAGTACATCGTTAGATCGGATTGAATCATGATATACATATTTTTTGTATAATTTCAACATGGTATCAGAACACAGGAAATCACAATAATGGAGGAGAAGTTAAGTTTGTGACTGAATAGAATTCGAATTTGAAGAAGACTTTCTTGGTGCTACAGGTGATTCAGGATCGAAATGGCTTTCAATGGCTTGAGATTGGAGTATGCACTCAAGGGCAGCTATAACTATATTTCTTGGAAAGAAAAAATGGAGTCATTACTAGAGGACAATGGATTAAAGGAATTCATTGACAATGATGTTCCCAAACTTGTTGTGACAGATGCTGCAAATCTTGATGCCTGGCAAAATAAAGTTGCAAAGGCGAGGAGGATCTTACTGGAGGGAGTACGAGACCACATTCTCTCTAGTCTCGATGGAAAAGCCACACCATTTGCAATGTGGAAATATTTGATAGATCTATTTCAGAGCAGCATTGATCATAGAAAATTGGCATTGAAAGATAAACTCGGGAAGGTCAAAATGGAGAAAGGCGACTCCATGCCAAAATATTTAACAAAGTTTGTCCAATGTTGGGATGAGCTTGGGAGTGTTGGCATTAATGTCGCTGATGATGATTTGGTGAGCCTAGCTCTTCTAGGACTTCCCAAGAGTTGGCATAGTTATCAGGACTCTATCAATGGAAGGGAAAAGCTTCCAGATTGGGAATGACTTTGGTCGGATTTGGTGCAAGAAGAGTCAGACAGAATACCAGAGATGGATATTCATCTAAGAATAAAGATGAAGAAGATTTTTCTTTGGCTGCCAAGGCGAAGAAGGGTAAAGGAAAGAAATTTCATTGCAAATCTGAGTCCGGTAAAGATGGCCAGAAGCGTGACATGTCCAGAGTGAAGTGTTTTCACTGTCATGAGCATGAACATTATGCCACTAATTTTCCACAAAATAAGAATAACAAGAAGGCTTCAAGATCTGCAGCTGGTGAGGCTTTGGCCTCGCAATTTGAGCTTGACTTCTCACTCATTTCATGCATGGTTTCAAGTGAAATGGGATCGATGTGGTACTTTGATAATGGTGCTTCCTTTCACATGACAGGAGACAAAGAAATTTTCATTAGCTTGGAGGAGAAGGACCTCCAGATGCATATCGAAATGGGTGATGACAGGCGGTACAGTGCTACCGGGATTGGTACCATTACCTTCTAGAGACATTCAAGTAAACCCTTTCAATTAAAATATGTAATGCATGCACCAGGCTTGAAGAAAATTTAGTCTTGGTTGCAATGTTGGAGGATAGAGGTTATGATGTTGTTTTCTGTGAAGGAAAAGCTTTCCTGCGACACAAAACAATAGGACAAGCCAAGAATATTGGGATTCGAGTTAAGAATATCTATAAACTTGATGTAGATGGTTACACAACATTGATGGGTAAGGCAGACAAATTGGTGAGCCAGGATGAGGGTGAGTTATGGCACGAGATATTGGGCCATCTACACCATGGAGCCTTGAAGGTCATGCAACAGATTTCTACCGGTCTTCCCAAGGGTACACTTGCGCAGTCAGACACAAGCAAGGGATGTACTATGGGTAGGTATGCAAAGGCCACTTTTCATAAGGAGAATCGAGCCTCAGAGATCCTTGAGAGAGTTCACTCAGATGTGTGTAGACCATTCTCTACTGCTTCAACAGCAAAGCATAAGCACTATGTGATATTTGTTGATGACTTTTCTCGAAAGTGTTGGATCTACTTCATGCAGAAGAATGATCAGACATTCTCAAAGTTTCTTGATTTCAAAGCATTGGTAGAGAAAGATACGGGGAAGCATGTGAAGGCTCTTAGGAGCGACAATGGTGGTAAGTACATCTCCAATGAATTCAAGAAATTATGCAGCAAACAAGGAATTCAGAGAGAATTGATTGCGCCTCATAACGCACAATAGAATGGGGTCACAGAAAGAAAGAACAGAATAATTGTGGGTGCAACAAGAGTGATGTTTCATGATCAGGGCCTACCATTGCATCTGTGGGCGAAGGCATGCAACACAACGGTATTTGTGCAGAACTGTTGTCCTCACTGGATACTTGGCATGAGTACACTAGAAGAGGATTTTACTGGTAAGAAACCTGATGTTTCACATTTTAATATTTTTGGCTCATCTATTTATGTGCATGTGACCAAAGACGCTAGGAAGAAGCCGGAACCAACATCTGAGATTGGGATTTCTGTGGGGTACACTAATACTCCCCACAACTATCGGGTGTATTTTCCAAATATCAGAATGACTATTGTGTGACAGGATATAAAATTTGATGAGGAGAAAGCCATGTGATTGTCCCTTGAGAGGGATTTGGATTTTCATGCAAAGGAGGAACTCTTGGTTCCGAAGAATGAATCTCAAGATGTGGAGCAACCACATGTTGATGATCATGGAGTGGAAGAAAAAACTCATGCAGAGCCATCCCCCAGAAATGGTAGAAGGCACACCACGGAAGTTAATGGATTGAGACTTGATGCAGTAGAGAATGTAGGAGCCCCTACTTCACTGTGCAAACAAAGACAGTCTCTAGACAGTTTTATTGGATACATGGCTCAATGAGAAAGTGTATTGTGATAGAACCATCTTCCTTTTAGGAGGTAGTGCAGCAACCAATTTGGGTTAATGCTATGGTAGAGGAGTATGACTCCATCGTCAATAATAGTGCATGGGATATTTTCCCAAGACCGGTTGGAAAATCAGTGGTTGGATCTAGATGGATCTACAAGGTAAAGCAAGTTGTTGATGGGAGTGTGGAGAATTACAAGGCCAGATTTGTGGCCCGAGGATTCTCACAGATTCAGGAGATTGACTATGATGATACTTTCACACTAGTCACGAGGTATTCTTCCATTAGATCTATCCTTACTCTCTCAATGTAGATGGGGTGGCACATTCATCAGATGGATGTGAAAACTGTGTTTCTAAATCGAGTTATTGAGGAAGAAGTGTACATAGAGAATCCATAATGTTTCGAGATCTTTGATAGTGAATCACATGTGTGTTGACTCAAGAGAGCATTGTATGGGCTAAAGCAGGCACCACGTGCTTGGTACACTCGAATTGACAACTATTTCATCGGGTTGGGCTTCACTAAAAGTGAAGCTAATGCAAACCTGTACTAGACTGTGGTTGATGGTAAGCTCTTGATTATCGTACTTTATGTTGATGATCTAATTTTTACAGGTGATGAGAAGCTGATACACTCATGCAAGGAGGATCTTGCAAGGGAGTTCAAAATGAAGGACATGAGACTCCTTCACTATTTCCTTGGTTTGGAAATATGGCAGTGGGATGGTGAAATTTTTGTTTCTCTAGGAAAGTATGCCAAAGAGATACTGGGTAAGTTTCACAAGCAGAGTTGTAAACCCATGGACACTCCTCTTCCAGGAAATTGGAGGAAAGAGGATGCTATTGTCTACAGGCAGCTAGTAGGTTCACTGATGTACTTGGTGAACACCAGACCAAACATTTTCTACGCGGTTAACCAGCTGAGTCAAGCTATGGTTAAGCCGACCAATCTCTTTTGGAAGGTGGGGAAGCATGTCTTGAGATATCTCAGGGGCACCACAGAGTATGGATTATGATACAGACAGACAAAGGGAGTGAAGCTTCAAGGCTTCACGGATGCAGATTGGGCAGGCAGTCCATCAGACAGAAAGAGAACATCAGGAGGGATCTTCAACATAGGATCACTAGCAGTTTCCTGGTACATCAAGAAGTAATGATCTATGGCACTCAATTCAGAGGAGGCAGAGTACATGGCAACAAGTCAAGCTGCATGTGAGGCCATCTGGATGAGAAAGATCCTGGTTGGTTTGTTTGGTTCTCAGATGGATCTGACAGTGATACATTGTGATAACCAAAGTTGCATTAAACTCTCAGTTAATGTTGTGTTTCATGATAGGTCCAAGCACATAAACATCTGGTACCACCATCTTAGATATTGTGTTCAAAGGTGCATAATGTTACTTCAATACATTCCCACCGAAGATCAGGATGCAGATATTCTGACGAAGGCACTCACCAGGAGTAAATTCAAATACCATAGAGGTGGGATCGGGGTGGCAGATAATCCCTTTCTTGTTGAGAGGGAGTGTTGAAGTCCAACAAGAAATTGCAACACCTACACTAGTGTGGGACTAATAGATCCAAGCAGCACCTACACTAGTGTGGAACCAATAAGTCTTAGCAGCACCTGCACTAGTGTGGGCTAAATTTGGTGCAATGTCTATTTTAATTTTCCCTTAATTAAAATGGACAATAAAATGTAATCTTATCTTATAATCACTTGTAATAGTTAACTAAGTGTGATAAACTAAGTTAGCTCATGAATTTTGATTTGAGGGTATTTGGTGAGGCATGCAGAGTAATTCTAGTTGTAACAGAGTTCGAAGTGCACTTGGTGCATTAGTTTAATGTGTGAGTAATTAGTTAACTCAGTTAGGTGAGTTAAATTTAGTTGAGATAGTTGTAATTTTTTGTTGCACTAGTGAGAGATCAAGTGAATTAAATATTATTTAATTCACAATCAGTGATCTAACATGCAACTGATGATTTACTATTATTAGCTGCATGCATGTCAGTTCCAGTGGAGACCCAGTTGAGACAAAGGTGAAAGGGATGTTAACTATTAGTTGTAGGATTATTGGGTTACACCCATGCAACCAAACACACATTGGATTGCCCATGCTCCTTGCGTCATTTAGGAAGGCCAAAATTCCTAAACAATAGGGATTGGATTCATCAGTAATTGCGCAAGGTAGGTAGGTTGTTTAGAGGCTGAGAATTGGCTAAGTGTTAGTCAGTTTTGTCCAGGAAAGTGTGAGACAATTAGCTGAGTGCTAGAGACTATTGTGAGAAGAGTGCATTGTAATTGTTTCATGTTTCCATGCTGAATATACAATATAATATTGTGGGGTTTTGAGTAGCAAGCTTTCCCCAAGAAATTATATGTGTTGTGGTTTGATTTGATTCTTATTTTCTTCATGTGATTGGCAATTGTGTTTAATTTCCACAATTTATTTGTAGAAGAGATTCAATATCTAGCTTTAGTACATTGTTAGATCAGATTGAATCCATGATATGCATATTGTTTGTATAATTTCTACAATAGGAAGGACAATAATATGATAGGTACAGGGAGCTTAGGCATAGGTTACAATAGGGTACAGGTGAACAGGATGTGGATTATCATCTCACGATAGATGGCTTGGTGAGACTTAGGGACAAGCTCTATGTGTCAGATGATAGTGATCTGAAGAAGCTTATCTTGAGGGAATTTCATGTCAATTCATATTCATCTCACCTAGGATATCAGAAGATGTTGAATGTTGTGAAGAATTTCTAGCATTGGCCGAATTTGAATAATGATCCAGGTGGATATTGGTGGCCACTGACCTATTCCACTTGGGGCCCCACCATTGCCTCTTTCATTTTTTTCAGTTTCGTCACAACTTACTATTTTAGCTGTTTTTTGGGTCCTGAACTTTCGGAGCCATTTTGAGGTCCTAAACAATGTTTTTTGGGCATTGCTTCTATGGAAAATATGATTTTGATCCAGAATCTACATTTGCAATCAGTAGTTGTAGTCCTCAGATAGATCTTTCTAATGATGTATCATGTACGTCAAACAGAGATAGTATGCCAAAGTTACGACCACGGGAAATTGGTGTACCAATTTACCCCGACAGGGCCCATATTCTGGCGTTTCATTGTAGAAATTTTATTACAATTATGTATTGCCTGGATTCTCCCGATCTAACAATTATATGCCACTGTTAAATACAGAATCCTTCTACTAAAATATTTGCGGAAATTTAATCGTCAATTGAAAACACATGAAGAAAGATCAATCACACATAACACATATGTTTTTACCAGGAAAGCATAAAGCTAAAAACCCCATTATCATATATTATGTATATATCATGGATCACGAAACAGTCTCATACAAAACTCTAATCCAAGAGCTCTTATTACAATACACAATCGTCTCACACTATCATACAAAAATTGGCTAATACATGCACCAATTTACTGCCTCCTGACAGCTTGCCTCCACTGTGCAATCCCTGCTTATCACAATCCCTGAATGAATGAGATACTGCCTTGCCTTGACTGCACAATCCTCATTGGCATCTCCAATGTGTGTGCGGTTGCATGAGTGCACCCATTAATGTCACAACAGATAGTCAAACTTTCCCTTTCACCTATATCTCAACTGGGTCTCCACTGGATCTGACATGCATGTAGTTAACAGTAGTAAATATTCAGTTGCATGTGAGATCACTCCATGTGAATTAATTTAATATTTAATTCATTGATCTCTCACTAGTGTATCTTTAGTTACAACTAGTTACAACTAGCACAACTGTGTTTAACTCACTTAACTGAGTTAAACTACTTTACAACTCAGATAAATGCACATACAACTCTATTACAACTTCGAATCACTCAGTTACAAATAACTCCACTTGCATGTCCCACCAACCCACCTTAGAACTCGAAATTCCTTCAGCTAACTGGTTTGCCACATCACTTAACTGAAATCAAGTGCTTTAAGAGAATAGATTATTATTTATTGTCCAATTATTATTAAGAGATATTTTTAGACATGTGATATATAAATAGACTTCTCCCATGCATCTAAAAATAGAATCTCATCTATAAATAGAATTTTCTCACCATTCTATAAATAGACTCACGCTGTAAATAGAATTTTCTCAACATTCTAAAAATAGACATACACCTAAAAATGGCCTGCGGGCCCCACCTAGTGTAGGTGCTTAATTTTCACTAGGATCATCATCTTGTTGAATCTCAACACTCCCTCTCAACAAGAAAGGGATTATCCTTCACCCCAATCCTGTCTCTATAGTATTCGAATTTGCTCCTGGTGAGTGCCTTCATCAGAATATATGCATCCTGATCTTCTGTAGGAATGTACTGAAGCAACATGATCTTCCGCTGCACACAATCTCTTATATGATGATACTGGATATCTATATGCTTAGATCTATCATGAAACACAAGATTAATCGAGATTTTAATGCAACTTTGATTATCACAATGAATCATTGTAGGATCTAAATGAGAACTAAACAAACCAACCAGGATCTTTCTCATCCAGGTAGCCTCACATGCATCTTGACTTGCTGCCATGTATTCTGCTTCCACTGAAATGAGTGCCATGGATCTCTATTTCCTGTTGTACTACTGAAGACCCCTCCTGATGTGCTCTTTCTGTCCGTTGGGCTGCCCACCCAATCTGCATCTGTGAAGCCATGCAACTTCACCTCATCGGTCGGTCTGTACCATAAGCCATACTTAGATGTGCCCTTGAAATATCTCAGGACATGCTTGCCCGCCTTCCAAAAGAGCTTGGTAGGCTTAACCATCGCTTGACTAAGTTGGTTCACCATATAGCATATGTATAGTCATGTATTTACTAAATACATTAGTGAACCCACTAACTGTCGATAGACAGTAGCATCAACTACCTCTCCAAATGTAGCGTCCTCTTTCCTCCAATTTCCTGGAAGAGGAGTATCCATGGGTTTGCAGCCCTCTATGTGAAATTTACCCAATATCTCCCTTGCATACTTGCCTTGAGACACAAAAATTTCACCATCTTTCTGCCCTATTTCCAATCCAAGGAAATAATGAAGGAGGCCCATATCCTTCGTCTCAAACTCCTTTGCAAGGTCCTCCTTGCATGAGTGTATCAGCTGCTCATCACTAGTCAGTATTAAATCATCAACATAAAGAACAATGATAAAAATATTACCCTCCACCATAGTTTGGTATAGGTTTGCATCCGCCTTACTCTTGGTGAAGCCAAATCTAGTGAAATAACTATCGATCCGAGTGTACCAAGCACGGGGTGCTTGCTTTAGCCCATACGTCGCGCTTTTGAGTCTGCACGCATGCGACTTGCTGTTGAAGATCTCAAATCATTCAGGTTTCTAAATGTACACTTCTTCCTCAATGATCCCATTAAGGAACGCAGTCTTCACATCCATCTGATGAATGTGCCAACCCATCTGCGGTGAGAGAGAAAGGATGGTCCCTATGGAAGAATATCGTGCGATAGGTGCAAAGGTTTCTTCATAATCAATCCCCTCGATCTGTGAGAAGCCCCAGGCCACAAATATGGCCTTGTATTTCTCAACATTCCCATCAGTAGTTTTCTTTACCTTGTAGATCCATCTTGAACCTACCACTGATTTATCAACTGGCCTTGGAACAATTTCCCAAGCAATGTTTCTGACAATGGAGTAATACTCCTCCACCATTGCATCTACCCATGTGGGCTCCTGCACTGCTTCCTGAAAGGAAGATGGCCCAATCACAATACATTTTCTCATGAGAGCCATGTATCCAGTGAATCGGTCAGGAGACTGTCTTTTTCTATGTTGTGAAGTGGGGACTCCTACATTCTGTGTCGTATCAAGCTTCAGCCTCTTAGCTTCTGTGGTACGCCTTCTGCCAGTTCTGATGTTTGTCTCTGCATGAGTGGACTCCTCCACTCCATGAACCTCCTCCTATGGCTGATCCACATCTAGAGATTCATCTTTGGGAACCAAAAGTTTCTCCTCTGCTTGTAAGTCTAGCTCCCTCTCAAGCGACAACTTCATGGATTTCTCCTCATTGAATTTTATATCCCGTCACACCACAATCATCTTACTGTTAGGAAAATACACATGATAATTATGGGGTGATTCTGTGTACCCCACAAATATTCCAACTTCAGCAGTCGGCTCCTGCTTCTTCCCGGTGTTCTTGGTCACATGCACATAAACAGATGAGCCAAAAATCTTAAAGTGATAAACCTCCAGTTTCTTACCAGTGAAATCTTCTTTAGGTGTACTCATGCCAAGTACTCTATGAGGACAATGACTTTGCACATAAACCGCAGTGTTGCATGCTTCCGCCCACAAATGCATTGGTAGGACCTGATCATGCAGCATTGCTCGTGCCGCACCCACGATCGTTTTGTTCTTCCTCTCTGTGACCCCATTTTGTTGTGTGTTATGAGGCATTATGAGTTCTCTTCGAATTCCTTCTTTGCTACAGAAGTCTTTGAATTTGTTCGAGATGTATTATCCACCATTATCGCTCTGCAGAGCCTTCACTTGCTTTCTCGACTCTTTCTCAATCAATGCCTTAAACTCATAGAACTTTGAGAATGTTTGATCCTTCTTATGCATGAAGAAGATCCAGCATTTACGAGAAAATTCATCAACAAAAATAACATAATACTTGTGTTTTGCTACTGAAGCAACCAAGAATGGTCCACACACGTCTATGTGAACTCTCTCCAAGATCACCAAAGCATGGTTCTCCTTTTCATGAAAGGTGGAATTTTCATACTTCCCCATTGTGCAACCCTTGCACTCTTCTAGCTGAGTAAGTGTTCCCATTGGAAGTCTAGTAGATATTTGTTGCATGACTTTCAAAGCTCCATGATGAAGATGGCCCAATCACCTGTGCCATAATTCGCCCTCATCCCGGCTCACCACTTTTTCTGCTTTATCCATCATGGCAGCGCAACCTTCTACCTCCAACTTGTAGATATTCTTGACTCGAATCCATATCCTCTTGGCTTGACCCATTGTTTTATGTCGTAGGAAAGCTTTTCATTTGCTAAAAACAACTTCATAGCTTCTGTCCTCCAACATTGCGACTAAGACCAAGTTTTTCTTCAGACCTGGAACATTCATAACATCTTTCAATAGAAATGGTTTACCTAAATCCCTCTAAAAGGTAATGGTACCAATGTTGGTTGCACTATATCATCCATCGTCACCCATCTCTATATGCATCTAGAGATCTTTCTCCTCCAAGTCATTGAAAAGATCCTTATCTCCCGTCATGTGGAAGGAAGAACCACTATCAAGATACCACACCGATCCCATTGTGCTTGATGCCAAGCATGCGATTAAAGAGAAATCAAGTTCAAATTGCAAGGTAAGGGCCTCACTAGTTGCAGTTCTAGCAGCCTTCTTTTTCTATGGGCAGTTAGTGGCGAGATGCCCATGTTCGTGACAGTGAAAACACTTCACCTTGGACAAATCCAACTTCTTGCCTTTAGACTCGAATTTTGAGTGAAATTTCTTCCCCTTCCCTTTCCTTGCCTTGGCAGCCAAAGCGCAATCCTCTTAATCATCATGCTTTGATGAAGAGCCATCTCTGGTGTTCCGCCTGAACTCCTCCTGCACTAGATTCGACCACAGTCGTTCCCAATCCAGTAGTTTTTGCCGTCCGTTGATAGAGTCTTGATAACTGTGCCAACTCTTAGGAATTTCCAAGAGATCCAAGCTCACTAAATCATCATTAGCAACTGTGATTCCCACACTCCCTAGTTCATCCCGACATTGGACAAACTTTGTGAGATACTTAGGAATATTGTCACCCTTCTCCATCTCGATCTTTCTAAGTTTATCCTTCAGCGCCAATTTCCTATGGTCGTTGCTGCTTTGGAAAAGATTCGTCAAAGCCTTCCACATAGCATATGAAGTGGCTTTCCCATGAAGGCTTGAGACAATGTGGTCTCGTACACCTTCCAACAGAATCCTTCTCATCTTCGCTACTTTCTTTTTCCAGGCGTCAAGTAATGCAACATCCATCGAAGTGGGCTTAGGAACATCACTGTCGATGAATTCCTTCAAGAAATTATCTTCAAGCACCATCTCCATCCTGTCCTTCCATGCAATGTAGTTCAAGCTGCCCTCGAGTGCATACTATAGCCACAAACCATTGAAAGCCATTTCGATGTTTACTCAACTGCCGCACCAAGAAATTCTTGCAGCAAATACGAATTGTTTCCACCAAAAACTCAACTACTGCTTCAATATTGCAATCTTCTTTGCTTTGATACCATGTAGAAATTTTAATACAATTATGTATTGCCTGGATTCTCCTGATCTAAAAATTATATGCCATTGTTAAATACAGTGTTATCACTCTAAAAAAAGTGAAACATCATTTGACATAGTCGTAGAAGTTCATTTGTCAAAGGTATGGTCATATAGTTTATTAGGAAAATTTAATTTTTTTCATATTAGCCTATCCTAAGGTCCAAACCCACCCCCATTCAAGTCATATCATGTCCCATCAGTCATCATTTGCTGACATGTTTCATTTCCCAAGCTTTTGAATTCGAAAAGGTCACTTTAGCCAGTCTTCCTTGTTTTCGTAGCGAATTACATAGTAAAAAGGCAGTTTTCGCTACGAAACTGCTAATACTTTTGTAGCGAAACTGCTTGGAAATGAGCTAACTATGCTACGAAAAGAGGTTTTTCTGTTTGTCTTTTCAAATTCAGTGCAAGGTGTCAGTCAATAATTAGAAGTGTTAGGGTGGATGTCATTCGAGTCAGTTAGGGTTAAATCAAGGTACAAAGGTCCTGGATAAGGTCATTATTACTGTTTTTAGCATGTATGAGTCATGATTAAGCCATGAGATGTCATCAAAGCTGTAAAACATTACCAAATTGAGTCTTTTGTCATTCTTCGCTTCATCATTGCATGCTACTGAGCTCTAAAGAGTTGTTTCACCAAGCCAAGATGGTTGTTGGCATTTTCAAAAGTTGCAGGTGTCACTAATCAAGCGAGGCAGAGAAGTTATAAAAGCACCATGGCTACAAAGAGGAAGACCAACAAAGGTGGCCACTACCTCAAATATGAGCCATCATACATGAATTTTTTGAATGAGACCCAACTTCTTTAGAAGTTTTCAGAAGAACAGGGTGTTTGCAGTTTTGCCAAAGATTGCAAGGGTGCCATGTGCAAGTTTCTAAGGAGTTTGCTATTAGATTCAATGGGACAGCTTCAAAGGTGGGAACGTTGAACCTCACTGTAACACCAGAAACCATTGAAGCAGCAACAATAATCCCTAGAGGAGGAGAAAAATGGTTCAAAGGCTTCAAGTTCACCATGCATGACTGTAAGGAATTTATCAAGCCAGAGCATAGTGAGATTGATCTCGAAAATGCCATCCCAAGGAGCTACATGAAAGACAACTTCTCAAAGCTATTGCTAAACATTCAGAAGTACTTCACCTATGAAAGGAGGTATCATATGGTTTATTCCTACCACCTCAGGCTTCTGCTACATTTTGTTGGTAAGAGGTCTCTTGATTTAACTTTTTACTTATACAAAAGCTTAGCTAAAATGTCAGATAAAGTTCAAGCTAAATCTGAAGGAAATGAAACCTCACTCTTTCATCATGGTTTAATCAAGTTGTTGGTATTAGAAGAGTTAAATAGATTAGGCAGAGACTGGTCATCTTTTCTGTTCATCAATGGTTTTGAAATAGATGCCATCACTCCTAAAAGAACTCCTAAACCTAGAGATATATCATCACCTTCAGTGGCAAAGAAAATTGAGCCAGTGATCATGGAGATAGAGCCATTGTAAAAAGCTGACACACCCAAAGTTACATCTGCAAAACAAAAACCAACAGTGAGAAAACATGGCAGCAAGAGAGTTACAAGAAGCCAAACAGTGGCTAAGGGTAACTTAGAATACATTCTGCATGCTATTGATATTGAAGAAACTCCCATAGTCCAAGATGAAGATATAGGTGAGGGAGGAAAGAAGCTCAAGAAAGCCAAAACAACTAAGAAGTTAGAGTTTGCAGGTGAAGATGTTGGATTCATTTTTCAAGCTAGGAAACCAATGACAAGACATGGCAGAAAGGTCTTGGAAAGTAGTAAAGAAGCTCAGAAGGTCACTGAAACTGTCCAGCCACCACCAAGCATCATTGACCTCTCATCACCTGCAAAAGAAGATATGGTCATCAACCAAAAGAAGGGCAAAGAGAAAATCATTGAAAAAATAGAGATTGGAGTCCTTAAGGAGCAGTTGAAGTTGGAAAATGATGAAATATCAGTCTTAAAGAAAGAGGCAAGGAAGCACAAGGTTCAGAAGGCATGGTTTGAAAAAATAAAAGAGATTTGGGAGGATCAAGTCATAAGTGTCTCTAAGACCATGGACAACATAGAAAAAACTGATCAAATGGACTAAGCCATTGAGAGGAGAGGTGAAACATATCAGGAAAATGAACCTGCACTTACAGTCTAAGAACGGGACACTAAAGGACCAAGTCAAAGACCTACAAGAATAGTTGAAACCGATTCATGAAGAATTAGAGAAATTTTTTTGAAGATGACTGTGGTTGAGGAGCCTATTGCTCAATTGATCATTAATGAAGAGGAAACACCATAGGGGTCCTAAGTTGAGTTTGGATGTGTTTTAGAAGGTTCATGGCATGCCGAAGATCAATTTTTTACAGCTAGAGGTCACTTTTTGAAGTTAGTCTTGAAATCTGGAAATTTTGCACCTTTTCACAGTTTCATAGCGTTTCCTAGGCTTAAAGCGAGGAAAACGCTACGAAAATTTATGTAGCAGCCTTTTTTATTCTAAATATACTTTTGCAGTTTTCAAGAAGGGAGAATGGTGGTGATGATGTGTCATGACTAGGTTGACATCATGGAACAACAAAAGAGTAGAGTTTTTGGGTTCAAAAGCGTATTTATCAACGCTATGAAAGCTCGCTACGAAACTGTCCTGTTTTTGTAGCGAGCCATTTTTGAAGGTTTTGGAGAAGCTTAATGACATTTTTTGACAAATGGACTCCTCCAGCATGTCAAGGGACCTTAATATCAAACATTGATAACTTGAAGGAAGCGTTGTGGAGACAGGTCATCAGTTAAAGCTCTCGTTGAAGATAAGGTCATGCATTCCTAAAAAATAGGGTTTTGTTCCACATGTCTAGGATGGTTTTAAATATGTAAAGGTGGTAATGAACCTATCATCTCGCATTCGAGCATGTGATTCTTATTTGTAACTGACATGTAACTATTTCACAAAGATAAGGTAGAATATGTAATAAATAGGAGTTACACTCCTATTAGGAGATGTATTCTTTAGGGTGTAGCTGTCATTTTCTTGTTAGAAGTCATGTTTTTTGGTTATGTGATGTGTCATAGGAAGAATTCAATGAATCTAGACATCAGGAAGATCATCCTTGATGTAAGAATTTCTATTTAAAGGCAAATTATCGAAGTAGTAAGGGGTTGGAGATTTTTTGCACCAAACTGTTGTTTTATGTATTTTGACTTATATCAGTAATATAGAGGGATTTTCTTCTTGATAGACCTGATATTCTCATGGAGTTGTTAATGTATTATTGATCTACATCTTATGTTTTATCACCTGTAGTAGATTTCATTTCTATTACTCATAATTCATAATTCTATGCTCCGACTTCCTTTATTAATGAAATGATTGTGTTTTCCTATGTTTTATGAGTGAATTGCCTTTGTTAAAAACTCCTATCTGCCTTAGCTTCCATGTCAAGAAACATTACCACTAAAAATACTGATAGTTGACTCCATAAGCCCAATGGTAGCAAGCCTGTTTTCTTCCAACCTGCAATCATAAAAAACAAGATACAAATTCTATAGAGTTAGCCATCTATCTTTATCATTAACCAATATCATAAATTTCCTGTGAGAGAGCCCTCTCAGACTGAAGAGGCTAAGCTTCAATCAAAAGCTAGTATGAAACAGTTACATGGAGTTGTCTGATCAACAGCCAATCAAGTACAATTTTGTGATAACATACAAAATCCTTCTACTAAAATCTTTGCGGAAATTTAATCGCCAATTGCAAACACATGAAGAAAGATCAATCACACATAACATAGATGTTTTTACGGGAAAGCATAAAGCTAAAAACCCCACTATCATATATTATGTATATATCATGAATCATGAAACAATCTCATACAAAACTCTAATCCAAAAGCTCTTAGTACAAATACAATCGTCTCAGACTGTCATACAAAAATTGGCTAATACATGCACCAATTTATTGCCTCCTGACAGCCTGCCTCCACTGCGCAATCCCTTCTAATCACAATCCCTGAATGAATGAGATACTTCCTTGCCTTGATTGCGTAATACTCATTGGCATCTCCAATGTGTGTGTGGTTGCATGAGTGCACCCACTAATGTCACAATAGATAGTCAAATTGTCCCTTTCACCTATCTCTCAACTGGGTCTCCACTGGATCTGACATGCATGTAGTTAACAATAGTAAATATTTAGTTGCATGTGATATCACTCCATGTGAATTAATTTAATATTTAATTCACTGATCTCTCAGTAGTGTATCTTTAGTTACAACTAGCACAACTGAGTTTAACTCACTTAACTGAGTTAAACTACTTTACAACTCACATAACTGCAGATCCAACTCTGTTACAACTTTGAATCACTTAGTTACAACTAATTCCACTTGTATGTCCCACCAACCAACCTTGGAACTTGAAATTCCTTCAGCTAACTGGTTTTCCACAACAGTTAACTAAAATCAAGTGCTTCAAGAGAATAGATTATTATTTATTGTCCAATTATTATTAAGAGATAATAATAACCGACACACATTCTATTTTTAGACATGCGATCTATAAATAGACTTCGCCCATGCATCTAAAAATATAATCTCATCTATAAATAGATTTTTCTCACCATTCTAAAAATAGACTACTGCTATAAATAGAATTTTCTCAACATTCTAAAAATAGACATACACCTAAAAATACCTTGCGGGCCCCACCTAGTGTAGGTGCTTAATTTTCACTAGGATCATCATCTTGTTGAATCTCAACATTCATCTCCTAGGGTTAGGTTTTTGGATGTTAAGGGTTTTCCATTGTTTCTCAATATATATAGGCCTTCGAGCCTCATTGTAACACAAATTTCATAGGCCTGTAGTTGTCACATCTCTTCTCAGAGACAAGCTACCAACGCCCTAGCTAGTTTATTTCCATTATGTCTGTAAGCAAATTTTAGTTCTTTGATATTAATGAAATGAAGTGTTATTTCCGCCGCATCTTTGTATTTATGGTTATATGTGTATTCTATTACGTTCCTGCATAAATCCAGATCCAAGAAGGAAGTGGTGGAGTTTGTGGCTAGATGTTTAGACCGTTAACATGTGAAAGCTGAGTGTAGGAACCTAGCTGGTTTGTTACATCCTATTCTGATTTCTGAGTGGAAATGGGAGGTCATTTCCATGGACTTTATTACAGGTTTGTCGAGGACATCAAAGCAGCATGATTCTATCATGGTTATGGTTGACAGGTTGACCAAGGTAGCTCTCTTGATAATGGTTAAGTCTACTTATTCAGCTAGTGAGGTAGCACAAGTCTTCATCAGAGATATAGTGCAGTTTCGTGGTGTTCTGAAGGAGTTTGTGTCAGATAGAGATGAAAATTTCACTTCTAAGTTTTAGAAGGAGTTATTTGTAGGTTTGGGTACAGAGTTGGCCTTGAGTACAAATTAACATCCATAGACAAAGAGGGTCAACATGATATTGGAGGATATGCTAAGGATGTATGTCATGCATCATCAATGGAGGTGGAAGGAGTATCTTCCACTAGTAGAGTTTGCTTACAACAATGGTTATTAGGAGTTACTGAGGAAGAGTCCATCCGAGACACTCTGTGGGTGGAGTTGTAACACCTCCATCAGTTGGAGTGATCTAGTGAACATGGTACTTATAGGACCGTACATGTTGGAAGAGATGGAACATGAAATGCATTTTATAAAGAAGAATATAAAGGCAACACAGGACTTGCAAAAGAGTTATGTACATAAGCACAAGGAATTTAAGGAGTTTTAGGTTGGGGAGCATGCGTACTTGCACATCATGCCCAAGAGGATCTCCTTGACAATTGTATCACGTGCCAAGTTGGCACCTCAGTATTCCGGGCCTTTGAAGATCCTTGAGAGGATTCGACCAGTGGCCTACATAATTGCACTGCCTCTGACAATGAAAGTCCATGATTTTTTCCATGTTTCATTGCTTAAAATATATGTAAAGGATGTTGATCATGTGATTGATTGGTCTGTATTACAGGTGGAGCCATAAGGAGAATTCCAGCTGAAACCTCAATGCATATTGCAGCGGAAACAACTCATGCTTCGGAACCAAGCAATCGAGCAAATTAAAGTGTAGTGGAAGCAATTTGGGCTTGATGAAGCTACATAGGAGGTGGTTGATCAGATGAAGACTATGTATCCTTTATTATTTTCCGGTGGAAGAAAAAAAGTTTTTGGTGTATGTACATATTTATGTATGGTTGTTGTTGTAAATACCGCAATGAGATATGTTATAAAGCTCCAATAAGCGGTATGGTTATTATGTTGTCATGCTTGTCATGATAGTTTTGCTTTTGAGTAGGTTATTCATTGTAAATATTGCATCGAGCTAAGTTATAAAGCTCCATGGGCAGTATGTTTTGGTTTTCAACAATTTTGCTGGTTATATGTGTCATAGAACACCGAGGATGGTGTCCCCCTAAGGGGGATGGGTCTGTAATAGCCCCGGGTTAAAATTTCATGTAATAAAGTTAATAAAGGAAAAATAAGACCAAAGTCATGGGACACATATTCTAAGTTGGATGTTGGGTAAAACATCCTAGTGGGAATCACTTGTTATTTATTATGGCTAAGGGGAAATTGGAAAAGGCTTTGAAAAGGAAAAAAGGTATAATTGTCATTTTGTTTATGAAAATCAAGTAAATTAGGAGAAAAGGAAGGTGAAAGGTCATAGGTTGCATATGAGAAGGAAAATGAAGGAAAAAAGGGAAAAAATAAATAAATTAGAGGCATTAATAATAAAATGGATTCAAAGCATCAATTTGAAGCCTTTTTTCAGTTCAGTTTTGGAATTGGTTTCAAAGAGAAGAAGAGCACAAAGAGGAGAAATCAAGCAAAGGAAGGACATGGAAAACAAAGGAAAACAAGGATTAAGCAAGGAAAGGTCGGATTAAGCAACTTTAGCGAGAATAATTGCAAGCAACATGTTGCATATGATTTCCTAGCTGGTTTTGGCATGCATGGTATATTCATGTGTGCATTTGGTTCATTTGTTGTCATTGACATGGGTTTTTCCTGGTTTGACAATGGTTTTTCGCCTTGCTTTTCCATTTCTGGATAGCCATGGTGTGATGGGATTCATTCTTGGTTGATCTTTGGATTTCCATAAGGTTTTTGGATCTAAGTAAGGTGGTCTCTGGAAAATCCCAAGGGTTAGGGGTGGAGATGGTTTTCTCAGGGAAGTCCTCAACATGTGGGTGGAGACAGGAAAATTCCCCAAGGATGGTGAAGTAATTCTGAGGCATCTAAGCTCAGTTTGGTTTTGTGATCTCGGTACCGATTTAGGTGAGATCACAATAGTGTGAGGGTCTAGGTGGTTTAACCTCTGGATTCCCTTGGTTGTTTATGTAACAGTTTATCCCACGAGATCCCACATTCATGCTGAGAATATGGCACGAGGGTGATTGGTTGAAAGAAATATTTTGGTTCAACTCAATCTATGGTCAAGTGGTACATGGAAGTCCCTTGTAATTCATGACTAATTATACTTATTATTATGTGGCATTAATGGTTGAGCTATAATTTTTATTATTTGGTTATAAGCACGATTTTATGACAGATTCAAGTTATGGCTCTTATAATGTTTTTATTTTTAAATGAATAATTAATGAATGCATGACCTAATAGATGTTATTGTAGCTAGTGTGAGAGGGTATTAGACCTTATTGATGTTTCTCAGATAAGTTTCAGATCTCTATGTTCAAATATGCATTCATGACCTGTAGATTTCATGTTTACTATGTGTTTGATAGAATGATTGTCATGGTTAGACCGGGTTAGGTCAAGTTCTGGATTAAGTTTTGTGTTATAGGCTTTGTACTTGTGTCATTTATTGTTTTTGAAAGTTTCATCAAGTTCTGGGCAGTGGTCTGGAGACTAGCCTTGAAAACGTGGCTCAAATCCAGCGGTCGCTGGCACAAAATTGGGTAAAAAAGACTGCAATCGCTCCCTTGTAAGCATCATGCACATGACTAGAGAGTTATAGTCGAAATCATGCAGGGATGTTCCAACGTCTGGGAGTATAGATCAATGAAAAGGCAAGTTAACTTAGGGTTTGGATACTTAGAAGGGTGGTTTAGCCCTTGGGGGTCCTATAACGCTTGAGGAAGGTTAATAAGGTCTTGTTTTGTTGACTCCATTTCCTTAAGGTTACCTAGGAGGTTGAGTCATGTCATAATAGACCTCAGCTCATGTTTACCCCGACAGACCGGTTAAAGTGGGTAGATATGGGAGGAGGCATTACAACTACCATGGTTTGTGAGCAAATATGCATTAGCTAAGGAGGAGGTGGTCATGGTCATGGGAGACCTCCTCAGGTTGTAGATTATGATGAGAATTCCGATATTTATGACCCTGACATTGCAATGAGCATTCATCATAAGGTCGCTTCTATGGAAACTCATGAACATAGGCACCTTAGAGATGGTTAATGGGTCCTCTAAAATTTACCTGCCAAGCACTATGGAAACAAAAACAAGCTAAAGATGTTTTTGAGCTAAAGGTTGCATAGGTCACTGCCTAGGTCAACCACTTATGTCAGTCTCTATGTCAACTATCCCACTTCTTTGGTATTTCCTTCACTCTCATCCCATTCATTGCCTCCTCCTATAAGTCCCAAGATGGTAGTGACTCCCTCTACAACTCGCCTACCTCCCCCTCCTCCTCTTCTCGTATAGATGATGCTTTGCAGTACGGTTCTGCAAGCAAGGAAACTGTGAAGGCGTCGACTCAACAAGTTTCCAGTTCTTATGGGTGTCCCATCATCGAAGAGCGACCAGATGAAGTTGCTACTCAAGAGCTAACCAACAATTTGTAGGATACCTCAAATACCTCCATAGGCAAGCAACTTGTTTCATTTGTCTTTCATAATGATCCATAATCTCAAATTTAAGGCATACCAACACAAGGACTTTTGTTTTTTGGTCCACAAATTTGTTTTCCATTCTCTTTGGCTCTATTTAAACTTGCTACTTTGTTTCAAAACTCTGTTTGCCACTATGTCATTTTGGACTTCTAGTTTCACTCTGGGACCTTCTGGTTTCCCCATATTTTGGTGAATTTCCGGAAATACAATTTCAATATCTTTTGTCGTTTAAAATACATTTTTGAATGCATAAATGGATTCAACACCCTTGAAAACCCCTCGAGCACTCAAATTATGCATATCAAACAATTTAAACTCATTTAAAAAATATATATATCTATCTGATTTTGATTAAAATTAACCAGAAAAATGATTATGAAAAACACCATTTCATCTATAAATTAGACTACACCATTAAAAAAATAATAACGTCATATATACATATGCCACAACATATTTAAACAAATTACACTCCCCTGAATCTAATTTAAACTGAAATCTATCAAAAATTCTAATATATATTATTTTAATAATTTGATATAAATAAATTAATACTCTAATATAAAATAAAATAACAAAAATTACATATTAAAAAAATAATCTCCTTTTAACTCTTAATTTATCTAGTAAAAAGTAAATCTAAACTCATAAATAATCATTTATAAATTAATATTCAATTTTCATAATATATTCTACAAAAATTATATATCTTAATTAATATTTTTTTAACTAATTAAATAAATATGAAATTCAAACTAATATAAAATACTAATACAATGGTTTATGAGAGCGGACAATGATAGGGTGTTTTATTAAAACATTTCATGGTGTAAAGATCACTATTTCATAACTCTGTGAGCAAAAATCCAACCACACTGAGAGCTAGTATGACCGAGACCAAGTACAATCCTAAAATGAATTTGGTTACTTAAATACTCCTATTATAACTACTCAAACAACAAATTAAATATCATCTCAGTACCTAGCAAACAAAGAAAATTACTAATACAAGAGTCAATTAATTTACTCCTTCACAATTTAACATTCATTTCACCCCTATGACTCAACAAATAATTTTAACATTCATCTCACCCCTCCCTAGATTCTGCATTTCATCATTAAGTATTCATCTCATACCTAACCCTTGACTAGGCATACACTAGCTTCTACGTGGTTACTTCCATTGCTCATAAAGTGTAAAATTTCCACGTGGCATTTTCAGCTTAAAAAGTGTAAGTCAAATAAAACTGTCGACATAACATGTTTAAAACGTTTGTTTAAAGCCAAGTTTGTGTACTCCTAATCACCACCCAACACGTCTAGTGGGATTTGATTCAACATTTATTAATTGGAAATCCCTATAATCACACCATTGGCCCCATTCCCTAATTGAACGGAAATCCCCATAATTAAAACATTGACCCCATTCCATGGATTTTATCTACAATCACGTTGTCTTTGTCCCCACTATTTTTCCACATTAAAAACTCCTAGCTAGGTGTGAACAAACTCCTAAGCCAACTGCCATGTCCTCAGTGAAGACAAACATCCCATGAGCCAGGTGCCACGTCATCATTAAGGCCCATGACTTATGTACCATAGAAGAAGAAATTATGTACCATATGGATAGTATTTAACATCAACTCAAACACATCCTTCCCTATTAAGACCAAGGAGACTAGTTTTAATGGAAATTTTATTTAGTTTATTAGTGCATGTTTGTCCCCCAAAGGCATGACGTGGCAACGTAAGGCTAAAGAAAGTGGATAAGGTTTTTGTTTTTTAATTGACACATCACTATAGAAAAAAACAGTGGCTACGTGTACATAGTTAGGAAGAGTGTCGTTTCGATAAAAACAAAAGGGTCATTTTCAATTCAACTAAAATCTGGTGTCCAAAATAGGTTGGAGACTTAAAAGTAATGATTAAATTATTTATTTATTAATGTAATTGTTATGAAGAAATTCTTTAACAAATAATGTTTGTTTATTCTCTTAACGTTGATGGACTCCATACATTTTATGTTTATTTAATGGCCTTCAAATTGACAAATTGGTAGTTACAATTGTCGTTGAGCTTAGCCCATCAAACTTTGAATTTGTTTTTTTTTTGACAGAAACGGTTATGTGATATTAATATTCATCTTGGCCTGAATGCCAGAAATCAGATTACATTGAGGATGTCTAAATCCTGAAGCATCTCACTGCTAATATTGAAAATGCAGCCGAAGCTTACAAATTTCTTCCGTGTCAGACTATCTAAAACTTCTATTTCAGTGATTTTCCCTAACTTGAAAATACAAACAAACTGATTCAATAGAAAGCAGTAGAACATTTAAACTGGCAGATTATGGAATTGGATCCCATGTTTCGTCCTCGCCTCGAATTATTGCTCCAGCAGAGATGAGGACAGCTTTATTTGCTTCAAGGTCTGCTTCTTTGTTGTTTTCTCTCAACACATGATAGTAGCTCAATCAAACTTTGAATTTGTTTACCTATACACAAGTTTAATAATCTTTTGCCATTTCTAATCTTTTTTTTTTTTTTTTTTTTCATCAGGCATTTATCTGCTTTTAAATGTGAAAAGTGTTTAATCACCTATGTGCTTTGTTCTCTTCTCAAAGGCCAAACTAACATATCAAATCAAAGTCTCAAAGGCCAAAAGAACTTGTAGTGACCCCCAAAGTCTTCATTACATTACACCTTATTATAGGAGTGCCACTTTTATTATAGGGGTGACACTTTGCAATATCTAATCTACATATTCTATTATAGGAGTGACACTTTGCAATATCTAATTTACATATTATAAAAGTGACACTTTACAATATCTAATCCTATGTACATGACAATTTGTTTTTTTTTAATATAAATATGCTAGGAGGAATAAACATTTATGGTTATAAAATTCCAAATAGGGCATAAATACTCACTTTATTTTATCTTATATTAAAATATTTTGTTATGTTTTATAAGAATATAATTTTTATTTTATAGATAATTTTTATATGATAAAATGTTATGTGATTTTTGGATAAGAATATTATTTTTATTTTATATGTAATTTTTTCCTTTCTAAGTTTGATAGGACTACATTTTCATCATATCCAATATATCATTACGATCAGGGCGAGGTATTGGACCACTAACTTCACATCAAGGAGTGTTTTAATAGAGCACAAAATCATCGTCTGTCCAAGACTTTTTGGACATTTTATAGATAATTTTGTCAACATAAAAATTATGATATTTTGAGTTTTGCTAAATCCTACAATATATGTAAAATAATATACAAAAATATACAATTTTGAAGCTATACATATATTTTAATACATCTTGTTATTTATAATCTTGTATACACACACATATATATATATATTCTTTTTTCAAAAGAACTAGAAATTTAACAAAATTGACATATATATATATATATATATATATATATATATATATATATATATATATATATATAATGTTGTCTTGATTCATAATTTGCAAGTATGTTGAGAGGACTTTACATAACAAGTTTTTCAAAAAGTGTTTACTATTATGGATCTTTAGAAAGACTTATAAAAATATTATTTGCTTTAAAAAGTATACACTAAAGAAAGAAGTGATAACTTAATGCTTCATCATGTCTAGCAGTATCGTTGGTTAGCTCTTGTTCTACCAAGTCCATGGGTTTAATCACAAGTGTTACAATGTTTTCATCTCCATTGTTTCTTATGCTAAGATCCATTGATTAAATGAAATTGAAAGTGTTTCTTTATTCATTGAATCCATTATGTGCTTGAGAAGGTGGAACTCTATCTCCACAATCGATAGCTATTACTTGACTCGTAAGCGAGTGTTCATAATTTCAATGAATTGCATCGTGCATTGTTGCTCATTTCTTTAGATTTTGAAATAAGGGAGAGAATAGAAGCTCCATTTCCATGGAGCATCTCCTCACGTGTCCTTAGAATTCATTTAGATTTCAAGCAATCTCAAGGCTTCATTATTTTTATGAACACTAATGGTAGGCCATTCTCTAAACTATGCATAGAAGCTACAAAGATACCCAAACTTTGAGAATATAGTGCTTTCCTCATTAAATGATGACCCCTTAGCGATGAAGTAGGAATGTAGATGTTATCCTTTGTTATGAAGATGGAGACTTAACCCTGGAAACAAAGGCAAGAGAGTTCGATTCCAAGATTATGGAAATAGTGACCAAAGAAGAGTTCAAAGAACGAAGTTGAAATTGTGCACATGTAAATCTTATATACATTGAAATGCCCATAATCAAAATACTATAGGAAATAATAAAGCTCCACAAATATTTGAAATAGAGATTTATGTAGGTGAATGAAGTTGATGGTGCTAGAGAAGATTACAATGAAAATAAAACTAGTCCTAAAGAGGGCAATCTAAGTGATAATCCAAGAGATTGGTAGACCAAAATTTAACCTGCAAAGGAGTGAGTAGAGGAATATTATACCTTTCCATTTGAAAAACCTGTGACCAAGCACTATCCCACTTACACCAAGAAGTGTTAGCTCCATGACTTCAACACCATATGCTCTTGTAGCTTGAAGAGTGTGTGGGATGAGAGATGGTCTCTTCATGTTTAATGCTAAGCCTTGACGAATTTCTTTATGCATTAATGCACTTATTTGATATTAATGCCTGGTACTTGTCATTACCCAAAGTTTCAAGTGGGTATTTTAATGGCTACTTGCTCACAATACACAAATTTGAAAATTAAGTGGCATATTTTTCATGGCATCATTTAGCCAATTATTGTTATGGAGAAACTATGAATATAATATCTTCTAAATATTTGAGGCTTCATATTATGGCAATTTCACTGTTCCTCTAAGATAAAAAATAATCCTCTCAACTTAGCCACCCTTACATTTTCACTCAAATTTAAATTAACTTTTTTCAATATTCAATATAAAATTACTAAACAATTTCAGTATTCTAACGTTCATATATAAAAAAATAATCAAATCATAACCCAAATTACTAAATACACATCAAAATAAATCCAAAAAAATAAAATAATATAATTAAACAATTTCTAAAATCACATTTAACACCTCAACACATTTACACATCAATTCATTACTAAAAGACAAAATAGACCTATTCATATAAATTATTTAACAATTATATTTTGGATTTACAATTATATATATATGATTTTATTTATTATATATATAAAATTAAATAATTATGTTGATAGATTTGTAGGATGTCAGATTTTAGAGATTTTTTATTATAAATATTGTGTATGTTTCAGATTTAAAAAAAATAAATAAATTTCATTTCCATTGTTTAATAAAAGGTTGTGATTGAATCGATTTGTGTTTATTTATATTGATGGTATTTAGGATTCTGTGGTTATCAATTGAAAGAGAAAGATTCGGATTATCCACACTTGGGATTGGACTACAACTTTCTTATTACACTCTGGATAATCCAAATATTTCTCTTTTATTGTTTATATTATTAAATTATTTTTTTTAACTACATAGTTGATTTCTAACTCTAAAATTTGAATTCTTGTTAACTTTAGTGCTACAATTATCTTTAGTACGTGCATTAGTGTCCTAAATTTATCAAAATTCATCAACAATAAACAAAAACTATATATCTAATACTTATCTTTCTGATTTGCATTTGTATTTTAAACCTATAATTATTAATTAACCATTTAATTTATATAACTAAACTAATATAATATATGTCTTTAGTGAGTTGTTTTTAGTGTGATTTTTTGGAGTTTCCTATGTTAGAATCGACTGAGAAATTTGAAGTAAAATGTTGATTTGTGTTATTTAAACTGGTGGTTTTTTTTGACTATATATATGAATTTAACACCTTGAAAAACCTCTAGAACACTTTAATTGTGGAGAATTACCCATCAAACTTGTAATTCAATAAATTCGTGCCAGCACAAGATAGACAACTAGATTATAATTTAATATCTCACTACAAAATCATAAAATATACAGACAAATTTATTTTAACATTTTTAATTAAATCAACCATTCATGCTCTTACATCCCTTGGAAAAAAATAAAAAATAAAATATACACCTAATTCTATTTTAACGTATTTTTAAAATTTTTAATTACGCCGACAACTCATGCACCTACATCATTAACCCATTAAGTAATTTGGCTGAGTTCCAATATTCCAAAATACAACTCTCCAGTCCTCCTGCGAGATGCAGCTCCCCGAAAGGCGGCGACAACAAGAAGTAGCAGACAAATTCAGACAATCTATTGGATAAAGAAGTCTATTCAACCTAAAAGTACCTCTGAATGAATTCCAACCCTTGATTTGATATCTGATGATATGACAAGAGAATACAAACAAAACCTAGGAGAGAGAATGCAAAGGGTAATTGAACACCCAGACCCCTGAAAAAACCAGAAAAGCAGGAAAGAAATTGGAAAGAAAGGGCACCATTTTTCCATGGGGTGATGACATACTTATCCATACATGGTGTGTTTATGGTATTGGATGATCTCCATCCCATACATTGACTTGCAAAGACCTGTACGCCCGGATGGCGGGGGATTTCTGCATGTGGGTCGGCGCGATTCACTATAATTACCCTCAACCTTAGGGAACTCTTAGCGACATCTAGACTCCGGTTTCTACCCATTTCTCGTTTATTTCCTGTAATTCTAACAGTTCAAAGGATTCAGTATTGGCACTCTCCACGCCACTGATAGGCCTCGGAGAGGTATTCTGAATAGAGGGGTAATAATAATTTCTGTTACTGTGAATTGGGTTTCCATTCGTTTATTGCGTTTGTCCTCAAGAGGGCCGTGCATCGATGGTTCAGTTCGTGAACAACAAGAGCCCGCAGACAACTGTGGTCGCATCTGCTTTGCAGGCTGCAGAGACTGCAAGTCCATCCGATGTTAAAATGGAGAATGTTGATGACGCAGATCAAGCAGAGCAGCCTTCAAGATTAAAGAGAGCCAAATTTGCAGTGCCGACATCATGTCCGCAGGTATTGACTTACCTAATCCACACCCGTAACCAAAAAAATAGAAAGGAAAGAAAAGAGAGGATAAAACACTATATTGGGGCTAAACTATCTCTTCTTCTTAAGAAAATCTGAGATTTGGGTGATAAGTTAGATGTGTGATTTTCAAAGTATTTTTCTGTTGTCGGGGTGTTGGTTCACTGGTGAGGTCGAGTGTACAGAGAGTTTGCAGGATCATATAAATATTTAATTAAAACCGTATTTTTATTTGCTTGTTTGATTAGTGGTCTAGCTGACTTTGGCTTCATAGATAACTTGACAACTCAACAGAAAAATTATGTTCTTTATTTAAGCAGTCATTTTGCGGCATGTTACTAGAAGGACTTCCAACAAAAGGGAAAAAATACTTCTGTCATGCCAATATGGTTTCTTTGGATTGGAGCTAGCCTCTTTAATTAGCAGTAAGAAACAGGTTTCTCAATCTCCTAAAGAGGATCGCTTGGAAATGTTTGTTATGTTTAAAAGCCCCTTCTGCTGTGCAGTCCTTTGGGTCATGTTTCTCGAAGTGCTTCTAAAAAAAGGAAAAAAAATACATTCTGTCCTGCCAATATGGTTTCTTTGGATTGGGGCTAGCTTCTGTAATAGGACTGCATCTCCTAAATAGCATCGCTTGGAAATGTTTCTTATGTTTTTAAAACTCAAAAGCCTCTTCTTGAGTGTTTCCTATCAAGGATTTCCTAAAGGGATTGGAAGTGTGCTGCAAGTCACAAAGACTGTTATAAGTGAAATTCTAAATGGTTAAGTCATGAGGATCGAAAATTCGTATATGCCCACTCCTCAACAAGAACGTGGGTGCCTTAATAAGTGTTGTAGTTCTGTTTGAGCCTTGAGCTTTGTCGGTTTAAAACAAAAATTTGGTTAACAAAATGCTGATCCTATCCCTATTGTTAGTTTTCCAGTTGATGCAATTTTTCCAATGTTTTATTTAATATAGCAGTAGCATACCTGTGAAAGCCAAGTCATTATTTATTATTTGTTGTTATATTGATGTCTCATTGTTTGGCAGGAAATGTGGAAAAACATTGAAGGTTAATAGGTTTAGGTGTATTTGCCGCTGATATGCAACATTCATGAAAAATAATCTTTCGGTTAATGGCAGCTGATTAGGCTGAGGTGAACAAATTACCAAATAGAAAATCCTGGATCTTTAAGGATGTTCATTCTACACAAGTGACTCTAGAGTTTCACTGTTAATAGTGTACTCTAAAAAACATTTCTTTAGGGGTCCGAAGTATTCACTGTTCAGCTGTTAAATGGGAGAGGCGAGGACAAATATTTTAGACTGTTGTGTACGGTTCTTTCTTCTGCTATAATGTAACAGTCCATGGAAAGGAAAATTTCTAGTCTATAATGGCAGACTAGTTTGGAGTTGAGGCAATCCAATCACTGTCAATCCTTGGCCTCAATGATGTGCACTCTAGACTCAAACTGGTTTTTTCTTTGTTAAGAGTACCATTCTAAAAAATGTTAGGTTTTTGCAGTCTATCTTTTATTTATTAGGATGGTAAAAACAATTCCTTGGCTTCAAAGATGTGCACTCTAGACTCTACCTAGTTATTTCTTTGTTAAGAGTGTTATTCTCAAAAATGTTCTTTAGGTTTCTGCAGTCTGTCCTTTATTTATTAGGATGGAAAATACATTGCTTTGAAATCATGTATATACTTTCTTCTTTGTGTTATTCATTTGCAGTGGACTCGAATTAGCATGTAGCTAACGTCTCTCACGTTGCACTATGCTTTTGATAATCTGCTGTACTTGATTGGTGTATTGCATGTTTTGGCTATCCTGCAACCATTTGTGACTATTCTTGAATGGAAATCCGTCATTTCATTCTGTGTTGTAGCAGGAGTGGAGTGTTGGACCAAGCTCAGAACATCTTCAGTCAACTCATGTCAATCCATTGGATGAACCAAGCCCACTGGGTTTAACACTGAGAAAGACACCTTCCTTGCTTGACCTTATTCAAGTGAAGCTTTCTCAAGGGGATCCTGCATTTTCAGGTCAAGCTGCAGGCAGAAGGAGGGATGGAATGTCTTCAGCAGCACACAACAATCCTGACAAGCTGAAAGCCTCTAATTTCCCAGTCTCTATTTTGAGGATCGGCACGTGGGAGGTAAGCAGATACAGTTGTAAACTCATATTTAAGCATTGCCTTTGCAATCAGGATGTAAGGTGAAAGAAGCTAAATAGCAACGTTTGGTGTGCATCCGAGAGTTTCCTGGTGCTGTTCTTTGATATAATTTCTACTTTATCATGTTAAATGAAGTATTGACTGAATAGTTCAACGTATTTGTCTCTACTAGCGTATATCGAGATATGAAGGTGACTTGGTTGCCAAGTGCTACTTTGCAAAACATAAACTAGTATGGGAGGTCTTGGATGGTGGCCTCAAGAGCAAGATAGAGATTCAATGGTCCGATATCACAGCTCTGAAGGCAAGCTATTTGGAGGATGAGCCTGGCACATTAGATATTGAGGTAAGAAGGAAAACCATATGGAATGAAGCTAAGGTCAACTGTTTTCACCCTTGTATTGATTTTACTATTGTATGTTCCAGGTGTCAAGGCCACCACTGTTCTTCAGGGAAACTAATCCTCAGCCAAGAAAGCATACTTTATGGCAGGCTACTTCTGACTTTACACGAGGAGAAGCCACCATTTGCAGGTTAGTAAATATGGATAAATTCTTGGATTCTTCACTTGGAAAAGTTAAAAACAGAAAGAACCAGTCTGTGCTTTTAAAGATTATCCTCACCAATTGAATTTTAATTATCACTGCCCTCTATCTGGTAAATGTCATTCTTTTATTTTGGACCAAGCCATTGTAGAGATATACCTTTGATTGGAGTTTTTTGAGTGTATCGTCATTTGTTTTTTTATAAATCCATCTATAGCAAGACATTTTCTTTGAGTAGAAGCATTTGGTGCTGCCCACACCATATATACAGTGTTTAAGTTAATTTAATTAGGTAAGACACTGGCAAGAATCCTTGGTAACCTCCCCTACTGCATGTTTGTGATCCTTGACCTTTGCATATTTATGATACTTGCAAGCATAACATGATTGGTTTTTCCTTTCTTTCTAATTCTGTATGTGCTTTTATTATCCCAATAAGCATTTTGAAGTGCTACCTTATTCATTTTTAATTGATATTTGGGGTGTTTTCTATTTCAAATTACATTTATTAACTTTCTCTGCCCCTTTCAGATTTGTTTACAAGTGAAATCAATGAAAACAATTACATAAGATGCAATTGTGAGAGAATATTTCGGTAACTCTACATGTTGTACACGATATAATTCATTATATGAGTACAAAATTTTGGAAGGTGGAGTGTTATGTGAGATTTACAGACATCGATTATAGTGGTAGGTGATTTACACTTCTATATTAGAATATGAGTTACAAATATAAAATATGAAATGTGAGGTGAGATTCCATCTTTGACTAAGTCTCCTTTGTAGAGTTAGTTGAGATGTATAAACATAAATCACAAATATAGTACACCTTTGCCTAAGTTAACTATGCGTAAGTCTTGTCATTCATTTTTTCCTTACTTAGAGGAAATTGTCTTCAATTTGTGGTGATTGCACACCCTTTACAATGAAGAATAAAATAGTGTGTTGGTGTTGTGTAGTTGGAGTCTTGGTATGTATTTATACCCCTGTGGAAGCTAGTGTTCTTGAACTAGTGGCAGAATGCTTCGTTGAATGGAGGAGGTTCAAAGAAGAAAAGTGTTGGATGTCCTCCGTATATAAGAATACAATCAGTAGAAATTGGTTGAAATTCAAGAAGGGGAAGCATTGATACGAAGGATACCACTTCAATTGGAAAAGAAATTGAACAAGAGGATCTACGTAGGTAGTGTTCTATTTTGAAGATTTTAACCCATTTTTTGGTTGAGGAGTTTAGGAACAAGGAGATGGGTGAGTCCTTGTCTATAGTTGGTTGAGGATCTAAAAGGTTGTGTGGTGTAGGAATTGCTCCTCTTTCTTATAAGTGTACAGTTCACTTAGCCCAATGGATTAGTTCAAGTGTTTTAGTTCTATGAATTGAAATAAGAGATCTTGGGTCAAGTGCTTGGGCTAGGTATATCTGATATATTTATAGTCGATTTTCCCACCAGTCCAAGGCGTTCTATGGTCTATGCCAATGGTTTACCTGGGTTACCTATTGTTAATGATAATGAATTATTTGGGGGTTTTCTGGTACATAGATTACATGGAAAAAAAAGCAAGCAACTCTCTTGTGAGAAGGTGCCATGATGTGTTGCAAAACCACCATTGAATGGATGAAAGGATAGAGATCAACTAAAGGTGGGAATACCTAAGGGGATGGGGTACCCTCTTGTAGGATCATAGGCATAGGAAGAAATTGTAGTTTTTTTTCAAATTGCCTCTACTCATGAGATTCTTTAAATGTTTTTTCTTTGAAAGAGGATAGTGAGAAAAGAGATAGATGTTGGAGAATGACGTGGAGCATGGTCAACTGCAAAAGGCATGAATATTGTTGCAAGAAGAGAGAAAAACATGTTGAAAGGCTTAAACCTCTTGATTGTAAACCTATTGTTGTTATCTCAGTCATTGTTAGAAGTTGGAATGCAACTACAATTATTTGCTTAGATTTTCTTGAAATTTGTTATGGCGTTGCTTTTGTTCTACAAGTTGTTTTCTTTGCTTAATGAATTACTCAACCAAGAACACATGTTGCCACCACTTATGTGCTTTCATTGATTGGTCATGTGCTTGATGAGATCAAAATCCGAGTAGGATTCAATTTGGATGGATTGGAGCAGAAATTGAGGGTTGTGCAACAACAACCACTATTTGCAATTTAGGAGCCGCAAGTTTGGAATAGGACTACAATTTTGTGGCAAAAATTAGTGGTAAACAATGGACTGCAATTACTGTATCATGATTGTGTGAAATACAAAACACAATGAAGGGTTGCAAAAAAATGAGAGAATTCTCCACAAATAAGGAAGTGCAATGCATTAGCTACTCACAAAGGAGTGAGGAAGGCTTACTAGTTTTGAATCATTCACGAATGATGAAAATTCATTGTGGGAACTTTGGATGAGGGTTTTAAACAACCTTAAGAGACAAATATGAGAAACTTCAAGGAGAACTTTGTATAGGAAGTGACTGGGAGTGCAAAATCCAAAGACTGAATGTAAGGAAATCTGAGATGGCTGGTAGAAGAGAGTGACCCAAAATTGAAAACCTAGATATTTGAAAAGCCAAGGCCTGAACTGTTGCTCTTTGTTGTAGGAGAGATTTGTGTTGAGGGGATGAGCTGGGATACCCCTTGAATCCACAGCCCAAATCTTTATGTGCAAAAAAAGAGAATTTCTAGGTGGAGATAAAAACCTGGAGATGAACAATAGAGTGGATGAGACTTGATTCTATGGAGGCTCTGGAGCCAAAAGAAGAACCAACATCAAGGTTCAAAGAGGGTTTGACTGATTTGTGCACAAGTGAATGACAATGCAAACATTCACATATGAGCAAATGTGAGAAAATATTGCCACAGCTGTACACATATGTTGTACACTCTATATTCCCTAGAGTACAAAATTGTGGTAGGTGATGTAGGCAAATATTTAAGTGGAGGTAGGTGGAGTGTTCAATGAGGTTTACAAAAATAAAATATGGTGGTAGGTCCCTGAGTCTGAAGATAAAGCTCCCTGGATTGGTGTCTAAAAATGACTTCCCATAGAAACATTTCCTGCTCTTCCAGATGGGTTTTAAACTTTTAAAACCTGTAACGCCATTGGAACAAATAGGTGTCTAGGATGACTCGACAGAGTCCAGAAGGCCTGTTTATTGGTTACTGGTTATATTTGTGCTCAGGTAACTGATCTTTAAAGCAGCCAGTGGCCATAATTTTCATCGCACAAATTCTCCTTCTGTGAAAGCCTTTTCGTAATGCTTTTCGCTGAATAGGAAGGGATAAGGCCAATCTGTTCTATTTCTGTATAAGACATCCTAATATATTTTGCAGCCAGATCCCATCCATGTCTGCAATCCTTAGAGTCCCAAAATATCTTTGGCTACCACTTGCTAGGCTTGCTAAATCCTCCGTAGCACACTGAAACATGAAATTTTTTAAATGGACCTGGCCTTTCAATGGCTGCTGCTACACCTGACAATATCACAACAATACTGTGCTGATCGCAATCTATCAAGCATACTTGGAATTCTTGAACATCTGGGCTTTGAGTAATGATTTTTGACATTTTTCAATGTCTAGACATCATTTCTGAATATTAGCCAGAATTTTGTAAGCAAAGTCCCTTGAATTAAAGAAGCCAATAGTCCTCAGATTTGTTAAAATTCTTTAGCACATGGTAACAGTCCTAGTCTGATTTCTAGCTTAACTAATTAGAAAAATTGAAAACTGAAATCTCTATCAATCGCGTGCAATCTGAAATCTACTAGATACTGAAATACATGTCACTGAAGAAAGTAACAGAGAGTACACAGATTTGAAACTCAAATCACATCACTGTTTATTGCTCTTTGAAACAGGAAATAACTGAAAATTTCAAACACTACTATTCACTTCTCCTAATGAATCTGGAAACATGCACAACAGTGTCTCAACTGTGGTCTTAACTCCTAATCCTAGTGCACCTTACTTGCATGGATAGACAAGCCAATTAAAGTCTGGCTCTACTGAAGAAGATCTGAGATATGCAAACATGCTTACTTAGCCAAGGCAGAGAGTCAATAACTAGGGAAGTGCTCCTTTTAACTGTGCATGCAAAAACTAAATAAGGCAAAGTTAGATCTGAATTTTTAAATTGGAAAAGCATCTAAACTGGAAATTAACTGAGGATGATGCATGCATGATTTTGGCATGCATGTGCCCTCTCTATCTCTTTCCTCCACAAATGCCCCTGTTCACTGATTACTGCTGTACAGAATCTATGCTGGAGTACCTTCTCTGCATGCATGCACCCTGATTTCTCTGCTCGATGCTGCTGGATGGTTACTTTCTGAGGTGCTAAAAAAGCCAAATGCTCTTTGATGCAGATGATGTAGATATTTTAGCATACAACCATTTCACATATTAAATTTCCTACATGAGATTTGAACCCTTGCCAAGCCAAGAAAAGTGCGAAGACCCCGTACTTGCAATACACCTTGGTTATTAATATGATATATCAATAAAACCCTAGATATTGTTGAGTGGTTTTGCTAAAATACTGTCCATCTATTTAATATGTTAATGTTTTAACACTAATTTGGAACTTTCGTGGTCTGGTAAGTAAGTCTAATAAGCTCTGTAGGTATAGCTGAGCCATAATATGAAGGGTAAATATAAAAAACTAATCATGCATTCTATATAAGATATTTATTGTTCAAACTGAAGAAAAACTAATTATTGCTTGATTATCCAATTTGCAAAACTAACATTCAATTTGGTTTCAATGCATTATAGGAGACACTTCCTACAATGTCCTCACGGGCTGCTGAACAGGCATTATGAAAAGCTTATACAATGTGACCCTCGGTTAAACTTGCTTAGTAAGAAAGGTTTCCTCAGCGAGGCTTCTCCACTTTTTGATTCTAAGAGTGCAGTGTTTCAAGACCAGGATGAGCAATCCAGCTATGCGAAAGCACAAGAGAAGGGGTCTCATGTTTTCACACAGTTTAATCATTTGAAGGAGGAGTATCTGGCACCCTTCTCATGTTTCTCAGATGGAGCACCACCTGTGGCTCAGACACTGGTTCCAAAATTTGAAACACTCGATTCTGAAGTCAGTACAGTTACAGTTAAGGCTACATCTCATGAAACACCTTCACCTAGCTCAGGTATGTAACATGGTCTATAAAGGCTAGTTACTAGTATTCATCAGTTGGTATGAATTAGTGAAATGCTTCTTATTATTGTAAGAAAATGAATTTAGGAGATTGCCTAAATGAACTCGATTTGCTTTCCATGTTCAAAAGTTGTATATTTCTTTGAATTAAAACTAGTGACATTTTGTTTAACATCAGTAATGGACTTGCGTACTATTGAAGATAATGGAAACAGTGATATTGATGAGGTGAACATGAAAGGTGCCACACAGTGGGAGCAGATGGGATTATTGGAACCTCCTGATGTCTCAGTGCACGAAGAATCTGAGTTAGCATTCTCAACATCTATGAGTACCTTGGCAAATCAGATAGGTTTATGTTTTCAAGAGCAGATACGTTCTTGCAACCCTGTTTCTACCGGGGAAAACTCCATGTCTTCACACACAAGGATTCTTGATGAAATTGCTCAACATTTACTTGGTGATTCTATGCTATCAGCATCGTTTGATGAGCAATCAATCATTGCAAGAGTTAACTCCATGTACTCTCTCCTGCAAAAAGACGTTTCTAACATGATTGCTTCTGAGAAGATTCCTGGAAAAGTTGATGAGTCAGTGACAGGTTACGAGGCTAAAAATTCCCTTGGAGAAGATGATGAATTAGTGCATGAGATGAACAATGAAAGCAACAATGCATTTTCAAGGAAGTTTGACCGTGTTCCTTTTCAGTTGGTTGAAAACAGTGCCATGGACTCTAAGCAGAGAACTATTATTCCCAGAAAAGAGTCATCTGGAGATTTGCTACTCCATCTTCCTCGCATTGCGTCTCTTCCCCAGTTTTTTATTCATGCTTCAGATGAGCTGGCTATGAGGAATGATCCAACAGGCACAGTTGGAGGCAGCTGATTGAGATGACATTTGTTTTGGTGGACTACCATGATTAGTAACTTCATCCTGTTATTGGAATGAGAAGTTTTCTTGCTTCTTGGATTCAAAGATTTCCAGCATCCTAAATCACGAGTTGAAAAAAGTCACTCGAGTCATGACCCTTTTTCAAAATTTGTTGGTTTCCAATTAAGTGCCAATATTGATCAACATATGTGCAATGGAACAGTCTTTGGAATGACAGTTGATGTACTTGTATTTTCTTTTGATTGTATATTTGTACATTGCCACTTCTGAGTACATTTAAGTTAATAAAACGCCAGGTCTGTAAAAAATCTGATTCCATCATTTGTCCTGGTTATGCTCAATTCACTGAGAATGGACCCGAGGCTATGAAATTTTCCTCTCCTTATTGTGATCTTTGTTTGTGTATTTACTTGCAAGTGCAGCTTTGGCTGTGCCATCTAACAGAAAGAGTATTTGCAAGTGGAGATAAGCATACTCTCGTGCACTGGCTAATGAATCACCTGTTAACAACGACATACAGTACCCATTTGACTAAAAAAGTTCTTCATTCCTTTTGAATAATAGTCACTTTGGCTGTCAGCTTTCTATCTAAAGTTTTCCAACTTGTAATGCACAGTATGTTATAATTTTTTTGGCTTAGTGAACATATGGCCTGTATAAAGCTTGTTAAGTGATGTATACTATTGAAACTTGTAACATGGATTACTGATTGCATTTTATTGACTCAGCCACATGGTTTTTTGGCTTAGTGAACATATGGCCTGTATAAAGCTTGTTAAGTGATGTATACTATTGAAACTTGTAACATGGATTACTGATTGCATTTTATTGACTCAGCCACATGGTTTTTATCTTGTTAAGAAACAGTACGGGAGTGGATTGGTCTCATATAGACCTGCAAGACTCAAAGATTTGCAAAAGTGCAAAGCATCCAAGAAAATGTTAGCCTTCGATTTTCAAAAAAAGAATTTTGATATTGCAGTTTCGCCTTCATGGGCTGATATTTGACACAGCGATTCAGCTCGTACAATTGAAAGACATTCTCATTTGTGATATTTCAATGCGTAAATATAAAATTGCCGTAAGTTTCGGTAAGGTGGTGCTCATCATAGGTAGGGGGGTTTCAAAATATAATATATGCGGTGCTCATCAAAGGTTGGGGTTTCAAAAATATAATATATGCATATGAAAAGCATACAGGAATGTAAAATGTTCAGTTGCATGAGTCTGAAATTGGTCGATATATACTTTTGTTCCTATGGGCCCCTTCCTGCTTCCTTGCTCTCTCGTACCATGTATATAATAGTTGACTGCAATCAAACTAGTATTAATATGAAACTCAAATATTTCAGCTATAGCTTTGAAGAGCATAAAGTTAATGGAACATAAAGTTACTGGAACTTCTGATCTATATGGCCTTTATACTTGAACGTAAAGTAATTAGAAATGTGCATGATGACGTATTAAAGTCGGAGCAATGAAAAATTTGGTGATTTTTTCTCGTCTTCATTTAATCAGAACAATTGGACTAGTGCCCAGCAATGTTGCATTATACGTTTATGTGCTCACACAATTATTTGCTGCATCGGTGGGCTGTTCAGGTTGTTGAGGCTTTCACCCTGATGTTTTAATGCTGCATACCCATCATTTTGTGGGTGATATCCCTGGGAGAAAATTTTCTCCAAGATGGTCTTCATCCGGAAGTTAGCAGCTCCTTGCAGCGACCAACTAGTTCGTTGTGTTGTTTCTCTACCACTTGAGCCAGCCATGTGGTCCCTCACGCATCATTCATGATTGTATGTTTGAAGGTGGGCTTTCCAAACTTAAAGATATGCATTGTCATTTGGTAACTGGGTATTGTAGTTTGCTTATCATGGACACCTTTGGGCATGGATTGATGGGGGGATTCGGCGGAAAGAGTGGGCTAGGTCTGTGCTCTTGTCCTCTAGACCTCTTTTGGATGTTACCGTTGGATCTAGTCCCGTGGGATCTCTTTTATAGATCTTTGGGTTTTAGGGTGGTACTATAGGGAAACCCCGATTTTGGTTGTGTGGTTCTGCTCCCTCATTCACATATATCACTCTTCATTCGTTTATTATAACCCCATTCATCATATTTCCCACCTGGGTACACATTTCTCCACTGGGTCCACATAGGGTTAGTCTCTCCTTCCCCTTGCCCACACCTTGGGTCGAGTTTGGAACAATGCCTCGGAGGTTAATGCAGTTGAAAAGAAAAAGTAAAAGTATAATTGGCCACGCTCAACAGGAAAATGTACCACAAGATGCAAAAGGTGGTCATGACATATATTTAGCACGTGAGCAAAAGCCAATGCATGAGCTCTACTCCATTCCCATGGCCATCACCCTGGTTAGTATAGGCCCTAGATGAACCTTCTTTATCATTTATGAACCCATGATTGTCCCAACCCTTGGTGGGCAATGAACCGCTCTACTTTCAAAGGGGTATCCACTGCTATACTTTACACATCATGCTCTTAACCTTTGAGATCCGAACAATTAATCAAAGGAAAATCATAAAAGGAAAAAAACATATAAAGGGTGGAAAAATCAAGGTCGGGGTATCTCATGCTTTACAATTGCTCCCCCCTATACATTATATCTTCAAGTGTTGGCTTTCATTTTACTAGCTACTCTTGTACCTCGACATGTGGCCCATGTTTGCCCATTTCATTCCCTACTCCATTCATTTCTTTATCACATGCCACCACCATTTGAATGATGTACCTTGGACATACTATCTCCTTTAAAAATAGAAGCCACGTAATAAGGTACTTGGTTAACCCCCCTTGGAGCTTGGAGACATTGGCACATGCCAAAGCCCACTAAAGAAGGGCATGCCATTATGAAGTGCTCACATGTTGTCCATGGTTTGTTAGTTCTTTAACTCGATTGCTTTAAACGCTTGTTGTACTAGAAGGCTAGGGGACACATTGGATCTTATGCAGGGTTACAAATAGTCTCCATTTTGGGTTTGGTCTCTCTATACGGGTTTTTAACCCTCCAGAGGGCTACATTTGCACATGTAGGGTGTGTAGAGAGCCATGAGCCTCCACAACAGCAGACAACATTCCATGGATCCCCAGAGATGTTCAGTGATTGCTCGAGATTCACCTATTGGACGAGAAAGATGCACGTGGTTCACCACGTCCAACCGGCTCCGTAGTTGTACCATGCACTAACAAATGATCCAAGACTTGTATGTTGACGTGGCATCACTTACACCATCATCTGAGCCCTTGCAGATGGTCTACATGCATCTTTGATCTACTTGGAGACCCATGAAGTTACTTGTGTGCTCCCACTCCCATTGGGAGCACCACATGTTTATTATTTGGAGAACAAGGGACCATCTCCCTGTCCACTTCTTTTGCGAGTCCTGTTCATCATTATGACACTTATGAACTTCATCAAACTTATTAGAAGGCCCAACGACATGTACTATTGATCATTCGACCTCTTGAGAGACTTATTCTTTTGTTTATGAGCTAGTTTGGTGCGCTTGTCATCAAAAGTTAGTTATTTTGCACATTATTTTATTCTAAGGGCTAATGTAGGCCTAATTATCGAAATCGAATTTTGTCAAGTGTATAAATACAAGTGATGTGAATTCATTTTAACATCATCACTTGGTTTGAACTTATATCTCTTTAGAGAACTTCACCATCCTTCTTGGAGGATGAATTTTGATGTTTGGATTATTTTCTCTTGTCTTGGAGCTTATTGATTGGCAAAGTTTTGATGGTTGGATATACTCTTAATACATGTAAGTATAATTTAATGTTGTTTTCTCTTTATTATCTTGTCATACATTGTTGCCGAGATTTCACTATACTGGGGCTAATTTATTGCATCTATTTATGTGAAGTTGTCGAAACACGATTTCTAGATAGTGATGCTTCATGTATGGGCCATGTATTACGAAAGAATGTTCCTAGAGATGCTTCTTAACTGAAATCATCTCGATAAGCCATCTATTTTGCAAAACGAAGTATGAAACTCTTGAAGCTGCTTTTGTTGCTAACCTAATGCTATGCGAAGTTGTTTTTGAGGCCTCCTTGACATAGAAAATTGAATATCCATAATCATAATTACTCTTCATTGTGAAAATTTATGAATACAAAATTACAGAAACCCTATTGCAGTATCTTGATTTACTTCTCCTACTTGTGATTTAATTAAACAAGTTATTTTCAGAATACTCAGAAAATATCGAAGTAAACACAACTAGCAACTTACACATATAGATCATTCATTGAAACATAACGCACATAGGACAAAGTTCACACATGATTTTTCAGAGAAATGTTTCCGGAAAAATCTAATGCGGGAAAACTGGTGCAACAGTTCTTTGAGGGTTTTATTTATTATGTAGAATATCTGAATACATTTAGGGCACCGGTAATGGTTTGCCCCATAGAGAAATTTCATGACAGTGGTACCTTATCACTCGAAGACAGAAAATATGGCTAATTCAAACCTTTTAGGAATTATTGAATACGAACCATTTCTGGTCCACTGGAACCCTTAGCGCAGCTCTTCCAGCGTTTTCGTTAGCCTCTCCTACCCAACGCAGCGTCTGCGCTGAACATGCTGCCCTTGTGTCACTCCAAAGGCCTCTGCGTCACCCAGAAGGGTCTGCGTCCCTCTTTGCGTGATCTCTGCTTCAGCCTCGCTGCGCTGCGTCCCTCCTGTTGGCCTCTGCGCTGCTTGGTACAACACTGCCTCTATGATGTATGTATTCTCAGCCTCGGATCAGAACATCCCTTGCCGATCTGCGCCTCACTGGCATTGCAAGCTCACTCGAAAATTTTCAGCAAACCGCGCCCCAGAATTTCGACTTAGCTCAAGTGTTGCTACTTTGTGTGTTCTCCAACTGACCCCAAGCTTTCCTTTAATAGTTTTCTCGTTGAGAAATCAACCACTGTGATCTAATTACTAATCAACGACTAAGATTACAGAAAACTTGACCCACATCACTTAGAACATTCTCACTACATATGTAAATTAATTCACTTTAATTTTTCAATTTCCCTAAGTTAGACTTAGGTTCCCCATTAAAAAAATTAATTATTTGAATAACTTTTACACCGGGTGGAATTTCTCCAAACGATTTCTAGGTCTTGGAGATCTCATATGTTTTAGTCCCTCCACAAAGTTTTGGAGCTAGAGCACATTCGATGCTACCCAAAATCTTAACATTGACTCCAAATCTTCTCAAAGAGCTAGGGACTCGTCCACCATAAAGGTGATCACTTCAAATTATTTTCTTTCTCTCACCTTTGCTTTTCTAGTTCTTGCCCTCTAGGTCTCCGAGGGCATCATTTATCTTGCAAACCATCCACTAAAAAAATTCGATCTTTTGGCATCCATTGCACTGGGGTTTCTCCTAGGCACCCTCCAGTTTTGAAGCAATTCCGATTGTGGAATTGTGAGATACCTCAAGCCCTAGCCTCAAGATCAATCTTGCCCTTGGTTTCCTTAGGGTAAAGACTTCATTGAGATCATCACCTTGTCATGTATTGAAAATTCATTTGGTCTCTTTCTCGTCCAGAATAGGTCAAGTACGTCATTGGTTTCTAAACCCTACCCCCTTGACCTACCCCCCGGGTCCACTTGGTCCCGTGTGATCGCACAAGCCATTAAGGGTAATTCTTCAAAGACTACTTGGAATCCAAGCTTTTACAAACATTTTAGCGTTTGAGGGCCTTCATTACAAGATACATTCCCTAAAACTTAACCTTGAAATCTCCTTGAGCCCTTCTTTGAGAGCCTTCAACCTTGCCTTCCAAAGCAAACAAGTTATATATCTGAGGCTCTCACATGAATAGGCCCCTAGGATCACCCCTCACCCTATCATTAATCTATTTATTCCATGGTCTTATGATACCGGGTCTCCTCTGATCGGTGAAAATCTGTAAAGAGTAAGGAGCCTTAGCCGGAGTGATAGTGAGCTATTGCTTCATTTGTTGTCCTTAATAGCCCTCTAAGGACCCCCTTTTAGAGCCCCTGCTAATTTAAGCAGTAACACTACTTACAGTTAATTGCCCAATCTGGATTTGGCTCACTATTAAGTTGCCACCAGGATTGAACAGGGTATTTGCTATGACAAATATTTTTTTCTTTGTTTCACGAAAGTTTGTATCTGCACATACAATTCAAAATAATTATCATTTATATGTTATAATGATCAACTTCTGGGAGGCTGAACCTTTTTAAATGATACAATGATTAAACTTGAAAGAGCTATTTTAAAAATGCTATAACGATTAATTTGAAAGAGCGTCAACAATATGGAATGTTTTTTGTAATTAAATTCTGAGCTCCTTTGCATTTGGCTTTCTTTGGAGTTTTCAGCGTGAGCTGGATTTGCACTGGTTTTTGCTGATGCGGTTAAGATAGACCTGCAATTCTGATTTATTGATCTAAAGATGTAATTGGTTTTTTTGTGCCTGAGAAGACTAAATTGCTCAGTGTAATAATAAACAGTTCACTGACATAACCATCTTCTAAATGGATTTCTTTTATGATGAGAAAAATCATCAATTTACCTCTATATGTTATGAAGAAGGGACCAATATAATAATAAACAGTTCACTGACATAATCATTTTCTAAATGGATTTCTTTTATGATGAGAAAAATCATCAATTTACCTCTATATGTTATGAAGAAGGGACCAATATATTTGAGGATTGTAGTTTATTATCATCATTAAAATTAGCTGATTTGATAAAAAATTATTTAATAAAGCTTAACCAAATCGATTTTGTATGGTTTAATCAAATTACATATATATATCAAACATCTGCTGCGCCATAAACTTATACTTTCTTATATTTGCTCCAATATATTATTTTGTCCATGTATTTTCCAATGGCATAAGCTCCAATATATTATTTTGTCCATGTATTTTCCAATGACATAAATAAAAATGTAATTGGGAATAAGACTGGAGATTCCGAGTTTTGTATCTGCAAATCATACTAATACATAATTAAGTAACATGTTGTATTTTAAAGAAGTTTCGTAGTCAATATGTATTCAATTATACACCAAAGTCAAATTGATGATCAAATCTTATAGCTTGTTAATAGAATGGAAACATTATTTCTTTCTTTTTCATCTTTATAAAATTTTGATGAAGATAATGTTTTGTTATTGTTAAAGGGTGCATAATTATATATTTAAAAAATATTATGTATAATTATTATTTGAATATAATTGATTTTTGAATAATGTTTGTTTAGAGTGTTAAAGAAAAATATTTGTTGGCATTGAAGAATGTAATTAGGTTCGGTCTTCATAAATTGTACTTGAGCCAATACTTATTGTACTTGTCAAAAGAATAAAAAAACAAATTTTATATTATTATTAAATGACTAAATAAAGCATGGGTTTTACAGGTTTCATGCTTGGGTCATATTTATTTTTAGGTCAAAGTCCCTATTGTAGACTTCTAGGTTTTGTTTTGAGTCTATAGGATTATTGCAGATTTAAATTGATCACTATTGGGTTTTTGAATAATGCAATTTGGTCAAGTATTGAGTAAAATATGATTTATGAAGCCTTTACATCAAGTCAGCCTTAAGGTGATCAAGTCGACCTCAAATTCAGTAATCCGAACACATCAGAAGCCTATATATACAGTGGAATCAAACTCAGTTGGAACCATCTCACTGCAACTCAGAAATTCGATCTGGAAGCTGCTACAAGGAGAAATTGCAAAATTTTGGAGGACTTTCTGGATTCGGTTTTGGGCACACTTATAGAGTTAAAGAAAATCAAAATTTTGGCACTACTCTGTCTGCATTTTGAGCTATAGTTTGGGAGATCAAAGTACTCAAAATTTTGCTGCTATAGTTGTTGCCAAGAGAAGGGGAAGTCGAAGTTTGTTTTGTTGACTGCTGTTGCTTGGAGAAGTTGTATTAGTCATAAATCAAATTCTTTGAAACTAGATCAAAGTCTCTACCTCAAGATCAAAGTCTCAAGAAGCAAGGTCAAAGTTCCAGGTCATCATAGTGCTGTTGCTGCTGCTATTGCTGCCAGATTTAGGAAGGATCACAAGGAACGCTGACTTGGTGTGGAGGAAGTCTGGGTCAAGGTCTAGAGTCTCAAGAATTAATATTGAAGGAAGAATTACTGACTGAGTTTTCCCCAAGAGTGGGGTTTTTCCCTAGCTGCTGGCCTACATCTGGTGTTCTTGATCTATGTGTATTTGCTTTTATATTTGCTTGATGAACTAATAAGAAGAAAGATAAGAAGAACATAATAAGAACTAAAGAAGATCACAAGTAAATAATCAAGAACAAGAAGATCTTTCTGCCTTTTTGATTCTCTAACATGGTATCAGAGCTTTGGTGAAAGAAGAAGGAAAAAGGCAACCTCAAGGACTTGATCAAGGAAGTCATAAGAAGTTCACTAAACGAAAGAAGTCTCCACTATCTTCAAGAAAAATGTCTAACACTATCAATGGAGAGAACAAGCTTGAAGGAGCTGCAAATTAAATGTCTTGGAAGAAAAGGATTGACATCATCCTTGAAAATAACAAGGCCTTAGACTTAGTCAAAGGGAAAATGAAAAGCCATACAGAAAAATCAAGTGATGCTGAGAAGGTGTAGTACATAGAATTGGAATTAGTAGTTATGGATTTGTTGGTTGAAGGTATGAAGGAAAATATTTTCCCCTTCATAGAAAATATAGATCATGCTCAGGAGATGTATGAGGCTTTGTCAAAACTATTCACCATCAAGAACATTGGAAAAGTGGTAAGCCTGAAGACTGAACTAAGAACTACTAAGATGAAAAAGGAGGATACTATTTCCTCTTTCTTTGTAAGGCTAACAAGGATAAGGGATGAACTTCTTGCCATTGATGAAATAGTACCAGATAAAGAACTAGTGATTACAACCATTCTGGGACTACCACCTTCTTGGGGTTCCTTTGCTTCAACTCTCAATAACTGGAAAGAAACACCCACCTTTGAGGAGCTATGGACAACTTGCAGTCAAGAAGAGTTAAGCGTCTCCATGATAAGAAACAATGAATAAGTTTCAAATGCTTATTTTTCTCATCATAAAGGAAGATTCAATAATAAGGCACCAAGGAATAAGGTTGATATGCCAAAGATTGAGTGTTATCATTGTCACTGAATGGGACACTACAAGAGTGATTGCCCTGAAAATCCTAGGAGAAGGAAAAGAGATGGAGATCATGCAATCATGGTTGAAGAAACATCATCCCCCAATAAAGAAAAGATTGAAGAAGAACTAAGGGACTTGCACTACTAAGCCCCTTCCATCTTATGTTTCATTTGTATATTTTATGTAGTATAGGTTTAACATCTTCTTGGATATGTATTTCTTTGTTTTATAAGTTTTTAGATTTTCCCTCAAGCTTGGGAGGGAGCCCACAACAACTCCTCAAGATAAGTATCTCATTCACTCTATTTGTCTTCATGTATTTATTTTAGATTTTGATTATATTAAATACTAATAACTTGTCTACCTCTACTCCTTGTCCAGGAATCAATCTACCAGATGTTCAAGAATCATGGAGAAGACTTCAAGAATCAAATAAGAAGACCACACAAGTCAAAAGGTTTGTCAAAGGATTAAAGGTATGTATTGAAATATAAAGTCTTCTTACTCTCTTTGAAATATCCATGCTACTAACTATTGATATGTCCAACACTAGTGAATCCTAGAAGGTTTCTTGTTTGGGATGATTCATCACCTAATGAATCTACCCACCTTATATACCTCTTATTGCTTATATAAATAGAACCTTAAGGAGGTTCTATAGAAAACCCTAACCTAAGGGTATGTTGATAATGTGTGAAACCCTAAACCTATTTAGTAATATTTATGAAGAATTTGCTATTATGATTAACATATTGATAATGTCGAGTTTGGGATTTTGATATGATCATGAAAGCTCTGAACTTGCTAGAGTTAAAATGATGTTGTTCGAAATATTGAACCTCTGAAGTATGATATAATAAGGGTTTCATTTGACAATGAATCGAAACTCTAGGTTTTGATTAGGTCTACAGGTAAAATCCTTGATATGGAATGTCCTAGGAGCGAAACCCTCGGTATAATATGATCTCTTGATTAAATTCCTAGCCTAGTCTAGGACTATATATGTTTAATGTATTAAATTTAACTAACATATGATGTCCTTATAATGGTAATCTCCTAGATATGCGTGTTGACCTATTTTTCAAATGGTCCTAAGAATATAAGGTTTGCAAACAAACCTTAGTCAAAGTTTGAAAGATCTACTAGGATGATTGAAAAGTCTAGGGTCTATAAATAAATCCTAGTAATGATCAAATTCTCTAGTATGTATGCTGATTTGAATCTATATAATCTGTGCTGAGAATTTATAGATGGAAAATCTAGGGTTTGCATTGAATCCTAGTGGAAGTTACTCAAGATGTGTTTATTGAATTATAGGATTTACATTAAACCCTAGTAGAAGCTCTTCATGATATGAAAATTGATTTGAAATCTAGGGTATGCAACTAACTCTAGTGAAAGTTGATTATGACAATGTTTGAAATGCAATTAATCTTGATTGAATCTTTTATGAAATCTAGGATTTGTATGAATCCCCAGTGGAAAGTCTAACATGTGAATTTTAAAGGCTGTTAGATATCTTGTAGATCGATATTGGTTCTAAGGTTTACTAAATTTTGTAGCAAGGTATATTATACCTTTGAAAGAATCATTGAAACTCTAAATAGAAAGAAAGACATTGTGAAATGGTCTAGGGTGTATGATAAAAGTCCCTAGCAAAATATTGAAGAATATATGTCTCTTTTCTGGGTATCTGATATGTATAAAGTTGAAAATGCTTCCGTAACTCTGATATATCTAACTTTATACTTCTAAAGTTTTGGTTGTACTTGATATCTAAAGTTGTGCAAGTACATCATGAAGATGAGAAGCTAATAAGTATGATGAAAAGGATAGAAGCCATGAAAGATTCTCCAACACCTAAAGAAGACGTAAAATCTCCCTATATTAAGAGGGAGCCTAGATAAAAGAAGAAATGGTTATGATTCTCTACCTCATGTGTCATGCACTAGACCAAGACTAACAACCATAAGTATTATTGAATACCATGAGTAAGAATCATAGTCATGGTTGGAGAATATACTATGAAAAGATATGTTGCCACATGTAAACTAGGGAGAGGAATCTTCTCTTGAAAGATTATATTTATAGTCCTACTGGAATTAGTTGAAGGGAAACATCAAAACCTCAAAGTTTGTTTTGATTAGATATTTGAAATGATTTATGATTGGTGTTTGTGTTTGCATAGGTGAATCTCTCGAAGAACTTGATAACATGTTGGTTACCAATCAGTTTGATTGGGAGCGATCGATTGTCCTTGATATATTGGATCAAAGTGTATTGAGGCTTTGCGAGTGAAGCATTTCCTGGAAAGACAACAGGTCAACACTTTGTGTTGATGTCTGGTTGGGCGACAACAGGGTGACATCAGATGGATGTGCAGCTAGCTCCCTGGGTTGATGGTTAGTAAGTAAGCCCGATGGTATCTATAGTGGCTAAAAGCTTTAGTCCATATTAGTCCCTCTTGGTTAGATTTCCTTGGTTAGGAATCTAGTCCATGGAATTGCGGTGCCTAAACTGTTGAGTGACCAATGGATAGAGTTTCTTGGTCAGGAATATAGTCCATGGCATTTAAGTGTCTAAAGATTCTTCATAGTTCATATAGTTGAGAACTACCTTGTACTATTGAGTTATGAATACCTCCCTAGTTAAGAGGGAGTTTTGAAGAATGTAACTAGGTTTGGTCTTCATAAATTGTACTTGAGTCAATACTTATTGTACTTTTCGAAAGAATAAAGAAAATAATTTTATATTATTATTAAATGACTTATTAAAGCATGGGTTTCATGCTTGGGTCATATTTATTTTAGGTCAAATTCCCTATTGCGGACTTCTAGGTTTTGCTTTGAGTCTATAGGATTATTGCAAATTTAAATTGATCTATATTTGAGCTTTTTAATCATGAAATTAGGTCAAGTATTGAGTAAAATATGATTTATGAAGCCTCCATATCAAGTCGGCCTTAAGGTGATCAAGCCGGACTCAAATCTAGTAATTCGAACCCATCAAAAGTCTATATATACAATGGAATCGAACTCACTTGGAACCATCTCACTTCAACTCAGAAATTCGATCTGGAAGCTGCTACAAGGAGAAATTGTGAAATTTTGGGGAAGGAATTTCTGGATTCGGTTTTGGGCACACTTATAGAGTTGAAGAAAATAAAATTTTTGGCATTACTCTCTCTTCATTTCGAGCTATAGTTTGGGAGATCAAAGTACTCAAAGTTTTGCTACTATATTTGCTGCTTCCAAGAGAAGAAGTCGAAGTTTGTTTTGCTGACTGTTGCTACTTGGAGAAGTTGTATTAGGCTTGAATCGAATTCTTTGAAGCTAGATCAAAGTCTTTACCTCAAGATCGAAGTCTCAAGAAGCAAGGTAAAAGTTACATGTCATTATAGTGCTACTACTGCTACTGCTGCCAGATTCATGAAGGATCACAAGGAAGGATGAGTTGGTGTGGAGGAAGTCTGGGTCAAGGTCTAGAGTCTCAAGAATTACTACTGAAGGAAGAATTACTGACTAGGTTTTCCCCAAGAGTAGGGTTTTTCCCTGGATGCTTGCCTACATCTGATGTTCTTGATCTATGTGTATTTGCTTTGATAATTTCTTGATGAAATAATAAGAATAAAGATAAAAAGAACATAATAAGAACTAAAGAATATAACAAGTAAATAATCAAGAACAAGAGGATCTTTCTGCCTTTTTGATTCTCTAACAACTAGAAGTAATTTTTTTTTTATTGATACAAATTATATAATGATACAGTAAATAAAAGGATTATGTATAATTTTTACTTGAATATAAATTATTTAATTAATTTATCTTTGAGTAATATTTGCTAACAAGGTTGAAGAAGAAGAAATACTTGTTCCCCTTTCACAAAATAACATTTAAGAAATGTTGGTCAGCGTATTGATGCATTATATTTTGAGCCATTATCAAATTAGACATGTGCAAAGAATCTATTCTTTGGTGTGAAGTGCTTTATCCACTTCATGAGCCTTGGAGGCGCTTAAGGTAGGAAGTCACTGATAAGGGGTTTTGGAATTACATTGCTTTATAGGGGGTCATTTTTAGAGTGCTATAAGTGGTATTATTTTTCCATTTTGTAAAGGGAGGCCATTGTGTCCATTGGTGTGGATTTTTAGAAGCAAATAATTGTAAAGAGGTTTTTAAGCACTTGTTGGCCGTTTCATTTGACCATCTATTTAGGGATGATATATAATGCTCATATTCAATTGGGTATCCTGAAATTTAATCAGATAATTGAATTTTATAGTGAATGCAAGGTCATGATCTGAGACAATTGAGCTATGCATGCCATATAACTTATAAATATAATCCATGAAAACTCATTAGAGGAAATTTCAACGTAAAAATGGCCTTCTAAGGAAAAATAATAAAATTAAGAGATGAATTTTGGAGGGAAAAGAAAATTTTATTTATTTATTTATTTATTGTATTTTTGGATTGTCTCCTTATAGATTTACTCAAGTTTCAAGTGTAGACACTTGTTAGATGTGGAATTAATTTCTGTATCTAATGAGTGCCCATTATGCATACTTTTGAGACGACCCACATTGATAAAAATTGAAGATATATTAAAAAAGTGTGTTCAACACGTTTTTTAAATGTATCTTCAATTTTTATCAATGTGGGTCTTCTCATAAGTATGCATAACAGGTACTCGTTGGATGCAAAATTCAATTCTGCGTCCAACGAGTGTTTACACTTGAAATTTGAGTAAACCTATAAGAAGATAAGCCAAAAATACAATTAAAAAATTCAATTTTTATTTATTTATTTATTTTCCTTCCAAAATATTTACATGTACCTCTTTTTAAATTATTATTTTTTTGATTGCTTTATATATTACGTACATGAAAATTTCATGGGAAATTTTAGGTTGAAAATTCCTCTAATGTGGGCAACTAGGGAGGGAGTAAACAAGGGGTAGATAAGGACACACATGAATATATTTGAAAATGAAAATAAATATCACCATGATCACTGATTTGTTACCAACTCTCGGCAGTTCTATTATAAAATCCATAGGGAGGAGAAATTTTAATTAAAGGTGAACCTCCTCTTCAAGTGTGTCCATATTTATGGAATTATGCAATTCCTATGAATCCTTTCTTCACTAACTTCTCCATACGGTAAGAGGTGATAATTTCAAGGGATGTAGATATAAGTGCCTTAAGGGTATGTTTGTATCCCTCTTTAGGGGAGTTCGTGTGTATTCCATTGAAATGTATGATGACAAGTTTCATAATGTAATGATTCTGCCCCAAGAACTATATTGCAATTGCCCATTTTAATAGTGAATTGAATTTATCTACTAATTTTGGAACAACTTCCTTTGAGGAAGCAACTAGGCATGATGAGTGGAAAGAAGCAATGTAGGAGAAATATGATGCTCTAATGAAGAAGGAGACATGGAAATTGGTGGACCCTCCATTCAAAACCAAACCAATTAGCTACAAATGAGTTATAAGAACAAGTACAAATCAAATATCTCACTTGAAAAGAACAAAGTAAGGTTCATGGAAAAAAAAATTGCATAGAAAGGTGTTGGTTATAAAAAAACTTTTGCCCCATAAGAAAATGATCCACCATCCAGAATGTATTTTCCTTGGAAATAAAAAATGGAGGGAAGGTCCATCAAATTGATGTGAATACAACTTTTAACTTGAATGGAGACCTAAAAGAGAATGCCTTCATGTCTCAACCAAAAGGTTTTGCTGTGAAGTGACAAGAACAATATGTAAACACAAAAAATTCTTATATGCCCTAAAACAAACAACACCAACCTAGTATGAATAGTTAATCATGCATTTTCTTATATTGAATTTCAAACACTTAAGTCTTGATGATGCAAATGTGTTTGTCAAAAAAGTTGGCTAAAATTTGTATATCTTGTTGTTTATGTAGATGATTTGTTGATGACAAGGAACAATGATAGCTACATTGCATCCATAAAGAAAGAGTTGAAGGGATTTGAGATGATAAATTTGGGGCATCTTCACTACTACGTGGGCATTGAAGTGACACAACATCCAAACTACATACTCATCTCCCAAAAGAAGTACAATGGAGAATTATTGGACAATTTTGGTATGGTTGAATGCAATCCTCTGTCTACTCTGATGGAATATAATTTGAAGCTCACGTCAAAATACTAACATGAATTTGAGGATGAAACCAAGTATAGACAACTTGTGGGAAGTCATATCTAGCTTACCACCATCAAACCTAATATTTCATTTGTTGTTGGGCATCGTTCTAGGTTTATGCAAAATATTTGTGAAGGACATTGGTTTGTCAGAAAAAGAGTTCTGAAATACTTAAAGGGCACGCAAAATTTTAGAATTAATTATTATAAGGTGGATGACTTTAACTTGATTGAATATTTTGATTCATACTTTGATGTGGATAGAGAAAGGAGTATCGACTATAGGCTATCTCATGAGACTCATATCAACAGTTGTATTTTGGAGGTGTGACAAACAATTAGTTCCATCAAATTCCACAATAGAGGTAGAATACATGGAAACTATAGAAGCAACAAAGGAGATTGTGTCGCTCAGGAAAATACTTCAATATTTGCTGAAGAAACAAGTGAATTCTACTCCTTTTCTAGTTGACAATACTTATGCAATCAAGTTGGCCAATAATCTCATATTCCATGATTGTGCTAAACACATCAAAACAAAATATCACTTGATTCGATATCATTTAGAGGCCAAGATTATTCATTTGAGACATTATTCCACAAATAAAAAATTGTACACATATTCACCAAATTAATTGGAAGAGAAAAGTTTGAAAAGCTCAAAATGATGCTTGGGCTCACAAACACCCCTTTGGCTCAAGGGAGGGAATGTTGGACTCCTTTGGTATTTTTGTGCCTTTGTAAATACTATGTAAGTAGATGAAATAAGGAGTCATGAGGGAGACCGAGAGTACCTCATAACATACAAAATGAATAAACACCGTCTTGTATATATGAAGATTTAATTTAATGAAGCATCATTGGTGGAGTTATTCCCTCTTCTTGACACTAAGAATGAGGAATGTAAAGTGCTATAGCTCTTTCATATATATTTTCCAATAATTTTACTAGGAAAAATTCATGGCACAAATTAAGAAGTATATACCATGCTTTGAGCTGTATGATTTGACATTCTAGTACACGAGAGTGATATCCCTAAGGGATTCTCATTGTATTTTCGAAAGAGGACAACCACAATTTTATGTGAGGCTTGTTTCAAGTGCACCTAAAGGGATTTCAGTATAATCGAGGGCACTTGGAATATATATATATATATATATATATATATATATATATATATATATATATATATATATATATATATATATATATATATATATATATATATATATAGGTGTTCTTTGGTGTGGTACTACTCAAGGGGGTGTAACCAACAAAGGTTACAAGGGTGTCCAACCATGTGACACAATGTATTTTTTTTGTATATTCTTTCATGACCATAGTTTTACCCACTAAAAAATTGACCTCTATTTTATTTAACTTATGTCAAAACACCTCTCTAGCCCGAAAAAGTAATTCTATGAAAATTTAGAAGAATTCTGGCTTAGGAAAGAGCTCTAATGCCACTTGCAGTGTTCCTTAACCCTTAGAATCGAAACACAAACTAGGTATGTAAATAATATGCATGTAGAAAAATATATACAAGAGCCAAATAAGATGGAAGATGCCAAATATAATCTTGTATTATGATAATCAAAATAAAGAAAAATGTTCATTTGCATCTTAAGGTGGAGCAACCTTTCATTAAGAAAAGCTCGAAATACAACAATAAATTAAATAACATTCAATAGCCTTCTCTCTCTTTAAAAAATAATAGTAAAACCATACCTACTTTTGGTCCCATCATTAATGAGTAGAAACTACCTAGTGGGATTTATAAGGTGGAAACATTAAGTAAATATCCATTACTATCCAATAGGCTTTGTTCAAGGAGGATGGTTGCATTCAACGATTGACTAATTCCTAGGTAGCCTAAAGTGTTGAAGTTAGGTACTACCCTAATAGAAGTTTCCATCACTAGAAGGAAAATATGACTTCATTGGGAATCCAATTTTCTAAGGAAAATATCTAGTAAACAAGTTTGCTATTTTGGAGAAAGCTATGCTCCCTATCAATATGCCTAAAGATAATAAACACACCTCCCATCGTTGGCATGGAAGTACGGATGTGTCCACCTCTAGATGAGAATCCCAAAAACCTTGCCATGTAACTACTCCCCAATATGTTAAAGATATGAAAAATGGGTAGCACACTAGTGTTAGAAGGTGACATTCAAAAATAGATGTCACTACCACTTTGAGGGACAAATATTGAAGTCCCTATCTTGATACTCACTATTATGATGGGAGTATTGGCACCCCCAATGAAGATCAGAGATATAGGTAGATTAGTACCCAAAATAAAGGGACGCGAGGTAGGGCTATTGGTGCTCCCCACACCTAAAGTATTAGTGGTATTATTCATACTAGATCAATGATGGATATGATTTGAATATGAAACTATATATTTATATAAAAAGTCACGAACATGTAGAAGAAGTAAAATCTACAAGTCATTCCATTGAAGTGTTATTCACATATTATTTCACTATGAGCAGTGGCTTGAAAGGAGTCTTTTAAAATATACCACAAACAATGATTTGTTGGGTTCAAAAGGAAAAAGGGTTACTAGAGGTAGATCCATGTGATCAACAAGACACACTGATTCTTTTGAGATAGCTTCCCCATAATTACATCAAAAAAACCCAAACTGAATGTATTTTTTTTTGGTAAGTTGGGCTAATTCTATTAATTCGGAAACATATAAGTACATAGTTTACAAGCAGGGTTGGTAAGCTACGCTTAACCAATCCCTGCCTTTGTTACACTATTTCTGGGCTGCCATAGGGGAGGGGTCTAACCTAGACAAAACTTGCAAGCAAAAATTACTATGTGCGCAGAGGCACTGATACATTTGGGAGCATGAGAGGAGGACATGACAGTGTAGCCCTGCGGGCACAAAAGACAAAAAAAAAAATAGGACTAAACAAAAACACAAACATTACGCATCCTCATCATCACTGCGGTTGGGGGTTGCCTCGAGAATGGCTCAGGTAGGGGCTTGCATGATGGTCACTTCCCTTGCATATTCCACTTCAGTAGTAGTGCGAATGGGGAGATTTGACGGAGCACAGAGGATGGGGGAGTTCCTGAGCAGCACAGAGACTACGCCAGAAGCCCGACACAAAGAGGATGACGTGGTACACACATATCATGCCCTTAGTCATACTATTTGATACCTTGGTATAGGAGAGTGATTTTCATAAGTAATTTTCTTGGTGTACTTAGTGACAAGTCAACCACATGTATATGTAAGTCTTGTTTCAGGTGTACCTAAATGGATTCAAATAAACTTAAGGGTACATAAAAGGTAATTCCATCTATAGGTGTTTTATGTGGTACTATTTGAATCAATATCAATAGAGGTTACAAGGGTGTCCAATCGTGTGACACAACTTGTATATTCTATGTGTATTCTTCCCCAACAACAATTTTACCCACCAAAAAATAGATCTTTTTGTTATTTAAAGATGTCAAAACACATCTCTAGTCTTGGAAAACAATTTGCTAAAATCTAGATGTGTGTTGGCTCAAGAAAAATCTCTAATACCACTTGTAGTATTTATTAATCCTTTGAAACGAAACACAAAGTAACCATGCAGAGAATATGCATGCAAAAAATTAGATACAAGATAAAAATATGACGAAATATGTAAAATGTACCCTTGTGTTACATAACTAGAAGAGAAAACAATGTTCACTTGCTTCTTAAGGCGGGGTGACCTTTCATAAAGCAAATTAGCTACAAATACAACAATACTTGACGAAGTATTCTGCAACCTCCCATCTCTTTTATATAAATTCTAAATAAGAAAATACTATTTACTTGTCACATTATTAATCAGTAGCGACTACCTAGTGGGCCTTATAAGGTGGAAACTTTTAAATTAAGTAAATATCCATTACTATCCAACAAGCCTTATTCAAATAATATGGTTACATTCAACAATTGACTAACTCCTAGGCAACCTAAAGAGGGGAGGTTAGGTTAGGGCCCTAATAGATGTTCCCATTGCCATAGGGGTAAACTGAATTCGTTGGGAATCCAATGCTTTGAGAAAAATCCCCATTAAACATATTTTCCATGTTGAGGAAGGCTATGCTCCTTATCCTAGATAACTTGGAGTATGCAATGGAGTTAGCCTATCAGGTGCATTGCAATCAAATAGGTGAACCTCACAAATGGAATCATTATATATATATATTAAATGCTATACTCCTGGTTGATCCTTAGGCATCAAATCTGGAAACGTCCCTTCAAATATGACTAACAGAGATAATATGCTAGAAGATGGGATAAAACCACTTCCCAAAAATGGTATGGAAATAGGGATGTCTCCAGCTTGAGATGGGAATGCAAAAAATAAGGTTGTAGAACTCCCCCTCAACATGTTAATGTTGGGAAAAACATGTACACTAGGATTATATGGGACGTAGGTTGGTACAAAGTACCTATTCTAATATCGAGTGTTACTATGGAAGTATTGGTACCCCCAATGGAGACTCTACATATAGGCAACATAAAAAAATTTTGGGAGCTGAATTTCACACATGGGAAAATTTTCTATATTTTCTTCCAAGTAAATTCACTAATTTCCATTTAAAAAAAAATATTTACCCAAATACTATAGAACAATTATTTCTAAAATTTATCAAAATTTTCTAGAAGCAATATAAAATCCTTAGAATCTAAATATTTTTGAAAAACTATTGCCAAATATATTATGTTTGGAATTCTAATAATTAGTATGATTTATTAAGTTTTTGCACTTTAACATAGGTTGTTGTGTAACCAGGTCCAAAAATAGAAGAAAAGAGATATCAACGCCATAGAAATAAGCCACTTCGAGGGGGAAACCTCCAATACATTACATAAATGAACAATTGCTGGATGATACAATTTACAAAACCTCCTTTCTATATATAACAGTCCATGTGGCCATAATGTAATCCTAGTGGGCCACAATGTAATCCTAGCCGACCTAACAATAATAATTTAAGGGCACAATAATAACAAAATGGGGGTTACAAGGGTACAATAATAACAATAAGGGGGTTACACTAACAACAATAAGGGACTATACTAGTAATATAGGGACCTAACATGCCCCTCTCCTTCAAAAAAAGTGTTGTCCTCAACGCTTGAGTAGCTCGGGGTGCTTTTGTATAAAATTCTCATCCTCCCATGTAGAATCTTCAGTGGGTAAGTTCTTCCACTTGATGAGATACTCTGAAATTGATCGATTCCGTAGTCGTCGAGTTCTTGTTTCCATGACCGCTTCTGGTTCCAATATGATTTTTCCTTCCTCATCAAGTTCTGGCAATATTGTTTGAACTGGAAGATTTTCTCCCATAACCTTCTTTAAGCATGAAACATGGAAAACTGGATGTACTCGCGAAGAAGTAGGAAGCTCCAATTTGTATGCCATAGTACCAATCTTTTGCAACACCCTGTAAGGACCATAGTACTTTGGCGATAATTTATTATCCTTCTTTGCTTGCTTGAGGGACATTTGTTTGTATGGTTGTAGCCGTAAAAATACCCAATCTCCTACATGAAAACTTCTCTCGCTACGATGTTGATCTGCCTGTTGTTTCACTCGATTTTGTGCCAAATTCAGGTTATCCTTTAAGAGTTGGAGAACTTCTTGCTGATGCTCGATGTGATCTTCCACTGCTTGAACCTTCGAATTTTCCCTTAAAGATGATGTGATGGATGGTGGATGATATCCATAAAGTGCCATAAATGGGGTCATTTTTGCCGCAATATGGAAGGAAGTGTTATACCACCATTCAGCGAGAGGTAACCACTTGACCCATTGTGTTTGTTTATCAGATACAAAACAACGAAGATATCCTTCCAAACATTTATTTACTATCTCAGTTTGACCATCAGATTGAGGATGATAAGATGAGCTATGAGCCAATTGAGTACCCAAACAAGAAAATAACTCCGTCCAAAAATTTCCAGTAAAAATGGGATCTTTGTCACTCAAAATAACCCTTGGGTTTCCATGTAGCTTTTGAATTGTGTCCATAAATGTAGTAGCAACTGTACTTTCTTTAAATGGATGAGATAATGCACAAAAGTGTGCATACTTGGTAAGTCCATCAACTACCACCATGATGACACTCTTTCCTTCGGACTTAGGTAAACCTGTGATAAAATCCATTGAAATCTCCTCCCAACGTTGACTTGGAATGGATAAAGGTTGTAGAAGTCCTGTGGTCTTAATTGTTTCCACTTTATTCTGCTGGCAAACCAAACATTCCGCCACAAACTTTCGAATATCAGATTTAAGGCCATCCCAAAAAAATTCTTTCTTCACCCTGTGGTAAGTTTTTAAAAATCCTGAGTGTCCTCCTAAAGGAGAAGTGCGCAATTCCAGAAGAATCTTTTGTTTTAGTTGGGAATTCTTACAAAGATATAAGCGATCTTTGTACCATAAGGAATCATTTTTCCAACTAAATGCATCAGATGTACTAGGATCTTGCTGCAACTTTTGAATGAGTGTCCATACATCTTTGTCCTTCTTCCATTCATCTCTTGCTTCGGTTATCCAATCTGGTTGGATAATAGAAATGCACAAAGCAATGCTTCCACCTCTTCATTCTTTCTTGAGAGTGCATCTGCAACAACATTAAGCTTTCCTTTTTTGTAGATTATTTCAAAGTCATAACCCAACATCTTTGTGACCCATTTTTGCTGCTCTTCCGAAGATAGTCTTTGTTCCAAAAAGTGTTTAAGACTATCATGATCAGTTTTTACCTTGAAGTGTCTTCCCATTAGGTAAGTTCGCCATTTCTTTAGTGCATGTAGTATTGCTAACATTTCCTTCTCATAAATAGGTTTCTGTAAATACTTTCCCTTGATTGGAAGACTTTCAAAAGCAATGGGTCTTCCTTCCTGCATTAAAACTGCACCAATTCCATTTCCTGAGGCATCACATTCCACAATAAAGGTTTTTGTGAAGCCTGGCGTAGCTAAGACCGGTGCTAGGCACATTGCCTCTTTAAGATGTTCAAAGGCCTTAGTTGCTTCAGGAGTCCATGAAAATGCATCTTTCTTCAATAATGTTGTTAGAGGTGTCGCTATTTTCCCATAATTCTTAACAAAATTACAATAATACCCTGTTAACCCAAGAAATCCTCGCAACTTCTTTATGGTTGTGGGGACTTTCCATTCCTTAATGGCTTTAATTTTGTTAGGGTCTACTTTAACACCCTCGTGAGATACAATATGACCCAGATATTCCACCCCTGGTACTCCAAAGAAACATTTGGATTTTTTTGCATATAATTATTTCTCCTGCAATAGTTTGAGCACCCTGTCAACATGTTCAACATGATCCTTCCAAGACCTGCTGTAGATTAGTATATCATCAAAAAATACTAGCACAAATTTTCTAAGGAAGGGTTTGAAAATGGAATTCATCAACCCTTGAAATGTTGAAGGTGCATTGGTAAGGCCAAAAGGCATGACCAAAAATTCATAATGACCCTCATGAGTTCGAAATGTTGTTTTTGGAATATCTTCAGTCTTCATTCTAATTTGATGATATCCTGAATGAAGATCTAACTTGGTAAAATAAATTGCTCCATGTAATTCATCCAATAATTCATCAATCACAGGAATGGGAAATTTATCTTTAATGGTGAGCTTATTGAGCTCCCCATAATCCGGACACATTCGCCATGATCCATCCTTCTTGTGTACCAATACTACAGGAGCAGAGAAAGAACTTTGACTAGGTTGAATTATACCCGCCTCTAACATTTCTGCAATCATACGTTCAATTTCGCTTTTTTGGACGTAAGGATATCTATACGGCCTGATGTTTGGAGGAACACTTCCTGGAATCAAATGAATAGCATGATCATGATCACGAATAGGTGGGAGTCCTTTGGGAGTTTCAAACACCTTGGAATGATTGTCCAAGACTTGTTGGAGATATGTAGAAATAGATGATTTTGGTGTTGGAACTTCTAGTGAGCATAATTGTGCAATTACACCTCGTTGTTCTTTCTTTAGAAGCTTTGTCATGACATTAGAGCTTATTATCTTTCCTGGCTTCCCGGCAATACCCCGTAATTCGACTTCCTTTCCTTCTGAAAAAAATTTCAAGAAACATTCTTGAAAATTAAAAGTTACTGTCCCCAAAGATTGTAACCATTGTACTCCTAGTACAACATCAACACCTACCATAGGAATGGAAAGCATTGGACTAGTCAATACATATTCCCCCATGGTTAGCTTGATATTATGGCATTTTCCAGAGCAATTTATAGTTCCTCCATTTGCAACCATCACTTGCCATTCTGGTGTTGGGTATAGGAAACAATTTAATTCCTTGGCTACCTTACAATGAATAAAATTATGGGTGCTACCTGAATCAATCAACACTATTACCTTTTTCTTCTTGATATGCCCTTCTATCTTGAGAGTTTGAGGAGTGGTAATTCCTGCCAGTGCATTACACGATATGGTCGGATTCATTTCTTCCTCTTCTAGGGCTGGTTCCTGGTGTATATCCTCTTCTTGTTCATTTTCTTCTTCCTCTTCACAATCTATGTAAAATAATTTCTTCTCAAGACACTTATGACCTTTAGTGTATTTGCTATCACAACTGTAGCAAAGCCCTTTTTCTCTTTTTTCTTCCAATTGTTGTGGTGTCAACCTTGTAGGTTGTGGAAATATAGATGTAGCAACACTTCCTTCTTTATAGAATTGAGTGGTAGGCTTCCTTGTCACCATTATTTTACATTCAACTTTTCTTGCCAACCTGAATGCCTTCTCCAATGAATCCGGTTCCAAAACGCGAACTTCATGTTGGATGTTATCCTTTAAAGTGCCTATGAAGAGATCGATCCTGTGTTCCTTTGAAAAATCAGTTACCCTTATATTCAATTTTTGGAAGTCCTCAATGTGCTGCCCCACTAAACCCTTTTATTTGAGATTTATCAATTGTCTAAAGAAGGTGTTGCTCTTTGTATCCTCATAATGTTGTATCATTTCCTCCGTAAAAATTGAGCAAGTGACAATGTTTTTATGGGAGCAAAGCCATCGATACCATATAAATGTATTATTTTCTAAATGTAAATTTGCAATGCGTACCTTTTGTGTGTTTTGCACGTTATGGAGATCAAAATATTGCTCCATCTGTACTATCCATGTTACAAGATCCTTTCCATCAAACTTCCTCATATCCATTTTTGGAATATTATGGTTCTTCCCACCAACATTAGATTTTATGAAATCACGATTAAGATTTATTTTGTTCTCATCATGAGGTTCTTCTACTATCTTTTCACCATTAGGAAACATTTCTTGTATCAACTTTGTCAAACCTTCAATGTCTGCTTTTAGATCATTTTCCATGTTGTATTTCATGTCCGATTCCATGCCATCCATCTTAGCTTCCATGCCTTTCTTTAAACCGTCCATCTTCGCTTCCACGCCTTTCTTCAAAACTTCCATTTCATTTTTTGTTGCTCTTTGCGAGAGTGAAATTTTTTGCACTTGCTCTTGTAATTTTGATAGATCATGTTACAATTCTTCATCTTCATGAGTCATAGTAGAGCCTTCTGAAGGCTTAATGGGTGTTGAATTATTTTTACGGGGCATATTTTAGAACCCAATACTGATATCTATTCTACAATATGCCCTTGGAATCAATTCAAACTGATTTTTCAAACAAGACTTATGCAATTCAGAAAAAAAATACACACCTTTTTCTTGCTTTTGAGGAACTCGAAATTGAAATTGGATTATCTTTGTGATTTCAGCTCTTCAATATCTAAAATTCAGCACTGAAGTAGCCCTCTAAATTCTCTTTTGAATGCCACAATTCTGACTTGATTTGGATTCTTCAAGACAAAATTATGTCCAATCTCCCAAAATGACCTAATTATGAACTGGTTCAGTAGAGAAAACTTTTACGACTTGCCACGTGTCACTGTTTCGTCCTTCACCTTTGAAATTGATAGCCAAGAAACTACAGTCCGTGCACTTGCGACCACTTTTTACGTCACTCCAATTCGATGCTCAGAGAGAGAGTTATTGAACTTTTCCCATGATCACCTCTTTGAGATGAAATTAGGGAGCCTGAAAAAGCACTACCTTCCACAGATCATATCTCCACAAATATTGCGAACCAAGATCTAAATTTTTTTGACGCGTTTCCTCAGGATTTCAGCTTCGCACCCTAAAAATTTCAGATTTTGAACCTTAGTAGAAAAAAAGTTATAGTGCAAATGCCATGATGACCTGTTTAGGAGCTTGAAAAAAGACCTAACTTCCACAGATCATATCTCCAAAAATATTGTGAACCAAGCTCTAAAATTTTTAGAAAATCTTCCTCAGGATTTCAGCTTCGCACCTTAAAAATTTTAGCTTCTGAAACTTCGTAGAAAAAAAAGTTATAGCGAAAATGCCATGATGACTTGTTTGGAGCAGCGAAACCCTGGAATCCAAAGCTCTGATACCAAATGTTGTGTAACCAGCTCCAAAAATAGAAGAAAAGAGATATCAACGCCTTAGAAATAAGCCACTTCAAGGGGGAAACCTCCAATACATTACATAAATGAAAAATTCTTGGATGATACAATTTACAAACCTCCTTTCTATATATAGGAGTCCATGTGGCCATAATGTAATCCTAGTGGGCCACAATGTAATCCTAGCCGACCTAACAATAATAATTTAAGGGCACAATAATAACAAAATGGGGGTTACAAGGGTACAATAATAACAATAAGGGGGTTACACTAATAACAATAAGGTACTATACTAGTAATATAGGGACCTAACATAGGTATGGATCCTTCAATTTTTCCTTGATAGACAAATTAGTATCCCCAATAGAGATATGAGAAGTAGGGGGATTGGTGCCCCGAACACCTGAAATATTACTAGTTTTTCTCATAATAGATCATGGTGATGAGGATTGAAATGAAAAAATAAATGCTTGTACATGGAATTCATAAGTGATATCTATGAGTCAATAAGAGGTATATTAAGAATACACTGTAATGTTATTCCCATATTACCTCACTATAATCAATGCCTTGAAAAAATTCTTTTCAAATATACCAAAAAATAATGTGTTTTCAAGTTCACTTACAAAAAATGGTTCAACATGATGTAAGGAATATTTTGAAATATGGTTGCTATAGCATTGTCGATAGTATATGGATTAAATATTACTACAGTAACAACATTTCTTAATTCATACTAGATGAAAAGATGCAATAATTTCCCTAACTGACTACATATATTATGATTTGCAAGGTCATATATAGAGATGAATGCCAAGTGCTATAACTCTTTGATATACCAAGGGGTTTCCAATAATAATACTAGGAAAAATATTTTATGGCACCAACTAAGGGGGATAGACCACACCACTTAGTCATACTATCTGTCTCCCTAAGTGATATTCTTGATTTACTTTAGCAAGAGGATGACCACAAGTTTATGTAATGATTTTTCAAATGAGCTTAAATGGTTTCTGATATACCCAAGGGTACGTGGAAGACAATTTTGTATGTAGGTGTTCTTTGATGCAGTACTACTTGAAGGGGTACCAACACAGGGTACAAGAGTGTCTAACTAGGTGACACAACTTTTATTTTCAATGTGTATTCTTCCCTGGACATAGTTTTACCCAACGAAAAATAGATCTATGAGTTATTTAAAGACATAAAAACACTTATTTATCCCTAAAATAAATAAATTAAATCCTAAAATCTAGAGGTGTGCTTGGTCAATAAAGAGCTCTAATGCCACTTGTAGTGTTCTTAACCTTTATAATTGAAACACAAAATGGGTATGTGGAGAATATGAATATAAAAAAATAGATACAAGAGACAAATAAGGTGAAATATTCTAAACATATCCTTTTATTATGATAATTAGAAGAAAGAAAGAAATGTTCACTTGAATCTTAAGGTGGTGTGACATCTCATTTAGAAAATCTCCAAATACTACTATACTAGAAAAAACACTCAATAAACTCCTAACTCTTTAAATATATTCTCAATAATAAGCTTTAACCACTTGTGGTACCATCATTAATGAGTACCATCTACGTAGTGGGCCTTATAAAGTGAACCCTTTTACATTAAGTAATTATCCATGACTATCCAGTGTGCCTTATTAAAAGAGGATGGCCACATTCAAAAATTGAATAACTCATAGGTAGCCTAAAGTGGGAAGGTTAGGGCCACATTCAATAATTGACTAACTTCCATGTAGCCTAAAGTGGGGAAGTTAGGGTAGAATCCTAACCTATGTTCCCATTGTCGAAGAGGAAAGTTGAATTCATTAGGGATATAATGTTTTTAGGAAAATCTTTGTTAAACATATTTACCATGCTGGTAAAGGTTATGCTCCTTATTGGTATCATAGAAGATGGGATAAACCCACTTCCCAAAGATGGAATGGAAATAAGGATGTGGCCACCTCTAGTTGAGAATTCTAGAAATAAGGTTGTATAAATTCTCTCCAATATGTTAAAGTTGCAAAAACCATGTGGCACAGTAGCATTAGAAAATAGCATGGCAATAAAAATTTTCCTTCTACTTTGAGGGAGAAATAATGAAATACCTATCTTGATACAAGATGTTACAATGGGAGTAGTTGTACCTCAAATGGGGACTTTATATATAGGATGATTAGTACTCTCAATAGAGGTATCAGAGGAAGGGAGTCTGGGTCCCCCAACACCTAAATTATTAGTGGTGTAATTCATGATAGACATTTACTGAAGAGGATTCAAGTGTAAAACTAGACCTTTGTGTTGAAAGTCACAAATGTGTAGAATAAGTGAACTCTATGGGTCAATAAGAGGTGGATTAATTTTTTTAGAGTCGTATTAGGGATATACTCAATTTCAAGTGGCCTAAAACCATGCTAAGGAAGAGGGGATTATGCCCTTCTAGGTCTAGGTCTATCTAAATCCCTTAACAACTGGCTAGAGGTTAGTTCTCTTTGCACTTGTTCTCCCCTTATGGAACTATTCAGGGAAAAGTGTGTCTCTTCTTCTAACTCATTTAGATGTGGTTTGAGATCATTTTAACTTTACATGGTAGCAAGTGGCTCCAAAATTTCGAGAGTGATGCCTAAAATCCTCTAAGATTGGAAGAGTGATTAATTTGTCTCTTTGAACTAAAAGGATAGTAAAAGAAAAAATCAATTAAATACTAGGCTTTCTACTCTTTTACCAAAAATCAATCCATTCTAAAATTCCTAATAGGGAAACAATAGGCACACTACTCTTCCAAAGAAAACTCCAAGGTGGTTAGGCCATGGAACTTAATGAATGAAGAGCCATTCAATAATTCTTCTCAAAATTGGTTTGAGATGATTAGGTCCCAAATCCAAATAATGAAGGTACAAGAGACAATTTTAGTAACCCTCATGTAAAAATAACCTAAGGTTCAAGTGCCCTTGTGAATACGGGCACCATATAAAGGAGTCTAAATAGATGTTAGGCACTTGTCTCATGTATTTCAAGCACTTACCACTTGTAGTCACCAAGGCCATATCCTATATAAAATCCACTAAGGTTACCATTTTGCAACATAAAATTGAGTGGGAAATCCTGGGTTAGGGTTTTATGTTTGGGAAATGAATGTAGAACTTAGTTTTATACTTGAAATCCTAGAGAAATGATGCCACCTCAAGGATTTTACACTTCAACTAAAGTTCTTTTATATGCATATCCCACTAAAAAAATAAGAGGGGATAACCTTAGTACTTTCTTTACTTTAACCTCATGATTGGAATGTGTGTAAGTCACGCTTTCCTAATTAATTTCATTGCTAATATTGGACTTTAAACACTCACTATTGACTCAAAATTTTCTTTTACATCCTTGGAGAGTTTAGTTTTCTACCGACACCATGGGAAAATTTACAAAGTTGAGAGATTAGTTGGATTCTATAGGGACAATATTGGAGGATAAGGAGTTGGTGTCCATTCCTTGATTGAACTTATTCCATCTCATAATCCTTTTCTCCAAGGTATTTTTTCTCATGAGAAGTTGATTTATTTTTTAAAGATTTTGGATAACCTTCTATAGTAAGATATTAGGCTGGAGTCTTATGTAGTTTAACAAGAGGAAGTAGAAGAACTAACCCTTGTTGGGAAGATGGGGAAGGGAAGAAGGAAATGATACAATAATAGTAAGAAGGATTATTCAAGCATTGAAAATAAATATTTGAGTATGGTGAAATGTTTTAGGTGCCACTAATTGGGAAACTCTAGCTAGTGCTAATTCCTTATAATACTAGTGTATCCCCTTATTGTTATTGTTAATATAGCCCCCTTATTTTTATTATTGTTCCCATGTAGTCCCAATATTTTTATTATTGTGCCCCATAGGAGCCCACTATTGTTATTGTTGTGCCCTTACATTGTTACTGTTATGTCGGCTAGGATTATATTGTGACCCATTGGACTCCTATATATAGAAAGGAAGTTTTTTCATTTGTATCATCCAATAATTGTTCATTTATGTAATGCAAAGCATGTTTCCCCCTTGAAGAGGTTGATTTCTAAGTCGTTGATCTATATTTTCTTCTATTTTGTGAGCTGGTTTCATTACATTTGGTATCAGAGCTTTGGATACTATGGTTTCGCTACTGAATGTAGAAATTTATAACACAGTTCTGATACCATGTAGAAATTTGAATAACTGATATGTTATCCACCGAGATTCTCCTGATCACACACTATTTTAGCTTCATGTATAATACAGAATCTCTTCTACCATTGATCATCACATGCGGAAATAAAATCAATTGCATGCACACATTAAAGCCATAAAAATTCACACATATGAACACAGTATTTCATGGGAAAGCTTAAAGCTGAAAACCCCCAACTATCTGTATATTATACATGTCATGAGATCATGTAACAATCATAGTACAAAGCTCTTTGTAATCTCAATATACTACCTCCCTTGCTACACACTATCAAGCTAGATCTAGCAAAACTCATGCTCCAACCTTTAGCCACTTGATAGCCAACCTGAATTGCGTTATCAAGCTATGGGATGGCCTCTTTATATAGATAAACCACCCATCCTGAACTGTGCAATCCTCATGGGTTACTCCACCCATCTGTGTGTTGCAAATAGCAATAGTATAGTCACAACCGATAGTTAACCTGCTCTTTCACCTATTTCTACACTGGTCTCCACTGAAACTATCCATGCACTGAAGTTAACTGATGTATTCTTTAGTTGATTTATGAGTTTATAATTAGTGAATTAATTAATAATTAATTCACACCACTCTCACTAATTGTATCTATTAGTTAACTTGGATACAAAAAGCTCAACTATGTTTAGATTAGTGAATCCACAACTCCACTTAACTTCAATCAACTCCCACCAAACTCGCTACGAGTTCTAACTGCAAGTCTTCATAACAAATACCTTCCACTTAAACTCCTCAGAAAGCGATTTCTTCCACACCTGCAGATGCCACATCCAGGCATCAAATCAAGTGCTTCAAGAGAAGCGACAATGTTTAGAGTCCAAATATTATTAAGAGCTAATAATATTCGATTGTTCTATTTTTAGCCCACCAGTCTAAAAATAGACTTCGACCTAAATGCTAAAAATAGAGATCCATCTATTTTTACCAACTCGATCAATCATCCAAGAATAGCATACTGCAGCTCCCGGTCCATGATCCATATGTCTAAAAATAGACATAGTCTAAAAATAGACTTTGCGACAAAAATCACCTGTGTGGCCCCCACCTAGTTTAGGTGATCACTTTCCAACTAGGATCAGGAAAGATGTTTCAGGATGCCTCCTTCACTGTTTCTTGTTGCAATCTTCAACACTCCCTCTCAACAAGAAAGGGTTGTCTTTGCATGCGACATGCAACTCCATGTATTCGCCCTGCAACCTTCACAAGCGCCATGCAACTCCATGCATCTACTCTGCAACTCCTCTGAAACTGAATAGGCTCCAAAAAACTCAATCCGGCTCTCTTGATGCATCTAGCACATCTATCATCAAAGTCTTCGACTTCGCTGAAGGAAAGCACATGTTACCGTGAACCACAGATTCATGACTTTTTGCACCCATGCACTTCCTTGCACTTACGTTAACTCGATCCGCGTCCGTATCCTGGCACCGTCACTTTGATCCGCTCGTATCACTCCAATCGATTCATCGCCACGCCATGGCACCTCAGCCGTGTTCAACCAGAGATCCACACCATCTCGCGAGAATCTTACCTGCAAATCTCCCTCATGGGATTAATCATGCATGTCGCCCCACCTCTCACCTGGTGGTATAGCTGCATGCACTCCCTCTGCCCGTCTGGCACGAAATTTCTCTGCATGAGTGGTCTCTTCAACTCCATGATCCTCTTGTGGCTGCTCCACATCTCAAGGTTCACTTTCACCTGCATGAAAAACTTGCTCCCTCTCAAGCATCAGTTGCATGTCTTCCTTCCGCTTCCCAACAGTAGGAAGCTCCGTAGACATCCCATCTACATCAAATCTATAAAGATTCTTCTGCATCTCCAGTTGTGGCTGCTCCACAACCTTCCGAGACTGCTTCTCACGCTGCATGTTGAGAGGCTCCCTTTCAACCACCAAGTCACTAACCTCTGCTTTGCTCTTCAAAGCTTTGCATGCATCTTGTACCTCAGTGCATGTAGATTCTTGGCTCGCGCACATTGCAATTGTTCCGCCGTCGCAAAATTTTCTAACAAAAGAGCTGATTTTAAATCGATGATATCTCCCTCATCCGAGCTCCGATTTGATCGATTTTTTTTTTCAATTTGGGTGTTTTTTTGCAAGGAATCCAAATATGCTATTTTTTTTCTGAAAATATTACACCAAAAATTTCAAATATTCTCTGCAATCTCGCGCACTCAAAAATTCTTGCTCTCATTCCATGTAGAAAATCTATAACATGTACTGTGGTTTTCTTTTTTTGCTAAATATTTTCCCCCGAGTTTATCCTAAAACTCAACTGCTTCAACGTTTTGCAATTGCTCCAATGATGATCAATATCGCTCGATACCATGTAGAAATTTGAATAACTGATATGTTATCCACCGAGATTCTCCTGATCACACTATTTTAGCTTCATGCATAATACAGAATCTCTTCTACCATTGATCATCACATGCGGAAATAAAATCAATTGCATGCACACATTAAAGCCATAAAAATTCACACATATGAACACAATATTTCATGGGAAAGCTTAAAGCTAAAAACCCCCAACTATCCGTATATTATACATGTCATGGAGATCATGTAACAATCATAGTACAAAGCTCTTTGCAAGCTCTCATGCACTACCTCCCTTGCTACACACTATCAAGCTAGATCTAGCAAAAACTCATGCTCCAACCTTTAGCCACTTGATAGCCAACCTGAATTGCGTGTTTCAATGCTATGGGATGGCCTCTTTATATAGATAAACCACCTGGATTGAACTTCACAATCCTCATTGATTACTCCACCTATCTGTGTGTTGCAAATAGCAACAGTATAGTCACAATTGATAGTTAACCTGCTCTTTCACCTATTTCTGCACTGGTCTCCACTGAAACTGTCCATGCACTGAAGTTAACTGATGTATTCTTTAGTTGATTTATGAGTTTGTAATTAGTGAATTAATTAATAATTAATTCACACCACTCTCACTAATTGTATCAATTAGTTAAACTGAATACAAATAGCTCAACTATGTTTAGATTAGTTAAACCGAATACAACTCCACTAACTTCCTCAATCAACTCCACCAAACTCTGTCACATGAGTTCTAACTGAAGTCTTCATGCAATAGCTTCACTTAAACCCTAGGAAAAGCGTATTTCCTTTTGTCAGCTGCATGTGCCACATCTAGGCATCAAACTGAAGTGCTTCAAGATAATAAGATAATGTTTATAGTCCAAATATTATTAAGAGCTAATAATATTTGACTGTTCTATTTTTAGACAGGCAGTCTAAAAATAGACTTCGACCTGTATGTCTAAAAATAGATGTCCATCTATTTTTACCAACTTGACCAATCATCCAAGAATAGCATCCCGAAACTCCTAGACCATGCTCCATATGTCTAAAAATAGACTTTTCGACAAAAATCACGTGTGGTCCCCACCTAGTTTAGGTGATCACTTTCCAACTAGGATCAGGAAAGATGTTTCAGGAGGCCTCCTTCACTGTTTCTTGTTGCCATTTTCAACACTGAAAACAGGTCATATTTGAATTTTCGCTATAAATTTTTTGCTACATAGGTTAAGAAGATGAAAAAAAACCATTTGAGCTGCAATACAGAGGAACTTCGTGTAACAATTTCAGATCTTGGTTAGCTATATTTTTGGATATATGATCTGAGGAAGTTAGCGTTTTTGCAGGCTCCAGAATTTCATCTCAAACAAGTGGCCGAGGGAAAATTGTCATAACTTTCGTTTTAGACATCAGATTGGAATTTTTTAAAAAGTGGCTGAACGTGCATGGAATTTAGTTTATTTTTTATCGATTTCATATTTGAAGAATAAAACAGTGACATGTGGCACATCGTGCAATTTTTCTCTACTGAACCAGTCCATAATTAGGTCATTGTGGGAGATTGGGCATAAATTTGCCTTGAAAAATCCAAAATAAAGTCTAACCCATGGCATTGGAAAGAAGACTCAGAGGAATACCATAGGACCTGTTAGCACCCAATCTGAACCTCAGGCTGAAAAAGGCAAATCAGGGTAACAACTAAACCACGCTTAGCCTTGTAGCTAGCTCTACAAGGACATGAGAGGGCTCTCTTCGTAGAATAGATATTCAATAACACGATAATAAACTGATTTTAGGCTAGATATATGACTATGAAAAGGGTTTTGATAAATGATTGAATTTTTAGGGATGTATGGGACAAAAAGGACAACATGAGCTGAGGAATTAAATCAGGACACAGGGTATTTCATGGGGCAAGATAGGCAGGAGATTTAGCAATCTAGTTGAGATAATATGGAGTGGAAGGACTGTTGAGAAGCTGAAAAGGGCATAATAAATGGATCCTTTTCAAACAGAAGAAAATACACAGAGTATGAATGATTCCCCAAGGCAGAGCATGTAAAATGGATTCTACCTTTCTAACTTGAAAACATTCAATTGGAAATGTTTATGAACGAATGTTGCAAACATAACAACGTACATATGAACAAAAAAGAGAGACATATGCTAAAACTCATACCACATGAATCCCACAAATCAGAGCTGCATCACTTTATTAATTCCCTGCCAAAATTGTACAAAAGGAGCACAAAGCTCACTGCCACACTGTTCCCCTACTTCTGAGTTTTTTTAGACCTCAGACTCTCCAGCCACTTTTACGAATGATTAGAATTTAGAATAAATAGACCGATCTGCAGGAATACAAATCGATGGGAAGAGGAGAAACCACAACTGAAGATGGAAGGCCTAAAGCCAGCCATCTCTTCGTAAAGGAAGAGCTGCGTTACATAATTTCATTTGAAATATTTTGGTCATCCAATGTGGAGGTGAAACCTGTAGTGTGGATCTCTTTGAATCATTACTGAGGATGTGACTGTTACAGTTTTGTCTCTCGGCCCCTGACGTTTCGATTTCCTTTAGTTCTTCATTTTCTGGCCTTTAATAGAATGCTGATAAATATGAATTTATGCTTTTTCGTGAAGGGGAAAAATGCGTTTTAAATGGGAAAAGGGAAGGGAAATGGAGGCGGGACCCAAGGTAATCGCAATCACAAATCGGGAGGTGGGACGGAGCGGGATGGTGTATACAATATTTCCGATGCGATGGGGAGGAAGGCCTTTGTAATAAACAAATGTAACCAAAGTTTTGAATCAACAAAGGGCTAGGCCTTTTATTTATGAACGAGCGGAAGCACTGATGGTGGGACCCAAGGACCAATCACAATCGCAAATTGGAAGGGGAGAGTAATCGCAATCGGGAAGCAGGGATGTGTGATTAAGCGATTAGACGTGGGCCGTCCGATCGGCAGGGAAGATCGATGGTTGTGGGTTAATCGGGGGCGAGCCATTGGCGGAGTCAATCGGAGGTGGGATTTAAAACCATGCGATTGGAACGTTCCGATTGGTGGAGGACCGTTGGATTAGATGATGAGATCGATGGCTCTGGTGTAATCGGGAGTGTGTCAATCGGAGGGTGTCAATCGGAGGGGGACTTACGGAAGTGCCGATTGTGATGGTGCGATTGAATGTGGGCCGTCCGATCGGCGGGGAAGATTGACAGTGCTGGATCAATCGGGGGTTGTTGTGATCGGAGGAGCAGATCGAGAGTCGGAAGGGAGACTTGCGATCAATCGCATCGGAGTCTTTTGCGATTGGGGTGATCGAAAGGAAAGATGCGATCGGGAGATCGGAAGGAGGGACTGCGATTGATCGGATTGGAGTTTTATGCGATGGGCCAATCGGAATATTCAAATAAACGTTGCGATTTGCGATTGAACAAATTTTGCGATTGCGATTTATAACAAAGACTTTAGCTTTATATCATAAGGTTTATATTTAATGCGCAGTGGGGAAGTGATATACACGGCGGGGGCTTATATATGATATAACTTTGCTTACAAGGTCTATGGGTGTGGAAAAGGGGAAGTGGTTTTAATTAAATCGCATTTGTATTTATAATGCGATTTTATAATCGGAAAGTGGGAAAGGGGTTTTAAAGGGATTTGATCATAAAGTTAAAGAGGAAACATGGGAAATATGGGGGCTTAGGGAATAGAGGGCTTTTACTTCACTTAAGCATAAAATTCAATCCAGAATTCAGTTTTGAGAGTGTAGTATATCGTTGGAAAGCTCTTTCCAGGCTCTTTCTGATGGATCTAATTTGAAGATGATCTGGTACCGAAAATGTTGTGGAAAAATTCTCTGAAGGCAGGGACATCACTTTGTGGAGATAACAACTTATGAATTGTGACTGAAAAGCAAAGTATTATATTTTCACCTCAAAACATGGTTTTGAGGTGAAAATTGCACCAAACAGAATAAATCATATCTTTGGTTTTCCTGGTGCCGTGCCTTTGTATTTATTGACTTCCTCATGACCTTGCTGATCTTTATTGACACTTGACTCATTAATTTGACCGTGGTGAAACCTTAGAGACTAATGAGACCCATCCTATGACCTACTGATATGATTTTGAGAATGAAAGAGACTAATGACTGAAGACCATAGGGAGGAAAATCAACAAGTACCTCATGAGGGAAAACTGATAAAAATTACTACCGTCAATGAATCCATGACCTAGCGGAATGGTGAAATTTTATACAGTATGAGACACCTAATATGCAAATGCAAAAGAGCAGTTTTGATCACTGATGGCAGTATGAATGGAATGACACTAACAGGACCTAAGTTCAAATCTTGGGGGATTTGAAATCACATATATATATCAAGTTCAATATTGAGCTCCTCAAAAGCAAAAAAAAAAAGTGTGTTTTAATTTTTTTTTTTTCAATTTTATAAACTTTGTTTAAAAAATCAGTTTGATGTGATTCCAAGGGCATATTGAAGCATTGTTACTAGTATTGGGTTCTGTAATTCTTTCCAAAAATAATTCCACACCCATTAAGCCCTCAGAAATATCTACTATGAAGCATGAAGAGGAATAAGTGCAACATGATATATCAAAATTACGAGACCAAGTGCAACAAATTTCACCCTCGCAAAATGTAACCTAAAATGAAATGGAAGCTAAAATGGATGGTTTGAAGAAAGGTATGGAAGCTAAGATGAATGGCGTGGGAGCTAAGATGGATGGAATGGAAGCTAAGATCGATGGTATAGAAGAAAAACTAAAATGCAACATGGAAGACATGAAGAATGATCTAAAAGTAGACATGGAAGGTTTGAAGGAAGGTTTGACAAAGTTGCTACAAGAAATGATTCCTAATGGCGAAGAGATAGTAGATGAAACTCATGATGAGAACAAAATAAATGTTAATCATGATTTAATAGACTCTAATGTTGGATTTAAGACCCACCATATTCCAAAGATCGATATGAGAAAGTTTGATGGAAAGGATCTCGTAACATGGATACTAAAGATGGAGAAATACTTTGATCTCCATAATGTGAAAAACATGCAAAAGGTACACAATGCAACTTTATATTTAGAACCCAATACATTTCTATGGTATCGATTGCTTTGCTCTTGTAAAAAATTGTCACTTTGTCATTTTTTACGGAGGAAATGATAACACATTATGAGGATGCAAAGAGCAACACCTTCTTTAGCCAATTGATAAATCTCAAACAAAAGGGTTCAATGGTGGAGCACATTGAGGACTTGAAAAAATTGAATATAAGGGTAAAGGATATTCCAAAGGAGCACATGATTTATGTCTTCATAGGGAATTTAAAGGATAACATCCAACATGAGGTTCAACTTTGGGAACTTGATTCATTGGAAAAGGCATTCAGGTTGGCAAGAAAATTTGAAAGAAAAATTATGGTGACAAAGAAGCCTGCCACTCACAACTATAAATATGGAAGTGTTTCTACTCCTAGAATTCCACAACGTACAAGGTTGAGACCAAAAAAATTGGAAGAAAAAAGAGAAAAAGGGCTTTGATATAGTGTTGATAGAAAATATACTAAAGGTCATAAGTGTGCTCAGAAGATTTTTTTTTACATAGATTGTGAAGATGAGGAAGAAAAGGAAAAATAAACTTTGAAAGAAGAGGATATACACCAGGAACCAACCTTAGAGGAAGAAGAAATGAATCCAACCATATCCCGTAATTCATTGGCATGAATTACCACTCCTCAAACTCTCAAGATAGAAGGACATATCAAGAAGAAAACTTTAATAGTGCTGATTGATTCGGGTAGTACCCATAATTTTATTCATTGTAAGGTAGCTAAGGAATTGAATTGCTTCCTATACCCAGCACCAGAGTGTCAAGTGATGGTTTCAAATGGAGGAACTATAAATTTCTATGGAAAGTGCCATAATATCAAGCTAACCATGGGAGAATATGTATTGAATAGTCCAATTCTCTCCATTCCAATGGGTGGTGTTGATGTTGTACTAGGAGTACAATGGTTGCAATATTTCGGGATGACAACTTTTAATTTTCAAGAAATTTTCTCGAATTTTTTTTTTGAAGGAAAGGAAATGTAATTACAGGGTATCATAGGGAGGCATGAAAGATAATTATTTCTAATGTCATGAAAATATTTTGAAGAAAGAACAACAAGGCATAATTGCACAATTATGCTCATTAAAGGTTCAAACATCAAAATCATCTATTTCTCCAGATTTCCAAAGAGTGTTGGAAAATCATTCCAAGGTGTTTGAGACTCCCAAAGGACTCCCACCTATTCGTGATCATGATCATGCTATTCATTTGATTCCAGGAAGTGTTCCTCCAAACATCAGGCCTTACAAATATCCTTATGCTCAAAAGAGTGAGATTGAACGTATGGTTGCAAAAATGCTAGAGGCTGGTATAATTCAACCTAGTCAAAGTTATTTCTCTGTTCCAGTAGTATTGGTGCAAAATAAGGATGGATCATGACATATGTGTCCAGATTATAGGGAGCTCAACAAGCTCACTATTAAAGATAAATTTCCCATCCCCGTCATTCAATGAATTATTGGATGAATTACATGGAGAAATTTACTTCAACGAGCTGGATCTTTGTTCTAGATATCATCAAATTAGAATGAAGATTGAAGACATTTTGAAAACATCATTCAGAACTCATGAGGGTCATTATGATTTTTTTGTCACGCATTTTGGCCTTACTAATGCACCTTCCACATTTCAAGGTTTGATGAATTCCATTTTCAAACCCTTCCTTAGAAAATTTGTGTTAGTATTTTTTGATGATATACTAATCTACAACAAGTCTTGGAAGGATCATATTCAACACATTGATAGGGTGCTCAAACTACTGGAGGAGAAAAAATTATATGCAAAAACCTCCAAATGTTTCTTTGGAGTACATGAGGTGGAATATTTTGGTCATATTGTATCTCATGAGGGTGTTAAGGTAGACCCTAACAAACTTAAATAAATTAATGAATGGAAAATCCCTACAACCATAAAGCATCTTCGAGGATTTCTAGGGTTAACAGGGTATTATCGCAAGTTTGTTAAGAATTATGGGAGGATATCAACACCTCTAACATCATTACTGAAGAACGATTCATTTTCTTGGACTCCAGAAGCAACTAAGGCCTTTGAACATATTAAAGAGGCAATGTGCCAAGCACCGGTCTTAGCTATGCCAGACTTCACAAAAACTTTTATTGTGGAATGTGATGCCTCAGGAAATGTAATTGGTGCGTTTTTTATGCAAGAAGGAAGATCCATTGCTTTTGAAAGTCGTCCAATCAAAGGAAAGTATTTACATAAACCTATTTATGAGAAGGAAATGTTGGAAATACTACATGCACTAAAGAAATGGCGATCTTACCTAATGGGAAGACACTTCAAGGTAAAAGCAGATCATGATAGTTTTAAATACTTTTTGGAACAAATATTATCTTCAAAAGAGCAGCATAAATGGGTCACAAAGATGTTGGATTATGACTTTGAAATCATCTACAAAAAAGGGAAGCAAAATTTTGTTGCAAACACACTCTCAAGAAAGGATGAGGATGTCGAAGAATGGATTTGTGCCATTTCTATTATCCAACCTGAGTGAACAACCAAAGCAAGGGATGAATGGAAGAATGATGAAGAGGCGTGGACACTCATTCAAAATTTGCACCAAGATCCTAGTACTATATCTGAAGCATTTATTTGGAAAAATGATTCATTATGGTACAAAGATCGCTTATATCTTTGTAAGCTTTCCCAAATAAAACAAAAGATTCCTTTAGAATTGCAAACCTCTCCCTTAGGAGGGCACTTTGAATTTTTAAAAACTTACCACAGGGTCAAGAAGGATTTTTTTTGGGATGGCCTTAAATATGATATTCAAATGTTCGTGGCAGAATTTTTGGTTTGCCAACAAAATAAATTTGAGACAATTAAGACCCCAGGTCTATTACAACCTTTATCCATTCCAATTCAACGTTGGGAGGAGGTTTCAATGTATTTTTAACATAGGTTTACCCAAGTCCGAAGGAAATACTATCATCATGGTGGTAGTTGATAGACTTACCAAGTATGCAAAATTTTGTGCATTATCTCATCCATTTAAGTCTATTACAGTTGCTACTGCATTTATGGAAACAATTCAAAAGCTACATTGAAACACAAAGATCATTGTAAGCGAAAGAGATCCCATTTTTACAATAAATTTTTGGATGAAATTATTTTCTTGTTACTCAATTACTTCATAGCTCAAAATATCATCCTCAATCTGATGGGAAAACTGAGACAATGAACAAATGTTTGGAAGGATATCTTTGTTGCTTTGTATCCGATAAACATACACAATGGGTCAAGTGGTTACCTCTAGCGGAATGGTGGTATAACACTTCCTTCCATTATGCAGCTAAAATGACCCCATTTATGCCACTTTATGGATATCATCCACCATCCATAACATCATATTTAAGGGAAAATTCTAAGGTTCAAGAAATGGAAGATCACATCGAGCATCAACAACAAGTTCTCCAACTCTTAAAGGATTAGCTCACTTTAGCGCAGAATCGAATGAAACAATAGGTAGATCAACATCATAGCCAAAGAAGTTTTGATGTAGGAAAATGAGTATTTTTACGGCTACAACCATACCAAAAAACGTCCCTCAAGAAAGCTAAGAAGGATAATAAATTATCACCAAAGTATTATGGTGCTTACAAGGTGTTGTAAAATATTGATAATATGGCATACAAACTGGAGCTTCTTGCATCTTCCCGAGTGCACCCAATTTTACATGTTTCTCGCTTAAAGAAGGTTTATAGGTGACAAGCTACCAGTTCAAACAATATTGCGAGTGTTATCAGCCAAAAATTTTCAAAACATCATTGTGTCAACTCTGTTTTTGATCATGGTCTCAAAATGGGTTTAAAAGTCATTTTAGGTTTTGGTTAAGGGTAGGTTATTTTTTTTTGTAAGTTTAAAGGTCACCATTGAATTCAAATAAAGTCTTTAGAGGTCCATTCCATGATCAAATACTCACATTTTCCATTTAGGGGTCATTCCATAAGGTTTCGGGTTAAATTTACGAAATTAGCCAAGAATCCTCCGTTTCATAGTGCCGCTAGTTCAAAAAAGAGGATTTGATCTACGAAAGCGTTGATACTTTCGTAGCACAAACCGCGAAAAATACACTGTGGGCACTACGAAAGTGTGGTTTCTTAACCGTATTGTCAATTAAGCCAAAATATATCAAAATCCATTGGGGAATGATAGGATAAGAGTATGGTGAGTCAGTTAGTTATAAAATTCATTGTACTTACTTGTCTTACAGTCATCATTGTCATGATAGGGCATGTGTGAAGCATCATTCAGTTACGAGATGACACCTTAAATTCAAATTCTTGCCTAATTTGGTCACTCTCGTTTTCATTTTCTTCCATACAAATGTCTAAGCTCTGAAGCTGTCAAGCTAAGCCTGTGGGTGTTCTATATAAAGGCTATCTTCCACATTCTCAAGCGAGGCTGTTCCATAATCAAGCGAGGCTGATCATATATACAAGTGAAGCTGTTTTACAGATTTAAGAGAAGCTGACAGGTTTTTCTAAAGAAGCATGGCAGAGGAGAAGAAAGTCCACAGAGGGGGACATTGCTTAAGATATGAGACTGAAAATTTGAAGGCTATAATTGAAGATCAAACAGTGATGGAGGATTTTAGCAAAGCAGGTTGTCTCCGGTTTTGTGAAAAGCTGCAGGGTTGCCACACTCAGGTGTCTAAATAATTTTCCTTACACTTCAGTGGAACAACTACTAATATTGGGATGTTAAATGTGCCAGTTACTCCTGAGATGATTGCTTCTATGACAAAAATACCAGGGGGGCAAGAGACTTGGTTTAAAGGTTTTAAGTTTGGCATGGAACCATGCAAGGAATTCATGAAACCTGAGTATACAGATATGGACCTGAATAATGAAATACTTAGAAGCTGTATCAAAGACACCTATGCCAAGCTACCGTTCAACATTCAAAGATACTTTACATGTGAAGGAAGGTACCACAAAGTTTATACTTATCATTTCAAGATACTTCTACATTTCATAGGTATGATATCACTAGATTTTCCCTTCTACTTGCATAGGAGCCTTGCCAAAATGTATGATAAAGTACAAGCCAAGTCTGATGGTTGTGAAACATCTTTGTTTCACCATGGTTTGATAAAGTTATTGGTGTTGAATGAGCTTCAGAAAATAAGCAGGGATTGGTCTTATTTTTTGTTTATGAATGGTTTTGAATTGGAAAACCTAACCCCAACTAGAAACCCTAAACCTAAAGGAACTCCTTCAATACCAGTAGTAGAGTATAGATAGCCTGTGGTTGTAAAATCAAAGAGGTTTGTAAAGTTGAAACCAAGGAAACAAGTTGAGGAAAGGACAGAGAAGACACAATTTCTTGTTGCAGCAACTCCATCACCTGCAAAATAGAGGTCAAAAGGTGTCTAAGAGGCTAAAAAAAAACAAGTGGCCAATAAGAAGGAAATTAAGAGAGTGACAAGAAGCCAAGCAGTGGCATCAAAGGGAAAAACAATTGTTTCAGGTACAAAGGAAAACCTAGTAATTAAAGGAAATTTAGATGACATTCTTCATGCAATTGATATAGAAGAGACACCCATCGTGCAAGCTAATTTCATTGGAGTATATGAACACAAATAGAAAAAGGCTAAGTCAGCTAAGAAACTTGAAATTGAGGGTGAAAATGCAACCTTTATATTTCAAGCAAGGAAGCCTTTAACTAGGCATGCTAAGAAGCTCAAGGAAGGAAACAAGGAGGTCCAAGAAACTGTTGAAACAACTAGAGTCCCTCAAGAGGTGGTTGATCTCTCATCACCAATAGTGGAGCATGCAACCAACAAGACAATGAAGGGAAAAGAACACATGACAGAGTGTCAACATCTTGAGGAGAGATTGAAGCTAGAAAACCAAGGGATTGCAATGATGAGAAAGAGGGCCAGAAAGCACATCATTGAAAAAATAGAGTTTAAAAGAGTGAAGGCACTTTGGGAAGGTCAAACTGGTTCTAGGTCTGATATTCCAAGCAGTGCAGAACAATTTTTTACATGGATAGTTCCAACCATCAAGGAAGAAAAAATTGTCAGAGTGATCAATACTCACTTGAGAGCCAGTAATAGAAGACTAAGAGACCAAGTGGAGGATTTGGAGCTACAGCTGAAACTGACTCAGGATGAACTAAAAAAAAAGTTGCAGAATGACAAATTATTAAAAAGTCAAAGGCTAAATCAAAGGGAAAATGAAGAACAAATCTCATGAAATTTGGGTTTTTAGTTCATATGACTGTTTGTTTTGATTAAACCAGTGGTATTATGAATTTTTGGTACATTTTTGGTTTGAATTTTGAAGAAATCTAGATAAAACTGCTCACTCAACAGTTTCGTATCACAAACAATGCAAAAAGGGTGAAAAGCGCTACGAAACTGCTATAACAACTTTTTTCACCCTTTCTCATAAATTTTTGGAGGGAAAATGTGTGTATTATGACCTGAAATTGCTAGGGAAGTTGTGTTAAGTGAATATGAAGATAACCCTGAAGGAAAGAAACCAAAATTTTGAAGGCAAATGGGTTAAAAGATTGCGCTACGAAATTGTGTTGTTTTCGTAGCGTAGGTCTGTTTCTGCTATTTTGGTCAGTTTGATGGTGATTTAGTACAACTGACACTTAAGGATTATTTTTGGGGTATGTTATTTCAGTTCCTGACAGAAAATAACCTCGAAGTCATGGGTTCATAGTGGTCATAGTGTCTCAAGAACACAAAGAATCCTAACCCTAGAAAACAGGGGACAATTTCCTAGTTTGCAGGAGATCAGCATTAAGGTCATAAAGTGTTGGTGCTTATCATCTGGATTCGACCTTATGGGCATACAGTTGGAAAATGATGTAATCTAGTTTAGATAAGGTTTTTATGAGTAGAGTTAAGGAGTTTGAATCCTATTTGTAATAGGACTGTTCATTAGGTTTGCAACTATCATTTTGTAATAAATACCATGTCACATGGTTAGGCAAGGTATCAAAAAGTAGGAATTCGATGTATCTATCTCAGGATAAGGTTATCCTATGCTGTAAATGATCTATAAAGATGAAAAATTTGAAATTCTAGGGGTTGGAATTTTTTTAGCAAAAAGACTGTGTTTATTACAAGCGACTGGTTTTCAGCTTAATACAGAGTTTTCTACTTAGCCAACTCAAGATTCATAAAGAGTTCTAGTGTATTATTTTTCTAATGGCATCTTTTTACTATCCTATTGCAGTGGTGTTTGCTTATGTTACTCAACATTCATCATTGATGCTCTGACTTCCTTCATAGACAAACTGACTGTGTGTTTTACAGTTTCACATGTGTTTCTCAAGACTTGAAATCTGATATGCCTTGACTTCCATGCTGAGTAGATTGTTTTGTTTTACTGAAGCTATTTTGACTTCATAAGCCCAGTGTGCACTTTATAATGTGATTTAAAACCAATTTATATCATTTATCTTCTTATTACCCCACATAGAGTTAGCTATCTATATTTCTATAAAAAATCATTAACCCTTGAGAGAGCCCTCTCAGGTTGAGGAGGCTAAGCCTCAATCAAAATATTGGTATGAAACAGTTACATAAGATTGATTTGATTGGCAGCCTTTCAGGTATGATTTTGTGATAACAACGAGAACTTGAAAAAAAAGGAAAAATCATATTGGAACCTAAAGTAGTCACATCAACAAGAAGTCGAAAACTACGAAATCGATCAATTTTATAGTATCTCATCAAGTGGAAGAACTTACCCATTGAAGATTCGACATGGGAGGATGGGAAGTTTATACAGAAGCATCCATAACTACTCAAAATCAAGTTGAGACAATTAAGACCCAGTGTCTGCTACAACCTTTATCCATTCCAAGTCAACGTTGGGAGGAGGTTTCAATGGATTTTATCATAGGTTTACCCAAGTACAAAGGAAAGACTATCATCATGGTGATAGTTGAAAGACTTACCAAGTATGCACACTTTTGTGCATTATCTCATCCATTTAAATCCAATACAGTCGCTACTGCATTTATGGAAACAATTCAAAATCTACATAGAAACCCAAAGATCATTGTGAGTGACAGAGATCCCATTTTTATAGGAAATTTTTGTATGAAATTATTTTCTTGTTTGGGCACTCAATTAGCTCATAACTCATCATATCATCCTTAATTTGATGGGAAAATTGAGATAGTGAAAAACTGTTTGGAAGGATATCTTCGTTGCTTTTTATCTGATAGATAGACACAATGGGTCAAGTGGTTACCTCTGGCTGAATGGTGGTATAACACTTCCTTCAATTCTGCAGCTAAAGTGACCCCATTTATGGCACTTTATGGATATGATCCACCATCCATCACATCATCTTTAAGAGAAAATTCAAAGGTTAACGAAGTGGAAGATCACATCGAGCATCAACAAAAAGTTCTTCAACTCTTAAGGGATAACCTCACTTTGGCACAGAATCGAATGAAACAACAGGCAGATCAACATCATAGCCAAAGAAGTTTTGATGTAGGCAATTGGGTATTTTTATGGCTACAACCATACAAATAAATGTCCCTAAAAAAAGATAAGAAGGATAATAAATTATCACAAAAGTATTATGGTACTTACAATGTGTTGCAAAAGATTGGTAATATGGCATAGAAATTGGAGCTTCTTGCATCTTCCCGAGTGCACCTAGTTTTCCATGTTTCTTACTTAAAGAAGGGTATAAGTGACAAGCTCTCAGTTCCAACAATATTGTTAGAACTTGATGAAGAAGGAAAAAACATATTGGAACCTGAAGCATTCACATAAATAAGAAGTCGACAACTACGAAATCAATCAATTTCAGAGTATCTCATCAAGTGGAAGAACTTACCCACTGAAGATTTGACATGGGAGGATGGGAAGTTTATACAGAAGCATCCAAAACTACTCAAGCATTGAGGAAAACACTTTTTTGAAGGAGAGGGGCATGCTAGGTCCCTATAATACTAGTGTATCCCCTTATTTTTATTGTTTATATAGCCTCCTTATTGTTATTATTGTGCCCATGTAGTCCCCATATTGTTATTATTGTGCCCCATAGAAGCCCACTATTGTTATTTTTGTGCCCTTACATTGTTATTGTTATGTCGGCTAGGATTATATTGTGACCCATTGGACTCTTATATATTGAAATGAGGTTTTGTGATTTGTATCATCCAATAATTTTTCATTTATGTAATGTAAAGGAGGTTTCCCCCTCGAAGAGGTTGATTTCTAAGTCATTGATCTATCTTTTCTTCTATTTTGTGAGCTGGTTTAATAACAACTAACGTTTAAAGAAAAAGGAGGGGAAGGCAAAAAGTAGCAAGTTGCAGTAAATGTAGCTACTATAGCTGCGATGGATGAGGGATCATCGATATTGAGACGAACTTATCTATGGCCTCTTTTTTATTTTCTAAGATTGTGTCAAGTGTTGGATGCTATGTAGGTAGTGGGGCATCAAGACGTATGACTTATGAGAAGTCACTCTTCTATAAGTTTAAGGGGTAAGAGCAAGTTATGCTAGAGCGTCTTATGAAAGAATTTGGTTCCATTTCTCTTCTAATTCCATCAAGTGTTATTCTTGTGTTAAATGATGTTTTTTGTCCCTAGCTTGAAGAAAACTATTATTTCAATTTATTGTATTACAAATATTTGGCTTAGAGTCACATTTGAATAAAAGAATTTCAGTATTTATGATTATATTCTAGCAAGTCTTAGGATTTTGATTAAAGGTGTGCTAAATGGTGGCCTTAAAATGTTGTTTTCTAATCCGATGGAACTTGTACATACCAACAAGAATCTAGGTGAGGCTTCTAGTTTTGAGGATGTGTGTAGGAGTATCCAAATATTAAATGATGGCATGTATACCTACCAGAAGATATGTTAATCATATTGCATTAGTTACTTCCATTTGTGAGCCTTGAATATAGTTTTTTTGAGAAGGCTAGATTTGATGCTTGATTATGGAAAGTGATTTTTGGGTGATAGTTACTTTCCAAGAGCCAATGATTTATTTTGAGACTTGAACATATTTATATTTTCAAATGGAATATTTGGTGTGAACGCTTTCCTTGTAAAGAGAGTTCTATTTTTTGAGGATACTCTAAAAGTGTTTACAACATACTTGGGGGTGCTTCATGTGATGTGGGGCACATGGTGTGTTGATTATCATTTGTTTTACCATGATGGACACACACATTAGAATAGCTTGATTGTGGATCGCTATGACTTGTTTTAATGCTTGTCTAGCACACTTCCTTAGAGTGTTGGAGACCTATGTGGCTTAGTTACTTCCTTCATGAGTGCACATATGGAGAAATCAATTACTTGATTAAGAGGATGGCTCACTTTGGTAGAGAAACATTGGGCCTCTTGGAGGAGGGTATTGAGCTATAGATAACACTAGGGAACTCCACTTTTTTCATGAAGGATTATACTTGAATTGAGGATGGTAGGGTTGAAGAGTGATAATGTAAGTGTGGTAGAATCATAGGTAAATATGGATTAATAGATTTAGTTGTAACATTAGAGGCCTCATGAGGAGGAGTGCTATACCCTTCTTGAGGAGCATTTAACCTTGTACCCTTGCTTGCTAAATGTGCATGTATTGGAGATTGACATGTGTAACCTTGATCTATAAATGCACAAACTATAACATTCATGTCTCAACAACATGGATATTCTACATGAATGAAATTTGGTCTCCATTCTAGGAATTGTAGATATCCGCGTCTTCAAAATGGAATCCAAACTTAGATTAATGGATTTATATTTCCATTGGCCAATAATAACACTTAATATTTTTTTCCCTTTCTATCAATGCTAAAACAAAATAAACCTCGATTGTGCAATATGTAAATAGACAAAATATATCTAACTTGGTCAATGAAGTTGAAATATCTATATGTACTTAACAAGTCATGTGGGAACAATCAACCCTTCAAAACACACGCATGTATTATATGTCTTTGTGATTGTTTTGATTCCAATGGAAAACCCAGGTCCATACCCATCAACATTCTAAAATGATCTAAATAAATGGGTTTCATTTTGTCTTTTACTTACTCTTCCTAGTTATCAATATTCTCAACAATCTAAAGAATTAAATACTATGTTTCAATGTTTTGATAAACATCACAACAATTCTTCTCCTTCACAAAAATACTTCCCTTAGTACGTTTTTAAATGGAAAAAGGAAGACAAATCATATAAGAATAATTGTTTTCTTTAAATTATGTCTTCTAAAGATAACAAGGTTGTTAATGATGCAATATGAACCAACACTCTTTGTGTTGATACTTCAAAAAACATCTTATTACTATTTGTTTTTTATAAAGAGAGAATTTTTCTAACGCCATCAAAAGGAATAACATTTCATGACCAATCATTCTCAAACCTACAAAAAATAAAATAAATTTCTCTAGCATTAGAAGAATATAAACATATCAAGATTACATTGTTCCACTTAGCAATATTCTCTACCCATTAAAAACACCATGATCTGTATATGATCTAATTTTCAATTGTGGAATTTTTAGCATTTATTACTATTCATTCCATTCATGTAATATAAGAAATGAACATGAGGAGGTAATGGAATTATTACAATCACCCAAATACATGAGATAAAACATAAGGGTTTGTAATTAGCTATCCATACAAGATCAATATAGATATATTAGGAGAAACGAATATCATGAGAATAAACTAATAATTGTTGTAGGAGACACCACCCATTGTGAGACACCACAAAAGACAAAATGTAAGCATAACCTAAGGTTGTATGCATACAAACTCTCCCAAGCATCTAATGGCCAGTGAAAAAAAGGTAACAATTTAATTAATAACAATATAGAGATAGAAAATCATTTTGGAAATAGAAACAATAGCCAATCTCTCAACCCCCCATCATCAATTTCATCTAGCTATTAGATGAACAACTTGAGACACTAATGATTGTGGTCTTCAAAATGGTTGGAGAAAATAGGTTGTGGTTTTTAAATTAAAACCATACTATTCAAAAAATCATTAATGCTACCAATGAGCAAACAAATGATAGTGTATTTGAGGAAATTAAATGATCAATGTGTTGGAATAGAGCTATGGAAAGACACTGGAAAAGTCATATTCTATTGTAATTGCATTTATTTAAAACATGAATCCTTTCTATGATGGCTATCTTGAGGTGTACGACATTTAACAACATGTAATTGAATCCATCACTTCTATTCAATGTTTTTAATGCCCAAATATTATTTAAAAAAAATTAAAATGGCAATGCATGAAATTAAACTCTAGGAGACAACAATGTCTTTCCTTAGAAACCCAGACGGGAAAGCTAGCATTTTAATACTTTATTAGTATTTATTCTTGATAATTTTAGGATTGGTGTAGTCTTATTTCTCTTTGGAACATTTAGAAATTTTAATAGCCAAGATTTTACTCACCATCTTCTCTACTTTTCTAAAAAAACACCCTTTATGAGTTTATTTCTAGGAGGATATAAGATGCAACATTGGTGTAGATGGAACACCAGACATACTATATTTTATCAGCAATAGAGTTGGAGTATAGAGGTGCAATGAATATCACTACTCAAGATATATGGTTGTAGCACTTTCTTGTAAAATTAGGTGTCCATTTTCTTCATCCAATAGTTATATGGTGTGATAATTAGAGTACACTCAAGTTCCGTAGAGATATACTACGCTAACAAATAACTAAGCATATTGAGGCACACATGCACTTTATTAGAGACAATATCCATGATTGAGTTATTTATTTGCGATATCGTCCTTATTTAGAGTAATTACCAAAATCTTCACAAGATTCATTGAACAAAAGTTCAAAACCTTGTGAGATATCTTAGGGTTGAAGGACACAACTACATAGCAATTGATCATGTTAGCATTACATTTTTTATTTTATTTTTGCGGTGGGTGGGAGTTGGTGGTGTTAGCACTCCGTAAATTCATTTAGGCTGAGAAAAGGGCTACAGAGGTGTTATCACTAAATTGATCTTGATTGGATGCTAATCAATCAACTCAATGTAACTCTTTCAAACCACTTCTAGCTGAAGATTAGCCTCTTCAGTTTGAGAGGGATCTCTCAAAGGGGGTTTATAATTTTGAATAAGGATAATAATAGATGGCTAACTCTATGAATTGTAACTTGGTTTTGTATGATTGTAGGTTGAAAAATGAAGGCTTTCTACCATTGGGCTTATGGAGTTAAAAATAAATATTCTTAGTGATCGTGGTTCTTCACATGGAAGCTGAGGCAGATAGAGGTTTTTAAAAAAGATAATTCACACACATAACATAGGAAAACAAAGTCATTTCACCCCTAAAGGAAGTCAGAGCATAATATTATGAATTATGAGTAATTAGAGACGAAATATACTGCAAGTGATTAAACATAAAGATACTGATCAATAACACATCAAAAACCTCACGAGAATCTCAAGTCTGGAAGTAGAATGTCACTTTGTACTACTGATAATAGATAAAACATACAAGCAACAATTTCGTGTAATATTCTCCAACCTCTTGCTCTTCAATGTTTATTTTATAAATAGACCTTCTTTACAATGTAGATGATCTGCCTAAGTGGCTAGATCTTCGAATTCTACTCTGATACCTATCATAACTGAAACCAACACTTGAAACAGAAAAATCACAGCTATCCTTTAAAGAAAACAAACTCCTAATAAGACTCTATCTCCTATTTATTACATTCATTTATCCTATCAGTGAAATAGTTACATAATGGTTACATAATTAATGTCACATGATCGAAGGACACATCACCATAATCTACCACCACTTTACATCTTCAAATCACCCCTAGATCTGTGGAACACAATCTTGCTTTTTAGGGATGGTTGACCTTCACTTTAAACGCCGTTTTGACTGATGAGATGGCTGTGTGGCACTCCTTTTGAGCCATGAATATCTGCTGGCAGGGTCCATTGACATGCTGGAGGTATCCAGCTGGCTGTTTTACTATTGAGATGCTTAAAATTCTTCAAAACCTCCTCACTACGAAAACAAGGCAGTTTTAGGCAGTTTCGTAGCGAGTTTTAGTAGCGTAGGAAAAATGGCCTTTCCATATATCTCTTTGAATCCTTTGCTATTTCAACACCTTTACTATGCCATGAAACTTTACAAACCATAAATATCCCTCCCTAAAACTTGAAAAAATTGAGTTTTAAAGCAGAAACACACCTACAGGAATTTTCGTAGCGTATTTCTAGCTATGAAACTGTGCAAAAAACCAAAATTTGCTAATTTCAAGATTGTATTCAAAAATTGTTCTCCAGCTGAAAAATTTGGGTTCTCTACATGTTATGAAACTCATCAAGCATGTTCCATCTCAATTTTTCATTCTTTTTTCATTTCTTCTTCATTGACAATCAGTTGGCTGATGGGTTCTTCTACCACTTTCATCTTCAGTCCTTTCTTTTCCAACTCCACTTGAATCAAATCCAGCTGCTCCTGAATATTTTCCAATTTATCCTTTAATGCTCTATTTTTGGATTGTAAATTTAAATTAATCCTCCTAACATGTTTATTAAACTCCCTTCTTAGTGGCTGAATCCATTTCACCAACTTTTCTGTATTGTCCAAGGTTTTTGAAACACTTGTGAATTTCTCCTCCCATATTTTCCTCATCTGGTCAAATTGAACCTTCTCAACTCTATGTTTCTTTGCCTCTTACTTCAACACTAATATCTCTTTACCTGCCTCCTTTAAATGCTCTTTGAGGGTTTCAATTTCTTAATTTTCAATAATTTTCTCTTTACCCTTTCTATGTTTGATAACCAATTCTTCTTTTGCAGGTGAAGACAAATCTATGATTCTTGTTGGTTGGGAAGTTTTATTGATTTTCTCAATCTCTTTGCTGCTTTCCATGACCTTCCTTGAATGTCTGGTGATTGGCTTCCTAGGTTGAAAAATTAAACCAACATCATCACCTGCAAACTCTAGTTTTTTCACAGTCTTACCTTTCTTCAACTTTATTCCTCCATCTTCATTGCCTTCAACTTGTACAATGGGTGAATATTCAATGTCAATTGCATGCAGGATATCATCCAAATTGTCTTTAGCCACTATTTGGCTCCTAGTGAGTCTCTTGTTGCCTTGTTTTCTGACTGTCTGCTTCTATTTTGTAGGTGCCTTTTGAGGTGTGTCAGTCTTCTACAAAGGATCTGCTTCCGTGCTTACTAGTTCTAGAGGAGATGATTTGTTTTCTTCTTCAACTTCCTCTACCACAGCTGGTGATGAAATTTTTATAGGTTTGGAGGCTTTCTTATGAGTGACATCACATGGAAGCTGAGGCAGATAGAGGTTTTTAAAAAAGATAATTCACACACATAACATAGGAAAACAAAGTCATTTCACCCCTAAAGGAAGTCAGAGCATAATATTATGAGTTCTGAGTAATTAGCGATGAATTCTACTGCAAGTGATTAAACATAAAGATACTGATCAATAACACATCAAAAACCTCATGAGAATCTCAGGCGTGGAAGTAGAATGTCACTTTGTATTACTGATAATAGATAAAACATACAAGCAACAATTTGGTGCAATATTCTCCAACCTCTTGCTCTTCAATGTTTAGTCTATAAATAGACCTTATTTACAATGTAGATGATCTGCCTAAGTGGCTAGATCTTCGAATTCTACTTTGAAACCTATCATAACTGAAACCACTAACTTGAAAAAGAAAAATGACAGCTATCCTTTAAAGAAAACAAACTCCTAATAAGACTCTATCTTCTATTTATTACATTCATTTATCCTATCAGTGAAATAGTTACATAATGGTTACATAATTAATGTCACATGATCGAAGTACACATCACCATAATCTACCACCACTTTACATCTTCGAATCACCCCTAGATCTGTGGAACACAATCCTTCTTTTTAGGGATGGTTGACCTTCACTTTAAACGCTGTTTTGACTGATGAGATGGCTATGTGGCACTCCTTTTGAGCCATGAATATATGATGGTAGGGTCCATTGAAATTCTGGAGGTCTCCAGCTGGCTGATGTAGTATTGAGATGCTTAAAATTCTTCAAAAACACCTCACTACGAAGACAAGGCAGTTTTAGGCAGTTTCATAGCGAGTTTTAGTAGCGCAGGAAAAATGGCCTTTCCATATATCTCTTTGAATCCTTTGCTGTTTCAGTACCTTTACTATGCCATGACACTTTGAAAACCATCAATATCCCTCCCTAAAACTTGAAAAAATTGAGTTTTAAATAAAAAATACACCTACAGGAATTTTCATAGCGCATTTCTAGCTTCAATCTGTAGAAATTTGAATAACTGATATATTATTCACCGAGATTATCCTGATCACACACTATTTTAACTTCATGCACAATGCAGAATCTCTTCTACCATTGATCATTAATTGCGGAAATAAAAACAATCGCATGCGCACATTAAAACCATAAAAAAATCACACATATGAACACAGTATTTTATGGGAAAGCTTAAAGCTGAAAACCCCCAACTATCTGTATATTATATGTCATAGATATCATGTAACAATCATCATACAAATCTCCTCACAAGCTCTCAGTAAAATCTCCAATTTCTACACACTAATCAAGCTAGATCTAGCAAAACACATGCTCCAATCTCTGTCACCTGATAGCCTGCCTCTACTGCGCAATCAATGCTGAAGAATGGCTCATAAATAACTTCGAACCACTTGGCTTGTACTGCGCAATTTTCATTGGAATCTCCAATCACTGGTTGTTGCAAATCATGCAATAGTATAGTCACAACTGATAGTCACACTGCTCTTTCACCTATCTCTTCATTGGTCTCCACTGAAACTGTCCATGCACTGAAGTTAACTGATGTATTCTTTAGTTGATTAATGAGTTTATAATTAGTGAATGACCTATTAATTAATTCACACCACTCTCACTAGTGTATCAATCAAGCTAGACTAGATACAACTAGCTCAACTATGTTTAGCTTAGTTAAACCGAACACAACTCCATTAACTTCCTCAATCAACTCCACCAAACTCTCTCACATGAGTTCTAACCGAAGTATCTATGCAATAGTTCCACTTAACTCTGTGGGAATAGCATAATTTGTTCACAGCTCCCTGTATACATCCTCAGGCACTTAACTGAAGTGCTCCAAGAGAATTAGATAATGTTTAGAGTCCAAATATTATTAAGAGCTAATAATATTCGACATATCTATTTTTAGACCGGCAATCTAAAAATAGATTATGCCCAATATGTCTAAAAATATAAGTCCATCTATTTTTCCAACTTTACCAACCATCCACGAATAACATCCTGCAACTCATAGAATATGATCGACATGCCTAAAAATAGACTTTGCGCCAAAAATAGCCTGCGGGCCCACTTAGTGAAGGCGACTCTTTTCACTAAGCTCATCATATTGTTGAATCTCAACACTCCCTCTCAACAAGATAGGGATTATCTGCCCCCCCCCGATCCTGCCCCGGTGGTATTGAATTTTCTCCTGGTGAGCGCCTTCGTTAAGATATCAACATCTTGATCCTCCGTGGGAATTTATGAAAGTAACATGATCTTCCGCTGCACACAATCTATGATATGATGATACCAGATGTCAATGTGTTTATATCTACTATGGAATACCGATTAACCGAGAGTTTGATGCAACTCTCGATTATCACAATAAATCACAAGTAGATCTAAGTGTGAACCGGCAACCCGACCAGATCTTCTCATCCATATACCGCATGCACCAAATCCTGCTGCCAGCATCACTCGAACCGAGTGCCACTGGACTGGGCTCGCCGCACCAAGAAACTCGCTGTTGACCCGACATCAAACTTCAGATGTGCTCTTTATTTCGTTGGGCTCCCTCGCTCAATCCGCATTCGCGTGAAGCCACATACCACCATCCGATCGTCCGTACCATAATCCATATCCCGATGTGCCTCTGAGATATCTCAATACATGCTTCCCTGCCTTCCAAAAGAGATTGGTAGGCTTAACCATAGCTTGTGAAAGCTGGTTAACAGCATAGCATATGTCGGGTCGTGTATTGACCAGATACATAAGCGACCCCACCAACTGTCGGTAAACAGTGGCATCCACTACCTATGCCGAAGTAGCATTCTCCTTCCTCCATCCACCAGGAAGAGGAGTATCAACAGGCTTGCAGCCATGCATGTTGAACTTCTCCAGTATCTCCCGGGCATACTTGCCTTGAGAAACAAACAATCCATCACTGCGTTGCCAAATCTCCAATCCCAGGAAATAATGAAGGAGGCCCAAGTCCTTCATATCAAACTCCTTTGCAAGATCAGCCTTGCATGAGTGTATCAAAATTTCATCACCTGTCAAAATCAAATCATCTACATAAAGTACAATGATCATCAACTTACCCTCCACCACAATCTGGTATAGGTTCGGATCCGCCTCACTCTTGGAGACTCTAATTCTAGTGAAATAACTGTCTATCCATGTGTACCAAGCACAAGGTGCTTATTTCAACCCATACAATGCTCTTTTGAACCTGTACACATGCGAATCGCTGTTGAAGATCTCGAAACCTTCGGGCTGCTCTATGTACACCTCCTCGTCAATCACCCCGTTGAGGAACACAGTCTTCACATCCATCTGATGAATGTGCCACCCCATATGCGCTGAGAGAGAAAGAATTGTCCATATGGAAGAATACCTTGCGATAGGTGCAAAGGTTTCCTCATAATCGATCCCCTCAATCTGTGAGAAGCCTCAGGCAACAAATCTTGCATTGTACTTCTCCACACTCCCGTCAGCTGCTTGCTTCACTTTGTAGATCTATCTCAAAGCCACCACTGATTTCCCTTCCGGCCTTGGGACAATCTCCCATGCACTATTTCTAACAATCGAATCATACTCTTCCACCATGGCATCTACCCATGCGGGATCCTCCACAGCTTCCTCGAAAGAGGATGGCTCCGTCACGATACACTTTCTCATAAGAGCCATGTATCCAAAGATACCCACAGGTGACCCGTCTCTACCTACTTCGTGATGTAGGTGCACTTACAACCTTTCTCTCGCATCTTGAGCCGCGTCGCTTCGTAGTGCGTCGCTCTCCTGATGTGGTTGGCACTGCTTGAGTGGTCTCTTCTACTCCATGAACCTCATCTTGTGGCTGATCCACATCCTGAGACTCATCCTGAGGAACTAATAGCTCCTCATCTACATGCAAGTGTGGCTCCCTCTCAAGCGAACACTTCATGGCTTTCTCCTCATGAAATTTGATATCTTGTCACACAAATACCTTGTGACTTTCTGGAAAATACACACGATAGTTGTGGTGCGTATCAGTGTACCCCACAAATATCCCAACCTCTACGGTCGACTCCAACTTCTTCCGGCATCCTTCGTCACATGAATGTAAACAGGTGAACCAAAAATCCTCAAATGGGAAATATCAGGCTTCTTACCAGAAAACGCCTCCTCGGGTGTACTCATGCCAAGTATCCCGTGAGGACAACGGTTCTGCACATATACTGCAGTATTGCATGCCTTAGCCCACAAGTGTATGGGAAGGCTCTGATCATGCAACATCGCCCGTGCAGCACCCACGATCGTTCTGTTCTTTCCGGTCAGCCAACCCCATTCGATGTGGGTTACGAGGTGCTATGAGCTCTCTTCTGACCTTCGCTGCAAAAGTCCTTGAATTCGCCAGAGATGAATTCACCACCATTGTCGCTCCTTAGAGCCCTCACCTGATTCCCCAATTCTTTCTCAACCAGTGCCTTGAACTCACATAACTTTGAGTATGTCTTGCTCTTCTTCTACATGAAGAAGATCCAGCACTTACGAGAAAAATCATCAACAAATATCACATAATACCTGTGCTTTGCTGTCAAAGCTACTGAGAAAGGTCCACACAGATCTGTGTGAATTCTCTCAAGGATCGTCGTGGCGCGACTATCCTTCTCGTGAAAGGTGGCTTTCACAAATTTTCCCAAGGTACACCCCTTGCACTGATCTGACTATGCAAGAGTGCCTTTAGGAAGCCTAGTAGAAATCTGCTGCAGTATCTTCAAAGCTCCATGGTGAAGGTGGCCCAATCTCCGGTGCCACAACTCGCCATCATCCCGACTCACCACTCCTTCTGCCTTGCCTGCCATTGCTGCGCAGCCATCTACCTGCAATTGATAAAGGTTCTTAACTCGAACCCCTATCCTCCGGGTCTCACCAGTTGCCTTACTGCGCAGGAAAGCCTTTCCCTCGCTAAAGACAACATCATATCCCTTGTCTTCTAACATCGCCACAGAGATAAGATTCTTCTTCAATCCCGGAACATGCATCACTTCCTTCAATACGAAGGGTTTACCAGACTCCCTCTCAAAGGAAATGGTACCGATACCGGTCGCACTGTATCTACCATCATCGCCCATCTCGATGTGCACTCCAAGATCTTTCTCATCTAGATCAGTAAACAAATTTTTGTCTTCGGTCATATGAAAAGACACACCACTATCAAGAAACCACACTGAACCCATCACACATGAGACCAAGCATGCGATCAGCAAAAAATCCAGCTCAAACTGCGAGGCTAAGGCCTCTCCAGCTGCAGATCCAGTAGCCTGCTTATTTTTCTTCTTCTGTGGACAATTAGTGGCGTAATGTCCGTGTTGGTGATAGTGAAAACACTTCACCTTAGACATGTCCTGCTTCTTGCCTTTCACACCGGATTGAGAAGCATTCTTCTTGCTCTTCCCCTTCCTTACTTTAGCAACCAAAGAAATTTTTTCTTCATTTGAGTTCTTTGATGAAGATCTGTCCCTTGTACTTCACCTTATCTCCTCTTGCACAAGATCCGACCAAAGTCGCTCCCATCCTGGCAATTTCTCCCGACCATTGACAGAGTCCTGATAGGAATGCCAAATCTTCAGAAGCCCAAGGAGAGCCAAGCTCACCAATTCCTCGTCATCAACAGTCACCCCCACACTTCCCAGCTCATCCCTACATTGGATGAACTTCGTGAGGTACT